>OZ038385.1:43830465-44250530 GCA_964036045.1 Eutreptiella sp. 'Long Island Sound 2002'
CGTTGACACAATTGAGTGAGAAAGGACCTTCTTTATATGTGCTCAATGAGAAGGAGAGCATTGTATATGAACGTGAGATGTACCGTTCTCGTGCATGGACCGCCCCAGCAACACCTGCCAAGGCCTTAGTAAGTCAAGATTTGTCTAGTATTCCATCTCCTTTTGCCGAGGCTGCATTTGAAGAGCAACCCAAAAGAAAGGTGAAAAAGGAAGTGCAGGTGAAAAAGGAAATGCAATGCAATGCGGACTGACGGAGGGAGGGCGGGCGGGAGTCAGTCGCAGCAAAATTATGAACTGAGGTTGCCATTGGACGAAAGGTTGGGGTGCAGACAAAGCCATATCCAGTGTGCTTGCAGTTTGCCGTTGCTGTAGCTTATTGCATGTCACTGTTGTCTCAGACCTCAACATGCTTCACTGATTTGTTCGCATTTTGCTGTGTTGTGATCAGTCCGTGTCTTCGTCCTCAACTCTTCCCTAAATGTTACCGTTGTGATTATGCCATTAAAAAGAATGCAGTTGGTGGCCAACGATCGGTCACGTGTGACATTTGCCATGTTGTGTACCATATTTCTTGTGCCAAGCTCAGGTGTCCTCCGAAGTTTGGTTCCTGGGCCTGCGAATATTGTGTCAGACACATGATTGGCTCCCAATAGACCATCTGTATGTGCCTATATTCCATGTTTGTAGAGAGCTTACTTGAAGCACCATGAGAGAAAGTGTGTCTCGGATTTGTTCCACTTGAAGTGTTGAGGCATCAAGGGCGAGGGAAGGGTTGCGCGCAATGATGCCGGGTCATATGCCCCGGATATCTGCGGATATCCTCCGGCCCTAATGCCCCGGATATAAGAATTGGGCCTAATGCCCCGGATATCTGCGCTGTATCCCGGGGCATATGCCCCCGATATCGACCGATATCCGTGGCATAGGCCCGATTTTTGTATAGTGTCTAGTCGAAGTTCGCAACATATAGGACAACAAGTGTCAGCGAGATCCAAGTTCAGAGGAAACCTGAGAAAGGAGGATGAAAATCAGAAGAGGGGGACGGGTGAGTGCCAGTCACTGTGGCAAAATGCTGAGGGGCATCGGGAGGGTGGGGGGTTCGCTTGCGACAGTGCGCCTGTGATCCTATCAAGCACAGTCTTTTGAGACTGAGTGATGGCATGGTGCGTAGCTTTAGACCCACCGTCGTGTGAGCGCATGTGGAGGTACAGAGAGATGGGGACGGCTAGGCGCCCGATCACTCTGAGATCTAGGTTATGGGCAGTGGCACGCCAGCTGGAAGCAAGCGCAGCATTTGGCCAGGAGGCCATCCAGGCTTACACAATGGGGTGCGCAGCAGAGCAGTGTGCGAGGACGCCGTGGACGCTTGCATTATGCCGCGTTGAACACACAGGGCCGTCGTGGGGGGAGGGTCCGTCCGCCCAAAAGGTAGCATAGTGGGAGTCACCTACACGTGTTTGTAAGCCAAAGAGCCACTTGTGCCAGGCAAGTCGACGGTAATTCAGTGGCGTCCAAGATGTGGAGTGGAAGCGGTCGTGTGTGTGCATGGGGATATGGTCATGTGTCCACGTTTTATGGGGGCCCCCGGCGCCCAAGGAACAAAGGCAGCGGGTCCCGGCCGCACGCCCGAAGGACGGGCGGTCGGGGCAGGGCAAGTGCCTGAAACAGACACCCCTCGCCGGGGCAAGAGGATCCCCCCCCCCCCCCCGGGGGCAACCTCTTGCCACCCCTGCGGTGTGCGATGTCCGAAAGGGCATACGGGCCAAGGGGCCAGTGCGCCGCACCCACAGCCAGTGGGCAGCGAGCTCTCTGTGGCGGATGATGTTCCATTTTGACGCAGGGACTGCCGGGGGAGGTCGAGGGAGGGTAGACAATACAAGGGTAGCCGTTGGACCTATGGATCACACATAGTTCCCAACCACCAGCAACTAGGGCATGGCGTAAACCCTGGGGGGCAAAATGTCTGAAAGTGAACCGGTGGACGGCTGCAAGGGTGTTGAGCATACCCTTCAAAGCATATGAGTCGAGCCAGGCGTTGATGACATGACAGTGCTCTCTTCGATACAGGACAAATAACAGGGGTGTAGGGTCTGGGGAGAGGAATAGGTGGTCAAACTGAGTCATCCAGTTTGACCGGCTGGGAGCATCAAGAGCTTCAGGACGAAACAGGATATTGCCCCCCGCCCGAGGACATGCCCGTAAAAGTTCCCCTGGCTGGAGTCGGGTGCTGCCGAAGGCTTGGTGTATATGGCTATTGGAGATGTATGCAGCCCCTGGCAGGACAGTGTAGGGCGAGGCTCCAACACAGCAGTTGATCTGAAGGGTGTTCGATTGGAAAATCCTGCCAACCACCCGAAAGGCCATACCGCAAATGCAGGACAGTGTCTTGGTGCAAAGAGACGTGAAGAGAGTTGCACTCTCGGATAAACACTTTTAGATCATTGTGTCCGGGGGCACTGTTTATAGCATACCAGGATTGGTAGTTATTGGTCGTTGCGTATAGTCTCCAGAGCCTAGGGTACAGCATACGACGTTTCAGTTTATAAAATAGCAACCGCTCGGATGTAGGCCAATGAAGAGGGGCGTCACTCCAAGGGAAGTTGCAGCGAGAGTGTTGGTCTCGGGTAGGTGTGAAGCCTGCGACCGGGAGTTGAGATGCACGGAAGCATTCATTCAGACTCGGTGTAGAAACATCTGAGAGCGTGTGTGAGACATCGCTGCTGGCACTATGCGCTCCAGGTATAGTCGTCGGGAAACCTTTACTTTCGGACCATATGGCACCTAGCTGTTCCTGGTACACATGCCCCGGCCCTTTCTATCTCTCACCTCCAATACACATAGGCCGGGGTCACACACAGGTCCCATACTCCATGCATACCGGTCTCCCCACCCTCATACTCACCACCACGTACAGACACAATTGGTGTACGACCGTGCCTACTCTAGAGTCATGTGATCGGTCTGCACAGACCAGCTTGTGTGCCCACTGCCTTGACGGGATGCCGCCCCCCTTCTCTCCCATACACCCCCACCATCATACGCACGCTCGCCCTGTTGGCCCTTCCAGACCCTCACTGGCCACCAGCGACATGAGGGCTGGCTATCCAACGGCATCACAGCGGTAACGAGCAGAACACCACTCCTCTTCTCATTTTCTACCGGCGGGTCCGCCCCCGCGCCTGCACCGACCCAGCAGGTTTTGCGCGCCCATGCACACACACACTTAGTGACAGTGAAGGTGTGAAGTGCACACACACACACACACACACACCCAAACCCCACACTAGGTACAACGTGTCACGTCTATGTATGACTAGGTTCTCCAACTGGCAGCGACCGGCCCATTGCGTACCCCTATCGTCACTGTCGCCTCGGCGGCACTCACAAGGCGACCACGGATGGAGATGCCACCTTTGTTCTTTTTTCAAATTCTTCGCATTGTCCGCGGACCAATCACAGGATGACCACCATAACATTAACCCCAGCCCCGGGATCTGGGAATGAAGTGTATAATGGGCCGACCCTTCTGAGAACACTATGTCTGCACACATGGACTCAGTATTTCCCAAAAAAAAAAGAAGAAGAAGCGGCCAACGGTGGACACTTAGACACCCCGTCTTAGCTCTGTCAGCCATTTATCTCGCAGACACTCCCTCTCACCTCTGTCAACCGTTTATCTCCTGTCGCTGGTGGAGGTACCCAAATGCAAGTATGCGGGCACATGCCTGTTAACGTGTTTGGCGCGCGCCGCGGACTACAGCACGTGTATGTGGAGTCGTGCACATTGGGGTCCCACTTCCCCAATGACGGGCAACACATTCACCTAGACTGATGCGGGGCGTTAGCTTCTGCGGAGGGCTCCAGACACCCCGTCCAGCAGGCAGCATGGGTTCACAGGGTGCGCCGCTCCCTCGCCACGAAAGGCCAACGCTTGGATTGGATCGAAGGCCACGTGGGACATGTGCGCAATGAAACCGGTGATGAGTTCGCTAAACAGGGCGAACCTAGGCAACCAGAAACCAAAGAATGCAGTCACACACTCACAGTGACGCACAAAGACACCTTCACCCACGCATCGGTCCAAGCAAGCCCCCCCCCCCCCGACTCACACACAAACATACATACAAACACACTAAATGAGAGAAACCAAGAGCGAACAAACCATCTACACTTGCGCACATGCGCATGGGCACAAGCACACGCACACGAACACACACAACAGGACAACATACCTGCAAAGGTCATCGTCATTGCCGCCACCATCATGCACTTGATGGCATGGCCAAAAAATAGGAAAGGCATGGCAAGGGCAGGGCAAGGGGACGGGACAGGCAAGATAAGAGAAGGGGTTCGCATGGGGTAAGCGAGGGGACGCGGCATGGCAAAAGGGGAGGGGAGGGGATAAGGAGGGAGGGGAATGAATGTGTCATGGTGTAGGTCAAGATGGTTGTATGATGAACCTCACAAAAGCGAGCAATATCCTCTGTGCCCTATTTGTGCTCCATGGCGCGCGCGCTTGTGTGTGTGTGTGTGGAGGGGGGCTGCCATTGTCATGAGGCAACAAGGAACACCCTCGCAAATGGCTAGGTTCATATCCCCGAACCCCAACCCGTAACCATCCCTCCCTAGCCCTTCACTTCGCATGGTTCAATGTGGCCATGTGTTTATGTGCACCCAAGATAATTGCACATAAGAATAAATGTGGTTGTCAATTTGTGCATGTGCATGTGTGTGTGTGGACGTGTGTATGGGTGTATGTGTGTGTATGTGTTTGGATATTTGTGTTCCTCACGAAGTGTGTGTGTTTGGATGTTTGTGTGTTTGTCGCGGTGGGTACATGTATGCAAGTATGTATGTGTGCATGCACGCTCAAGTTCTTGGAGAAAAGACATTGTCACAACTGCGGACCGATGTTGGTGTGAAAAGGGTGAAGTGTGGGCCGGCAAGGGTGGGAAGAGAGGGCGGAAAGGGGTAGAAACTCCTGGGTACGCCCTGAGTGAGCCCCTAATTAGCTCTCGGTGAGCGCTCAGTGAGCCATTTGGCGCGCTCAGTGAGAGCTAAGTGAGAGCTAAGTGAGAGCTAAGTGAGCCGGCTCAGTGACGGCTCAGTGACGGCTCAGTCGGGGTGCTCAGTCAACTGAGCCGTCGAAAAAAAAATACCCCCATGGTCGAATAGGGGGCACAGACAGGCTGCGGCAGCGAAAACAAGATGCACGGGCACTATCGAGGTCATATCCATGGACCTTGTGTAGTAGGTAGTACGCGGATCACTGATCCATGGGAGTCCAAACCCCCCCCCTTCCCCCCCCACTGCCTAGCAAAATGATCCACGATATCCCGGACCATCCATGCACACACGTGATGATCCAACGGGTAGTAATAGTAACACATAGTGCAAGTACAAAGCACCATATTGATCCACCAATTTGTGTAAAAAAATGATCCAAAAATATAAGTTCCAAAAAAGAAACGACACAAATCGGTGCAGCATTTCTTTTTTGGAACTTACATTTTTGGATCATTTTTGGTTCACTAAGTTCCAAAAAACAATGATCCACCAATTGCCGTGGAAAAATGTGATCCAAAAATGTAAGTTCCAAAAAAAGAAATGGTCCACCGATTCATGTTCACAAAAATGATCCAAAAAGGTAACTTCCAAACATAAGTGTGACATAGTGCAAGCAAGTACAAAGCAACATATTGAACCAACATTGTGTGTTATAAATGATCCAACAATGTAAATTCACTTGTTCCAACAATTTGGCTTCCAAAAAATGATGCACAAGTCCACAAGACCATTGGCACAGAGTTGAAAGTACAGTGGGCAAATTGGTCGAAAATGGGCCAATCCAAGAATGATCCAAAAGTCATCCACAGATCACCTACCCCATAAACCTCCCCCCTCCACTGCCTAGTGTTTGGATCAAAAATGATCCGGATCACCTACCCCATAAACCCGCCCCTCTGCCTGGGGCACCTTTGCCCAAGACGCCAAACACTGCCTCCTATTTGGGACGATTACCTCCTATTTTAACAACAGGTGTCATGGAGCTGCGCCTAGCCGCGGCTAGGTGGCTAGGAGGCTTTGGAACCCCCCCCCCCCCCGATGGCTGGCTGGCACGCCCCCGGAAAACAGCCATAATATGTAGTGCACCACTGCACCGCCTCTTCTCACGCATGATATGGGTATGGGGATGGGTTTGCAAGGGTGGGGTTTCCTTGCCTTCGGAACGTCCCATAAAGACCAAAAAACACAAAATGTAGAATCACCGCATCAGACGAATCTTCAACTACAAATGTTCTTGTTACCGATGTCAAGGGGTTGCCTCCAATACCTCAAAGTGCACAATTGTCCTCAATCCGAAACATATACCATCCATATTGCATTATACATCCCAAGGCACCTTTCCAAAGAACACTTATGCCTCCAACTCCTCATTCCGTGACAGGTAACCCAACACAAAGTCACACACCTTTTGGTTCAGAACATAGTAACCTTGATACTTGTCATGGGGAACAGGCATGTCATCATGCACCACATTTGCAAAAGGAATTGTTTTGTTTCCCCCATCCCATTCGCAAATCAAGGAGCATGGAATGGTTTGGAATGACACGGGACAGGGCCGCAAGTTCGTTACCCGAAAGGTTAGGTGACCAGCAACAACCCGCATGGTCTCTACAAGGTAAATTGTCTCATTGTCAACGTACGTGAGAAGCGTCCCAATCAAAAATTTATCCGCCGCAGGCACCTTAGTTCTCTTGGCCTTTTTTTTCATGTGCCTGTTGCAAGCCATCAATGTCGTCCTCAAACTCCTCTGTTTGAGGTCTGGAACCCCCCTTCTTTTTCTTTGCGTACCGATTTTTTTCGGTTTTTCCGGCACCAAAAATTGGAGTATTAGTGGCCTTTGCCCGAATGTCGGTTTGAAGGTCACATGCAGGAGAATCGGGCTGGGGAAAGTAGCCCAAGTCGGGGTGTGCCTTCCACTCTTTGATAAAATTTTGGATGGATGGGGTCAGAGGACCACGCTACGTTCAATCAATCCTTTTTGAATAATGGGTTAGAGGCAAGGACGGGAAAGGTTGCGGGTGTCATAGGACGGATAGGGTCAACCCTCGCTTCTGACCCACTAGCCGAGCCCAACGCTTGCAATGCAGTGCACTATTCAAGGGCTCTGCGTACACCACACCATCCAAGGCCCACCCTTCAAAATCACTCTCCAAGGCCTCGACTTCCAACCCACTATGCAATTAAAAAAATGCACGCACCGGGGCATCTCCATGCATGCTTGCCGGCATTAGTTGGACACGGGGACGCTACCACACAATGCAACGGCAATTGTGTTGGTGATTGTGCAACTGGACCACTAGGTCTGGACTCCTACACGACCAAACAACCCAAAACCCCATCCCCCTGCACGATGTGCGTTGTTTAAAGGGAAGGAAATTCTACCACACACTCCATGTATCGGTGACATCATCTTGAGATCTTGAGAGCAAGGGCGGTGAGGCAAACATGCATGTACAAAGCAATGGTGGCTGGCTACGTGGACGACAGGCGCGGGTGGCTGGCGAGGTGGCTGGCTAGGTGGCTGACTGGCTGGCTAGCTAGCTGGCTAGCCGGCCAACCCCCCCCCCCCCCGGCCGAACTCCCCCCCGCCGAAACCCGCCCTGGTCCTCAGCTCCCATGTGCCCAAACGGTAGCATACCCTGCCTATAACGAGTCTTGACTTTTGCTTGGTTGGACTTTTTCGGAGGAGGCTTGGCACACAACCACAACACAACCCAGGATATCATTGCTGTTGTACCCCGGGTCATATGCCACGGATATCTGCCGATATGCCACGGATATAGCTGTGCAATGTTCATGGTGGACTAATGTGCCACGACGCTTGGGCGTCACCGAAAACGAGAAGAAGCGGCAAACGGTTTACACTTAGACACCCGTCTCAGCTCTGTCAGCCGTTTGTCTCGCAGACACTCCGTCTCAGTTCTGTCGACCGTTTATCTCGTGTCGCTGGTGGAGGTACCCAAATGCAAGTATGTACCTGCGGGTCACTTGGAAATGTGAAGTCGGGGCTCAGTTTGGGCTAAAACGGCTCATTTGGGGCTAAGTGATGTTTTTCAAGGGGTTTCATGTTAAAATTGTTGGCTTTCGGGGCTTGGGTGGGGTTTAGGGATATCCCCAAAGGGATCCCAATCACTAGTCCAAGGGGTGGATCCAAGGCCTTCGGACGGTTGGTGACAGGGACCCGGAGGCAGATCGGACCGTGGCGTTGTCGTACACCGGCGCTGGGACCCGGACGGCCTGCCGGGAGGAGCGTCCTCAGGTGTGCGGCGAGATCCGTCTTGCTCTTGCGGAGGTAAGACGGAGGACTCCCCTGGCGGGTCTGCGTGGGACCCCCGGGGGACGATGCTCAGGCCCATTGTCCATGGGACCGCGGCAGGCGCTCCTCCTCCTCCTCCTCCTCCTCCTCCTCCTCCCCCCCCTCCCTCTCTCTCCCGCTCCCTCTCCCCCCCCCTCTCTCTCTGTGTGTCTCCCTCTCCCCCCCCCCCCCCTCTCCCCCTGTTGCCCCCCCCCCTCTGTCCCCCTCCCCCCCCCCCCTCTCTCTCGTTTCTCTCCGTGTTTCTCTTTCTCTCTCTCTCTATTTCACACACACACACACACACACACAACCCAGAAACCCTATCCCTAATTATGAAGGGAGTCCCACTTATACCGCCCTGTTTCGATACTTCGATGTGAGTCCGTTGGCCTGACTGATGGTCGCCGAATTGTGCACTGGTGCTTCAGTCAATGGTACCAGCCCTAGTACACAAATCTGTGTCGTTGTGCAATAGCATCCAGAGTAGGGGGTGGAACCGTCCGAGGCTTGGTTCTCAGTTTTGGATACAAGAAGTATCGATGGGAATGGTGGTATATGCCACTGACTCGACACCCTGACTTTGGGTGCCCTTTGTGAGTACTACCAGGTTAGAGGTGGGCACTAGAAGGAGCACCCCTAGCTGAGGCTCGAGGAAGGGGTGGTGGGTGCACACACACACAGGAACTTTTGCAGTCTTTTGCCATTTGCTAGTTAAGAGTCCAAGCGAAAACCGCTGTGGTATTACATGGCCAACAAGTCCCTTGCTTGCAAGCGTTGACGCTGATGTACTCCAGGTTATGTTTTATTGACCCTGTGGAGCTTTTGCTCGTTGCCTGTGGCATTGTGTTTCACACACATCCATGTGTGTGTATGTTTGCCCCCCCCCTCTCTGTTTGTCTCTCTCTCTCTCTCTCTCTCTCTCTCTCTCTGTTTCTCTCTTTTTTTGTATGTCTCTCTCTCTCTATCTCTCTCTGTTTCTCTCTCTATTCGTATCTCTCTCTCCTTCTCTCGCTTTCCCTCGCTCGCGCGCTCTCTCTCTCTCTCTCTCTCTCTCTCTCTCTCTCTCTCTCTCTGTCTCAATCTCTCCCTGTTCAGGGATGTGCACAATACTCAGGGAATATACCTCCCAAGTTCCACCCAAAAAAAATTCCCTATGTCGAAAACCATGTACGTACACGGGTTTTTGGGTCCAAAAAACCGGTGCACGTACACGGTTTTTTTTCTATAAAAATTTCCCTCCCTACACAGTTTCATCCCTAGAATATTTAGGATCCGGGATTTCACGCGGTGCAGAACGGACCGGCATGTCTCACAACCACAAACCCAAACTAACTTTCCCCGTTGTTGCGGATCCCCCCACCGACCCCAAGGTGGGAGTGTGGGATTGCCACCCCAAAGGTCAAAATGGGAAAGATCATCGTTTTCGACCTCTGCGCTGACTGATTCACAAAACAGCATTCCAGTACCGAAAAGAAACAAGTCCCTCTGTATTGCTAACGAGGTACATGGACATTAGTTAATATTATTATTTTGCTTTGCTGAATATACCCCCTACAACAGTGCACGTGTTGCGAAACTTTTTTTCTGTCTACCAAGGAGGACTAGGTCGTGAAAGGAGTTCTGCTATTATATGAACCACAGAACACCACTGTCTTCACTATGTGGCAAGGATGTGGATAAGAACGGGGTCATTTTTTTGGTGGGGATGGGGGGCTGGGGTTCAGCATTTTGTCACTCAGTGACACAATGGGAATGGCACAGTGACAGTGACCATGACAGTGACAGTGCTAGCGACAGTGACACTGAAAGTGATGGCGCTTTTGTCATGGAATTGGGGTCCCCATCTTATTGGGGGACCCGCTTTGTGTTTTCTGTCAGTCAGTCACAGGCCAATATGCATACCCCTTTAAACCCACCCCCGTGCTCTCGACCCCTTCCCTGATCCTCCGTTGAACCACTAGCCCCAGTCAACCCCATACATGTACCTCCCATACCTTTACCACCACCCATACATTTACAAGCCTGCTTGTGCATGGACAGTTGAGGCATCATTCACTCCGACTTGTTGCCCTGCTTTGCCTTGCACCCATGGTACTTGAGAAGCAGTTCCACCCAGAAAACCGAAGTAAGACTTGAGTGTTGCAAGGAAACAAACAAAAGTCAGTCAAATACAAGGGGCCACTGACAGCACCACTTGGAAACTTTATTTTTTCATTTTTGACCATCCCTCTTCTTTGTAAAACGGGTGCTGTCTAATGGTTGGGTGCTTCGGCAGGCAGGTTTCACCTTCTTGCCCGAAGGGGAGGGGAGGGGAGGATGAGTTGCGCGAGTGGAGTGATCCTGCCAGTGCTTTTGGGTCTTATTCTGGCCCCTCATCATCCCCATTGGATACTGTATCTGATACCAGCAGTGGCTCTGGGTGTGACAGTGATAGTGGCAGTGACAGTGACAGTGAATAGGGGCACAATACCATAGGGCATTGAGGGATGCAAGTGCATGCAAGGGATTGCAGGATACGGCTTGAAGGATATCCTTGACTTATCCAGTGTTGCATGTTCAAGGTGGGACCAAGTTTGTTGGTACGTGCAGCTTCCATGAACCCCAAAACTTGCAGCCCAATCGGCGGTGGTGAATAGTGCTACTTGTCACTTGTCACCTTGCCATGCGGACAGGGTGCCCCGATCGGTGGTTCCTGGGTTGCCCTGCTGTTTTACAATCCCGGATCCTTGCCCTTGTGCTGAAATCCATCACGTTTTTTGCTCGCGTGCAGCCATGAGAAGCCTCAATTGATTTACAGACCATTGTTCAGGGCTGGGGGTATAAGGGATACCCGAGGCACTGGTGGTGGATGCGCCTCGATGCCGGGTTGCCTAATGAGGTTGGAGGACCCAGGGGCACAGATTGCCAGCACCCTGGGTGAAGAGAAACACAACGGGCCGGGGCAGGGACTGGCAAAATTTGAGGCCAAGGTTGCCGCCTGACCACAGTGCACAGTGCACTGCGGTGTTCACTCTCAACCTTTTGGAAATGCAGTTCTGCTGATGAAGCTTCTCTTTGCATTGATTGTGTGCGTAGTGTGCTTATCGGCCTCAACACCCCAGAGAAAGTCCGTTGAAACTACACTGCCAGCTACACCCACACTATCGAGTTGCATAAGACAACTTGTCCAGATCAGCGCTTGAGGTGATTGCGATTGGCTAAACCAGTGTCCAAAACAATGCAAATGCAATGAGCACAAGCACAGGCCCCACAGGCCCTACAGTGTTAAAAACACATACTGCATACAGGAGCAAACAAAGTTGTTTCGATATTCGCCTCCCCACTAGCATTGCATCCACAAGATGCATGTGGTGTACTCTGCCCACCCACCTCCCACCCAGGGACCGCCCCTGCTGGTACCACAGTTTGACTTTGTACAATGGCAGATGATTGTGGAGATTGTAGTCCTTCAATTTCACTCTACAGAGCTGGCCCGACCAGGTTGAATGTAAACCACAACGACTCATAACCACATGTCATGTGTCCATCAACGAAGGACCATACCACTAGCTGCCTAGCGAGGCATGAGGGCAAAAGCTATTTCAGCATCCGGGAGGAACTTACTACCCATCTTACTATGGGGGGGGGGGGTTTCGCGACAGGAATATTTCGTTGTGGGAAATTTCGTACTTCAAATGTGTGCGTAATTTCCTGCTCAATTCTCAGGCCGCTGTGCGAAATAAAGTCGTGTCGAAATTTAGCCACCTTGGCCACCCCGCCACCCCGCCTTGGTTGGGCTGGAGTTCTCCTTCCTGTTGCGCTTGTTGCGAAGAGACATGTGATGCCCTCTTCCTTGGCTGTTTTTGAGGCACCACACCCAGGGCACGGCGCTTCTTCGATGAAATCATCTGCACCTGCACTGGTGACACACTACTTGGTCTTTTTTGCAGTAGGCTCACTGTCACTGCCACATGCAGACATGGAGGCAGAAACAGGTGCAGAAACAGATACAGAAATAGATGCAGCAGATGAGCTGATGTTGGTGATTGCCTGGGACGAAGAAGAAGCACGATCAGTTTCAGAACCTAGAGGGGAAATCTCAGCATTTTGTGCTCTCAGTTGCTCTCAGTTGGCTTCCCTTTGTGCCTGTCTGTTGCCCGTGCCTCCGCAATGAGCTGCTTGGGGTTCACAACATCAAGTAACACAATACTTGGGAACATCATCGCCAGTTCAACAGTTCTTCAACTGTTCATTGCAACCCAAAGAACAGCCCAAACTTCATGTTCAGAAACCATTTTTAATTGGATTCCTATGTGCATTTGTCTTCTTGTGGCTTTGTTTGTGCATGAAAAAACAATTTCTTCATTGGGCTAGTGGGTGATCTACCTCACTATAGTTACCACCAGGAAGTGAACCGAGGACATCTCAGATGGCACATCCACGAGAGCAATGCCTGTCACTGACATATGTCAGCTGAAGGACCATTTACAGACCGAGGGGCGGAATTTTTTTTCGAAGTTTGAGCACACTGGCTGCACAGCAACCAAAAGGAAGGTTTGCTTGGGGCCTGGGATTGAGATCCAGGTTATGCAGGAACCTTCTTGGGGGAAAAAATCCAAGAAGCGTGCAAAGTTTCCCGCTCAATTTTCCGGCCACTGTGCGAAATAACCTGCCTGCTACCTGTCTCCGCCTGCCGCTACTTTTGTTGCAGAATACACCGGTTGTTGTGGCATATTTGTTCCCATTGCTTTATTTCATGTGACTTTTGTGCCCAAGCTTTGCCACCTGACGACACAACAGAATCCTGAGTTCTGATCACTGATCAACGATTGGGTTCCACAGCGAAATTTTCTCGCGCAAAAAATTACCGGTGCAAAATCCCTCCCCGCCCTGTACCTCATAGATTGTTACACGCAAAGGATTTTCATTGGCTTTGATGATGTGTTTTACTTTGGTCTTGAGGACACATTGGTTGAACAGCTTCGGTGATAAGAGAAGGACAAGTAGGATTGCGTTGTGCACCCTCGGTCAAATAGCATTATTTCTGTACATTATTTCTGTGTCCCCTTTGCCTTGTCCATCTCGTTGGCGCTGGCTTACCCGCCTCTTTGGTTCCTTTTCATGTATCGATCCAGCCTCAGGATCTTCAGCTGCAGTGATTTAGTCATTTCACGGAGGTGGAGGAACCTTTTGGTACTCTAGAGTGGAGGCGGGGATGGTGTCAGAGGAATGGTTTATGCATCTGAAGGCAATTTCCGAAACCTACGGTTGGGCTACAAGCCTCTTTGGCTACACAAAGTGCAATAACTGTAACACATTAACATTTTGGTTTAGATGGGTTCAAACCTCAAGGGCTACCGCGTGGCATGCGTTTTGGCGTGGTGTGCGGGCGGGGAGGAAGGAAGAGTGCCAGACACATAATGGGCTCAGGGGTGCTCTTTGGCTTTCCAAGGAAGGGAAGTGAGTGGGCAGGGATCGTCGCCAGATGAGAACCGTTCCGTACACCCCGCCTCCACGATCTCTAACATACATTGTCAGGCGTTGTCTGTTCGGTGCAGTGGGCGACCTACACTCCCCATGGCCCTTCTACGCGCTGCGCTGTTGTTGTGGTTAGTCTCCCTGGTCCAGCCCCAGCACATCACCGTGCGCCAGGGCCACAGGCGCATTGCGCACTCGGGCAACGGGCTGCTCCGCGGCCTTAACTCCACGTTCCCCTCAGATGCCCTCGTTGCCCCCCTCAAGCCCACAATGGAGCGCATCTGGACGGTGGACAAGGACCCGGCCGTCGTGCCCCGTCTCCGCCGCCTGGGGGTCTCCCAGATCCAGTATGTCCTGTCCGGGGGGGGCTCCAAGTGCGGCGTGGGGCATGTGGAGTGCTTCAAGGCGGAGATTGCCCTCCACGACCGGCTCGGCTTCCTGAAGGTCCCAGGCTGGGGCTACGATGTGGAGAACGAGCCGAAGATGCGGACGGATGAGCAGTTCGAGGCGTTTCTGGTGCGCTGGGATGTGGCGGTGGCGACAATCCGGAGGGCCGCGCCCTCCGCAGCCGTCGTAGGGCCGTCGCTCCATGGCGCTGGCGTACCGGACTACGGGCATCTGCACCGCTTCCTGCTGCATTGCCAGCGGAAGGGGACGCTGCCAGACATCCTTGCGTGGCATGAGCTCGCGGATGGGGTCCGCATCCCCGAGTACGTTCAGAATGTGACCCGGTTTCTGGAGGAGCATGGCATGAGGTCCATCGTGAAGAGCATCTCCCTGAACGAAGTGGTGTCTCCGCAGGAGCAGTACAATGCAGCAGCGCATATGTCTGTGTTGCATGGTTTGGAGAAGGCAGGTGTGCAGGGATGGTGGGGCGGGTGGGGTGGCTTGGAGGGATATTGAGGAGACTGTGGCGTTGTGTATGGTGTGGTGTGGTGTGGTGTGGTGTGGTGTGGTGTGGTGTGGTGTGGTGTGGTGTGGTGTGGTGTGGTGTGGTGTGGTGTGGTGTGGTGCGGTGCGGTGCGGTGCGGTGCGGTGCGGTGCGGTGTGGTGCGGTGCGGTGTGGTGCGGTGCGGTGTGGTGCGGTGCGGTGCGGTGCGGTGCGGTGCGGTGCGGTGTGGTGTGGTGTGGTGTGGTGTGCCGAAGGCGCTGTTACCAAAAGGCAAAAGGCCGGGATGTCTACCCACGGGTACAGGTAAACGGGCTGGGCTGTGTGTGTTGTGTGCGCGCTGTGTGTAACTGTGTTGTGGCATAGCCGGACCAGTGTACTCTCGCACTTGGCCGACACTGCCTTGCCGACGCCTGCGCGCAGTCACACAGGGTCTCATGGGCCCACTGCACCCCGCGTGCCGCGCTGCACCATCAGTGCTTTTTGTGTGGTGCCGCACTGCTTGGTGCTGTGCACTACACTGCACTGTGTGTGCCCTGCTGCACGGTTGTTGTGGGCAGAGGGCAGTGGGCAGTGTAACGCACTGCCACGCCGCCTGGGGGCTGTGGGCAGTGGAAATCCTGCTTCATACTGCCGCATTGCCTGAGGGCAGTGGGGAGTGGCACTCCTGCCGTACACTGCCTCTCTGCCTTGGGGCAGTGGGCCGGGCATCTCCTGCAATACACTGCCGCCGTGCCTGGGGCAGTGGGCAGTGGAACTCCTGCGACACACTGCGCCACGGCCCGGGGGCAGGGGGCAGTGGATCTCCTGCAATGCACTGCCTCACTGCCTGGGGGCAGTGGACAGTGCAACTCCCGCAGTACACTGCCCCACTGCCTGGGGGCAGTGGGCAGTGGAACTCCTGCAATACACTGCCGCACTGCCTGGGGGCAGTGGGCAGTGGAACTCCCGCAATACACTGCCTCACTGCCTGGGGGCAGCGGGCAGTGCACCTCCTGCAATGCACTGCCTCACGGCCCTGGGGCAGTGGGCAGTGCAACTCCTGCAATGCACTGAATGCCTCACTGCCTGGGGGCAGTGGACAGTGCAACTCCTGCAATGCACTGCCTCACTGTCTGGGGGCAGTGGGCAGTGGAACTGCTGCAATGCACTGCCTCACTGCCCTTGGGCAGTAGGCAGTGCAACTCCTGCAATGCACTGCCTCACTGCCCGGGGGCAGCGGGCAGTGCAACTCCTGCAATGCACTGCCTCACTGCCCTCGGGGCAGTGGGCAGTGCAGCTCCTGCAATGCTCTGCCTCACTGGCTGGGGGCAGTGTGCTGCCCAACTCCTGCAATGCACTGCCTCACTGCCCTGGGGCAGTGGGCAATGGAACTCCTGCAATACACTGCCACACTGCCTGGGGGCAGTGGGCAGTGCAGCTCCTGCAATGCACTGACTGCCTCACTGCCTGGGGGCAGTGGACAGTGCAACTCCTGCAATGCACTGCCTCACTGCCCTCGGGCAGTAGGCAGTGCAACTCCTGCAATGCACTGCCTCACTGCCTGGGGGCAGTGGGCAGTGGAACTCCTGCAATGCTCTGCCCCACTGCCTGGGGGCAGTGGGCAGCGCAACTCCTGCAACGCACTGCCTCACTGCCTGGGGGCAGTGGACACTGTAACTCCCGCAGTACACCGCCTCACTGCCCGGGAGCAGTGAGCAGTGCAACTCCTGCGACGCACTGCCTCACTGCCTGGGGGCAGTGGGCAGTGGAACTCCTGCAATACACTGCCTCACTGCCTGGGGGCAGTGGGCAGTGCAACTCCTGCAATGCACTGCCTCACTGCCCTCGGGCAGCAGGCAGTGCAACTCTTGCAATGCACTGCCTCACTGCCTGGGGGCAGTGGGCAGTGGAATTCCTGCAATGCACTGCCTCACTGGCTGGGTGGGGGCAGGGGGCAGCGCAACTCCTGCAATGCCCTATCTCACTGCCTGGGGGCAGTGGGCAGTGGAACTCCTGCAATGCTCTGCCCCACTGCATGGGGGCAGTGGGCAGCGCAACTCCTGCCATACACTGCCGCACTGCCTGGGGGCAGTGGGCAGTGCAACTTCTGCAATGCACTGCCTCACTGCCCTCGGGCAGTAGGCAGTGCAACTCCTGCAATGCACTGTAACTGCAATGGACACTGTAACTCCCGCAGTACACCGCCTCACTGCCCGGGAGCAGTGAGCAGTGCAACTCCTGCGACGCACTGCCTCACTGCCTGGGGGCAGTGGGCAGTGGAACTCCTGCAATTCACTGCCTCACTGGCTGGGGGCAGTGGAAACTGTAACTCCCGCAGTACACCGCCTCACTGCCCGGGAGCAGTGGGACGTGCAACTCCTGCGATGCACTGCCTCACTGCCTGGGGGCAGTGGGCAGCGGAACTCCTGCAATACACTGCCTCACTGCCTGGGGGCAGTGGGCAGTGCAGCTCCTGCAATGCACTGCCTCACTGGCTGGGGGCAGTGGGCAGTGCAACTCCTGCAATGCATTGCCTCACTGGCTGGGGGCAGTGGGCAGTGCAACTCCTGCAATGCACTGCCTCACTGCCTGGGGGCAGTGGGCAGTGCAACTCCTGCAATGCACTGCCTCACTGCCCTCGGGCAGTAGGCAGTGCAACTCCTGCAATGCACTGCCTCACTGCCTGGGGGCAGTGGGCAGTGGAACTCCTGCAATGCTCTGCCCCACTGCCTGGGGGCAGTGGGCAGCGCAACTCCTGCCATACACTGCCGCACTGCCTGGGGGCAGTGGGCATTGCAACTTCTGCAATGCACTGCCTCACTGCCCTCGGGCAGTAGGCAGTGCAACTCCTGCAGTGCACTGCCCCGCCGCCTGGGGGCAGCAGGCAGTGCAACACCTGCAATGCACTGCCTCACTGCCCGGGGGGCAGTGGGCAGTTGAACCCCTGCAATGCACTGCCTCACTGCCTGGGAGCAGTGGGCAGTGCCACCCCTGCAATCCACTGCCGCACTGACTGGGGGCAGTGGGCAGTGCAACTCCTGCAATGCTCTGCCCCACTGCCTGGGGGCAGTGGGCAGCGCAACTCCTGCAACGCACTGCCTCACTGCCTGGGGGCAGTGGACACTGTAACTCCCGCAGTACACCGCCTCACTGCCCGGGAGCAGTGAGCAGTGCAACTCCTGCGACGCACTGCCTCACTGCCTGGGGGCAGTGGGCAGTGGAACTCCTGCAATACACTGCCTCACTGCCTGGGGGCAGTGGGCAGTGCAACTCCTGCAATGCACTGCCTCACTGCCCTCGGGCAGCAGGCAGTGCAACTCTTGCAATGCACTGCCTCACTGCCTGGGGGCAGTGGGCAGTGGAATTCCTGCAATGCACTGCCTCACTGGCTGGGTGGGGGCAGGGGGCAGCGCAACTCCTGCAATGCCCTATCTCACTGCCTGGGGGCAGTGGGCAGTGGAACTCCTGCAATGCTCTGCCCCACTGCATGGGGGCAGTGGGCAGCGCAACTCCTGCCATACACTGCCGCACTGCCTGGGGGCAGTGGGCAGTGCAACTTCTGCAATGCACTGCCTCACTGCCCTCGGGCAGTAGGCAGTGCAACTCCTGCAATGCACTGTAACTGCAATGGACACTGTAACTCCCGCAGTACACCGCCTCACTGCCCGGGAGCAGTGAGCAGTGCAACTCCTGCGACGCACTGCCTCACTGCCTGGGGGCAGTGGGCAGTGGAACTCCTGCAATTCACTGCCTCACTGGCTGGGGGCAGTGGAAACTGTAACTCCCGCAGTACACCGCCTCACTGCCCGGGAGCAGTGGGCCGTGCAACTCCTGCGATGCACTGCCTCACTGCCTGGGGGCAGTGGGCAGCGGAACTCCTGCAATACACTGCCTCACTGCCTGGGGGCAGTGGGCAGTGCAGCTCCTGCAATGCACTGCCTCACTGGCTGGGGGCAGTGGGCAGTGCAACTCCTGCAATGCATTGCCTCACTGGCTGGGGGCAGTGGGCAGTGCAACTCCTGCAATGCACTGCCTCACTGCCTGGGGGCAGTGGGCAGTGCAACTCCTGCAATGCACTGCCTCACTGCCCTCGGGCAGTAGGCAGTGCAACTCCTGCAATGCACTGCCTCACTGCCTGGGGGCAGTGGGCAGTGGAACTCCTGCAATGCTCTGCCCCACTGCCTGGGGGCAGTGGGCAGCGCAACTCCTGCCATACACTGCCGCACTGCCTGGGGGCAGTGGGCATTGCAACTTCTGCAATGCACTGCCTCACTGCCCTCGGGCAGTAGGCAGTGCAACTCCTGCAGTGCACTGCCCCGCTGCCTGGGGGCAGCAGGCAGTGCAACACCTGCAATGCACTGCCTCACTGCCCGGGGGGCAGTGGGCAGTTGAACCCCTGCAATGCACTGCCTCACTGCCTGGGAGCAGTGGGCAGTGCCACCCCTGCAATCCACTGCCGCACTGACTGGGGGCAGTGGGCAGTGCAACTCCTGCAATGCATTGCCTCACTGGCTGGGGGCAGTGGGCAGTGCAACTCCTGCAATGCACTGCCTCACTGCCTGGGGGCAGTGGGCAGCGCAACTCCTGCAATGCACTGCCTCACCGCCTGGGGGCAGTGGGCAGTGCCACTCCTGCAATCCACTGCCGCACTGCCTGGGGGCAGTGGGCAGTGCAGCTCCTGCAATGCACTGCCTCACTGGCTGGGGGCAGTGGGCAGTGCAACTCCTGCAATGCACTGCCTCGCTGCCCTCGGGCAGCAGGCAGTGCCACTCCTGCAATGCACTGCCTCACTGCCTGGGGGCACTGGGAAGTGCAACTCCTGCAATGCTCTGCCCCACTGCCTGGGGGCAGTGGGCAGCGCAACTGCTGCAATGCGCTGCCTCACTGCCTGGGGGCAGTGGGCAGTGGAACTCCCGCAATGCGCTGCCTCACTGCCCTGGAGCAGTGGGCAGTTGAACCCCTGCAATGCACTGCCTCACTGCCTGGGGGCAGTGGGCAGTGCCACTCCTGCAATCCACTGCCGCACTGCCTGGGGGAAGTGGGCAGTGCAACCCCAGCAATGCGCTGCCTCACTGCCCTGGGGCAGTGGGCAGTGGAACTCCTGTAATGCACTGCCTCACTACCTGGGGGCAGTGGGCAGCCTAACTCCTGCAATGCACTGCCTGACTGCCCTGGGTCAGCGGGCAGTGCAACTCCTGCAATGCACTGCCTCACTGCCTGGGGGCAGCGGACAGTGCAACTCCTGCACTACACTGCCTCACTGCCCTGCGGCAGTGGGCAGTTCAACTCCTGCAATGCACTGCCTCACTGCCTGGGGGCATTGGGCAGTGGAACTCTTGCAATGCACTGCCTCACTGCCTGGGGGCAGTGGGCAGCGGTCAGTGGTCGGAGTGTCCTGCAGGGCCTGTGGGGAGGTAGAATCGGGCACACCGGCCTCGGGGGATGGGGAGTCCTGCCTAGGGGGTGGTCGGAGCGTCCTGCAGGGCCTGTGGGGATGTAGATTCGGGCACACCAGCCTGGGGGGACGGGGAGTCCTGCCCAGGGGGTGGTCGGAGTGCATCGCTGGGCCTGTGTGGAGGTAGATTCGGGCACACCGGCCTGGGGGGACGGGGAGTTCTGCCCTGGGGGTGGTCGGAGCGTCCTGCAGGGCCTGTGGGGACGTAGAACCAGGCACACCGGCCGGGGGGGATGGGGAATCCAGCCCAGGGGGTGGTCGGAGTTTCCTGCAGGGACTGCGGGGATGCACAACCGGGCGCACCGGCCTGGGGGGATGGGGAGTCCTGCCCAGGGGGTGGTCGGAGTGTCCTGCAGGGCCTGTGGGGAGGTAGAACCGGGCACACCGGCCTGGGGGGACGGGGAGTCCTGCCCAGGGGGTGGTGGCAGTTTCCTGCAGGGCCTGCGGGGATGGGCAACCGGGCCCAGGGGGCGGTCGGAGCGTCCCGTAGGGCCTGTGGGGACGTAGAACCGGGCACACTGGCCTGGGGGGATGGGGAGTCCAGCCCAGGGGGTGGTCGGAGTTTCCTGCAGGGCCTGCGGGGATGGACAACCGGGCCCACCGGCCTGGGGGGATGGGGAGTCCTGCCCAGGGGGTGGTCGGAGCGTCCTGCAGGGCCTGTGGGGACGTAGAACCGGGCACACCGGCCTGGGGGGACGGGGAGTGCTGCCCAGGGGGTGGTCGGAGTGCATCGCTGGGCCTGTGGGGAGGTAGATTCGGTCACACCGGCCTGGGGGGACGGGGAGTTCTGCCCAGGGGGTGGTCGGAGCGTCCTGCAGGGCCTGTGGGGAGGTAGAACCGGGCACACCGGCCTGGGGGGATGGGGAGTCCAGCCCAGGGGGTGGTCGGAATTTCCTGCAGGGCCTGCGCCGATGGACAACCGGGCCCTCCGGCCTGGGGGGATGGGGAGTCCTGCCCAAGGGGTGGTCGGAGTGTCCTGCAGGGCCTGTGGGGAGGTAGAACCGGGCACACCGGCCTGGGGGGATGGGGAGTCCAGCCCAGGGGATGGTCGGAGTTTCCTGCAGGGCCTGCGGGGATGGACAACCGGGCGCACCGGCCTGGGGGGATGGGGAGTCCTGCCCAGGGGGTGGTCGGAGTTTCCTGCAGGGCCTGTGGGGAGGTAGATTCGGGCACACCGGCCTGGGGGGACGGGGAGTCCAGCCCAGGGGGTGGTCGGAGTTTCCTGCAGGGCCTGCGGGGATGGACAACCGGGCCCACCGGCCTGGGGGGACGGGGAGTCCTGCCCAAGGGGTGGTCGGAGCGTCCTGCAGGGCCTGTCGGGACGTAGAACCGGGCACACCGGCCTGGGGGGATGGGGAGTCCCGCCCAGGGGGTGGTCGGAGTTTCCTGCCGGGCCTGCGGGGATGGACAACCGGGCGCACCGGCCTGGGGGGACGGGGAGTCCTGCCCAGGGGGTGGTCGAAGCGTCCTGCAGGGCCTGTGGGGGCGTAGAACCGGGCACACCGCCCATGGGGAACGGGGAGTCCAGCCCAGCGGGTGGCCGGAGTTTCCCGCAGGGCCTGCGGGGATGGACAACCGGGCCCACCGGCCTGGGGGGATGGGGAGTCCTGCCCAGTGGGTGGTCGGAGCGTCCTGCAGGGTCTGTGGGGACGTAGAACCGGGCACACCGGCCTGCGGGGATGGGGAGTCCTGCCCAGGGGGTGGTCGGAGCGTCTTGCAGGGCCTGTGGGGACGTAGAACCGGGCACACCGGCCTGGGGGGATGGGGAGTCGTGCCCAGGGGGTGGTCGGAGTGTCCTGCAGGGCCTGCCGGGGCGTAGAACCGGGCACACCGGCCTGGGGGGATGGGGAGTCCAGCCCAGGGGGTGGTCGGAGTTTCCTGCAGGGCCTGTGGGGATGGACAACCGGGCCCACCGGCCTGGGGGGACGGGGAATCCTGCCCAGGGGGTGGTCGGAGTGTCCTGCAGGGCCTGTGGGGACGTAGAACCGGGCACACCGGCTTGGGGGGATGGGGAGTCCAGCCTAGGGGGTGGTCGGAGTTTCCTGCACGGCCTGCGGGGATGGACAACCGGGCCCACCGGCCTGGGGGGATGGGGAGTCCTGCCCAGGGGGTGGTCGGAGTTTCCTACAGGGCCTGTGGGGACGCAGAACCGGGCACACCGGCCTGGGAGGATGGGGAGTCCTGCCCAGGGGGTGGTCGGAGCGTCCTGCCGGGCCTGTGGTGACGTAGAACCGGGCACACCGGCCTGGGGGGATGGGGAGTCCAGCCCAAGGGGTGGTCGGAGTTTCCTGCAGGGCCTGCGGGGATGGACAACCGGGCCCACCGGCTTGAGGGGATGGGGAGTCCTGCCTAGGGGGTGGTCGGAGCGTCCTGCAGGGCCTGTGGGGACGTAGAACCGGGCACACCGGCCTGGGGGGATGGGGAGTCCAGCCCAGGGGGTGGTCGGAGTTTCTTGCAGGGCCTGCGGGGATGGACAACCGGGCCCACCGGCATTGGGGGATGGGGAGTCGTGCCCAGGGGGTGGTCGGAGTGTCCTGCAGGGCCCGTGGGGACGTAGGACCGGGCACACCGGCCTGGGGGGATGGGGAGTCCAGCCCAGGGGGTGGTCGGAGTTTCCTGCAGGGCCTGCGGGGATGGACAACCGGGCCCACCGGCATTGGGGGATGGGGAGTCCTGCCCAGGGGGTGGTCGGAGCGTCCTGCAGGGCCCGTGGGGACGTAGAACCGGGCAAACCGGCCTGGGGGGATGGGGAGTCCAGCCCAGGGGGTGGTCGGAGTTTCCTGCAGGGCCTCGGGGATGGACAACCGGGCGCACCGGCGTTGGGGGATGGGGAGTCCTGCCCAGGGGGTGGTCGGAGTGTCCTCCAGGGACTGTGGGGAGGTAGATTCGGGCACACCGGCCTGCGGGGATGGGGAGTCCTGTCCAGGGGTTGGTCGGAGTGTCTTGCTGGGCCTGTGGGGAGGTAGATGCGAGCACAGCGCCCCGGGGGGACGGGGAGTCCTGCCCAAGGGGTGGTTGGAGTGTCCTGCAGGGCCTGTGGGGACGTAGAACCGGGCACACCGGCATGGGGGGATGGGGAGTCCAGCCCAGGGGGTGGTCGGAGTTTCCTGCAGGGCCTGCGGGGATGGACAACCGGGCGCACCGGCCTGGGGGGATGGGGAGTCCTGCCCAGGGTGTTCGGAGCCTCCTGCCAGGGCCAATGGGGGGCCATCTTCTTCAGAGAACCGGGCGCACCGGCCCGGGGGGGACGGGGAGTCCTGCCCAGGGTGTTCGGAGCCTCCTGCCAGGCCAATGGGGGGCCATCTTCTTCAGAGAACCGGGCGCACCGGCCCGGGGGGGACGGGGAGTCCTGCCCAGGGGGTGTTCGGAGCCTCCTGCCAGGCCAATGGGGGGCCATCTTCTTCAGAGACCCGGGCGCACCGGCCCGGGGGGGACGGGGAGTCCTGCCCAGGGGGTGTTCGGAGTCTCCTGCAAGGCCAGTAGGGGGCCATCTTCTTCAGAGAACCGGGCGCACCGGCCCGGGGTGACGGGGAGTCCTGCCCAGGGGGTGTTCGGAGTCTCCTGCTAGGCCAATGGGGGGCCATCTTCTTCAGAGAACCGGGCGCACCGGCCCGGGGGGACGGGGAGTCCTACCCAGTGGGTGTTCGGAGTCTCCTGCTAGGCCAATGGGGGGCCATCTTCTTCAGAGAACCGGACGCACCGGCCCGGGGGGGACGGGGAGTCCTGCCCAGGGGGTGTTCGGAGTCTCCTGCACGGCCAGTGGGGGGCCATCTTCTTCAGAGAACCGGGCGCACCGGCCCGGGGGGGACGGGGAGTCCTGCCCAGGGGGTGTTCGGAGTCTCCTGCCAGGCCAATGGGGGGCCATCTTCTTCAGAGAACCGGGCGCACCGGCCCGGGGGGGACGGGGAGTCCAGCCCAGGGGGTGGTCGGAGTTTCCTGCAGGGCCTGCGGGGATGGACAACCGGGCGCACCGGCCTGGGGGGACGGGGAATCCTGCCCAGGGGGTGGTCGGAGTTTCCTGCAGGGCCTGCGGGGATGGACAACCGGGCGCACCGGCCTGGGGGGACGGGGAATCCTGCCCAAGGGGTGGTCGGAGTTTCCTGCAGGGCCTGCGGGGATGGACAACCGGGCCCACCGGCATTGGGGGATGGGGAGTCCTGCCCAGGGGGTGGTCGGAGCGTCCTGCAGGGCCCGTGGGGACGTAGAACCGGGCAAACCGGCCTGGGGGGATGGGGAGTCCAGCCCAGGGGGTGGTCAGAGTTTCCTGCAGGGCCTGCGGGGATGGACAACCGGGCGCACCGGCCTGGGGGGATGGGGAGTCCTGCCCAGGGGGTGTTCGGAGTCTCCTGCAAGGCCAGTGGGGGGCCATGTTCTTCAGAGAACCGGGCGCACCGGCCTGGGGGGGACGGGGAGTCCAGCCCAGGGGGTGGTCGGAGTTTCCTGCAGGGCCTGCGGGGATGGACAACCGGGCCCACCGGCATTGGGGGATGGGGAGACCTGCCCAGGGGGTGGTCGGAGCGTCCCCCAGGGCCCGTGGGGACGTAGAACCGGGCAAACCGGCCTGGGGGGATGGGGAGTCCAGCCCAGGGGGTGGTCGGAGTTTCCTGCAGGGCTTGCGGGGATGGACAACCGGGCGCACCGGCCTGGGGGGATGGGGAGTCCTGCCCAGGGGGTGGTCGGAGCGTCCTGCAGGGCCCGTGGGGGGCCATGTTCTTCAGAGAACCGGGCGCACCGGCCCGGGTGGGACGGGGAGTCCAGCCCAGGGGGTGGTTGGAGTTTCCTGCAGGGCCTGCGGGGATGGACAACCGGGCCCACCGGCATTGGGGGATGGGGAGTCCTGCCCAGGGGGTGGTCGGAGCGTCCTGCAGGGCCCGTGGGGACGTAGAACCGGGCAAACCGGCCTGGGGGGATGGGGAGTCCAGCCCAGGGGGTGGTCGGAGTTTCTTGCAGGGCCTGCGGGGATGGACAACCGGGCGCACCGGCCTGGGGGGATGGGGAGTCCTGCCCAGGGGGTGTTCGAAGTCTCCTGCAAGGCCAGTGGGGGGCCATGTTCTTCAGAGAACCGGGCGCACCGGCCCGGGGGGGACGGGGAGTCCAGCCCAGGGGGTGGTCGGAGTTTCCTGCAGGGCCTGCGGGGATGGACAACCGGGCCCACCGGCATTGGGGGATGGGGAGTCCTGCCCAGGGGGTGGTCGGAGCGTCCTGCAGGGCCCGTGGGGACGTAGAACCGGGCCCACCGGCCTGGGGGGATGGGGAGTCAAGCCCAGGGGGAGGTCGGAGTTTCCTGCAGGGCCTGCGGGGATGGACAACCGGGCGCACCGGCCTGGGGGGATGGGGAGTCCTGCCCAGGGGGTGGTCGGAGTGTCCTGTAGGGACTGTGGGGAGGTAGATTCGGGCACACCGGCCCGGGGGGATGGGGAGTCCTGCCCAGGGGTTGGTCGGAGTGTCTTGCTGGGCCTGTGGGGAGGTAGATGCGGGCACACCGCCCCGGGGGGACGGGGACTCCTGCCCAGGGGGTGGTTGGAGTGTCCTGCAGGGCCTGTGGGGACGTAGAACCGGGCACACCGGCCTGGGGGGATGGGGAGTCCAGCCCAGGGGGTGGTCGGAGTTTCCTGCACGGCCTGCGGGGATGGACAACCGGGCGCACCGGCCTGGGGGGATGGGGAGTCCTGCCCAGGGTGTTCGGAGCCTCCTGCCAGGGCCAATGGGGGGCCATCTTCTTCAGAGAACCGGGCGCACCGGCCCGGGGGGGACGGGGAGTCCTGCCCAGGGTGTTCGGAGCCTCCTGCCAGGCCAATGGGGGGCCATCTTCTTCAGAGAACCGGGCGCACCGGCCCGGGGGGGACGGGGAGTCCTGCCCAGGGGGTGTTCGGAGTCTCCTGCCAGGCCAATGGGGGGCCATCTTCTTCAGAGAACCGGGCGCACCGGCCCGGGGGGGACGGGGAGTCCTGCCCAGGGGGTGTTCGGAGCCTCCTGCCAGGGCAATGGGGGGCCATCTTCTTCAGAGAACCGGGCGCACCGGCCTGGGGGGGACGGGGGGTCCTGCCCAGGGGGTGTTCGGAGCCTCCTGCCAGGCCAATGGGGGGCCATCTTCTTCAGAGAACCGGGCGCACCGGCCCGGGGGGGACGGGGAGTCCTGCCCAGGGGGTGTTCGGAGTCTCCTGCAAGGCCAGTGGGGGGCCATCTTCTTCAGAGAACCGGGCGCACCGGCCCGGGGTGACGGGGAGTCCTGCCCAGGGGGTGTTCGGAGTCTCCTGCTAGGCCAATGGGGGGCCATCTTCTTCAGAGAACCGGGCGCACCGGCCCGGGGGGGGCGGGGAGTCCAGC
Source organism: Eutreptiella sp. 'Long Island Sound 2002' (assembly GCA_964036045.1). Classification (NCBI taxonomy): domain Eukaryota; phylum Euglenozoa; class Euglenophyceae; order Eutreptiales; family Eutreptiaceae; genus Eutreptiella; species Eutreptiella sp. 'Long Island Sound 2002'. The sequence goes on from OZ038385.1 coordinate 43,856,938, forward strand.
CCAGGGGGTGTTCGGAGTCTCCTGCCAGGCCAATGGGGGGCCATCTTCTTCGGAGAACCGGGCGCACCGGCCTGGGGGGGACGGGGAGTCCTGCCCAGGGGGTGTTCGGAGTCTCCTGCAAGGCCAGTGGGGGGCCATCTTCTTCAGAGAACCGGGCGCACCGGCCCGGGGGGGACGGGGAGTCCAGCCCAGGGGGTGTTCGGAGTCTCCTGCCAGGCCAATGGGGGGCCATCTTCTTCGGAGAACCGGGCGCACCGGCCTGGGGGGGACGGGGAGCCCAGCCCAGGGGATGTTCGGAGTCTTCGGCAGGACCCGTGGGTACTCCCTCCTACCTCTTAGCAGCAGCAGGCAAGTAAGCAGGCAGTACCGGGGGTCATAACCCCCGGGTAACAGTATCTGGGACTCAACGTGAGTCCTCTTAACCAGGAACAACCCCAAACACCGCCGGGGCTTAACTCCCGAACGTAACGGTGTTTGGGGCCCCCGTGGGCCTTATGAGCCCACGGAGTGTACTGAGGCGTGGCTACCAGCACTTAAAGTCTGGCCTGCCATACCCATTTCTGGGCTCGCCTCAGTACGGCCGGTCGGGTCCGGCTCTGGGGGCTGCGCACTAAACCGGCACCGGGGGAGGGCCGTTTTACCCAGTTAAGCATTACTTATGGCAGTAGGCACTATTTATTACATTAGGTAGTTACTCAGCGCAATTGGTTACCCCGCAGACATGCCCCTTCCAGTGGTGCGCTCACCTTTGGGGCTGCCTTTGGGGGATCGGGGGCTGTTACCCCTCCCGGACGCCCTCCCTGGTGTTGGCGCCGGGGTGGTGGCCGGGGGGCCTTATACCGTACCTAAAGGATGTTGGATACCGATACCGGGGCGTCCAGCCGGACGGGGACAGGGACTATTTCTTCCACATATTCCTCCACATATTCTGTCACATATTGCAGGGCGGGGGGTCGTTGTTGAGGCCCCCCGCGCATGTCCGGGCCACGGGCCTTTCAGGCCTCGGCACAGGCCGTCCCACTGGGGCCTCAGTCTCTCACCCCTCCCTCACCCACGCACACACCCGGCACACCCGTCCCGGTCCCGCCGTGCCGTTGAAGCCCCTGTCCGGGGGCCTCCACTGGTCCGGATGTCTCGCGGCCGGCCGCCGATGCGGGGCCCTGGAGGCGCGCCGCACAGGCGCTGCCAGCCTGAGAGATGGGCAGGGTCAGGGAGCGTGGTGGGGCAGGGGAGGCAGCAGGGAGCGCTCATAGGGGGGAGCGCATGGGGGGGTCACCGGGGCGCGCGCAGGGGCGGCAGCGGGGGGGGCTGAGGCTGGAGCGCGGGGGGGGCACATGTCCGGGCTCCTGCGTGGGCTGGTGCGTGAGCGGGCGTGTAGGGGAGGAGCGGAGGGGGAGGCTAGGTCAGCCGTCCTCTATTGGGGGTCGCTGACCGTTCCCAGGGCCGAGGCGGCCGGTACTAGGGGCCGCGGGGTCCCTGGGGATGGCGCTTGGCACTGGGACGTGCGCGCACCCGACACTGTTAGTACACCGCCTACTGGCGGTGCCCGGGCCCTGTCGTTCGGGGCTTCGCACCCGGCACCCAGCCCGTGGGTAGAGCTGGGGAGTACTCAGGGTGTGGTGTGGTGTGGTGTGGTGTGGTGTGGTGTGGTGTGGTGTGGTGTGGTGTGGTGTGGTGTGGTGTGGTGCGGTGCGGTGCGGTGCGGTGCGGTGCGGTGCGGTGCGGTGCGGTGCGGTGCGGTGCGGTGCGGTGCGGTGCGGTGTGGTGTGGTGTGGTGTGGTGTGGTGTGGTGTGGTGTGGTGCGGTGCGGTGCGGTGTGGTGTGGTGCGGTGTGGTGTGGTGTAGCATTGGCGATGCATGGCGTAGTGCGGCGTGGCATGGCACGGAGCGTCGTAGCATGGCGTGGCGTGGCATGCCCCCCCTTCTCCACAGGTGTTTCCAGTGCAGCCCACGCCTGTTGGCTGGACTGCAGCGTCCCCCATCACGGCCAGACCTCTGACGGATGCCGTCCAGGGCGCCTCGACAGCCTCGTCTCATGCGACCGGCACAACCCGCAGCCCTTTCCGCAGTGGTATGTCTACAAGGCCTATGCAGAGATGGAGGGCATCCTTGCAGACGTCACCGCAGAGGACACACTTGACGCCCTCGGTGCGTTCGGTGCGGATCGCGGGCGCCTCCTTGTGGGCAACACCAAACGAGCGACGGCCGTGGCCGTGACCGTGCATGTGCCCCCGGACTGGGCCCGGGCGGCCGTCGAGGCCACACGCATCATCAACGGCAACGGGGCCACTGTGATCGCCCCCGTGCATTTGTGGACGAAGGACTTGGACGTGGTCAATGGCCAAGTGGAGCTCCGCTTCACGGCGGAGGAGATGGCCCGCGCCGATGTCGTGGACCTGAGGCTGGAGCGGCGCGCCGTGCCCAGCGCCCTCCGGCGCGGGTCGGGGGATGCCGATGGGTCGTGATACAGACCGCCTGTGAGACGGATGGCGGTTGGTGGACAGCGGTTGGGGCTCAGCGGTAGGGAAGGCAGGGGGGGGCGCATTGCCCTGGCTTTGCTGGACCTCTGGTTCCGCATGACCCCCCCTTGTGGATAGGCCCAGCGGGTATCAGCACCGTGACCGTCCCAGGCTTCGGAGGGGGCTTGGGGGGGGGGGGGGGCGGGGAGGGGTATCCCACTCGATCGTGGCCGGATGGATGGCGGCGGCAGCAGTTGCAGCAGTCACAGTCACGCTACTTGTCCCTTACGTCCGCATGCGGGTGAACCAAAGCTGTTGGTGGTGGTCGATACAAGAGCAGCATGGGCCATGCTGCGGTTGCAGATCCTCTTGAGAACTGTGCACTTTGTCCTGCGCCTGCGGGACAGGGTGTGATGCGCTGGCACTGGCCATTCTGCATGCGACTCCTGTTGTGCAGTGTGTGCCACCGCCATGCGACACGGGACTCCCTGAGCTCCATCGGAGCATCAGCAAGGCACAGCACATGGGAGCCACCGTTTTGCACTGCACACTGGACTACATATGATCTGATGGTGAAGAAGGCACTGCACCACTGCCCCAAGGCACGGATGAAACGCCATTAGGACTGATGCAGCCTGCAGCCCCCCCACACCCCCAAAGCCTAGGGTGATGCGGCTGCACCCCCCACACCCCCCCCCAAAGCCTAGGGTGGTGTAGGTTGCACCCCCCCACCCACCCACACCCAATCAAATCCTCCACCCTTGGATGGCTGGGTTGGTTGTTAGGGGTAGCGAGTAGAGCAATTGGACACGCATTGAAATACGCGCACGGACCGCGACGCACTGAGCCACAGTCAAACATGAAATATTTGGCCAACTATTGGCATGTTCTACCTGAGACGTCCCCAAATCGAAAACGCGGGAGTCTCCGGCGCGACGTCTGACAGATGGAGCGGGGGACCGACAGCGATTTGTTATCGAACCGACAGCAACTGTGCACGGACCCCCACCGCCCTGACCTCTGCGAAACGCGCGGCAAATGGATTGCCCGAAGTCGTTTCGCTGTTTGCGGTGGCACATGCGGTGCACAACCTCCACAAACTCAAATCTTGGTCCGACACAGCGACGGGAATTCGGAGCCCTGCCAATTCCGCTCCATCTTCCGCTCATTGAACTGGCCGTCGGTAATACCGGCCTTCCCCTCCCGGTAATACGCCCGAAGAGCGTCCACGTACATGATCTGCATCTGCATGGCATCACAAGCCTCGAGGTTCACGGGGGGGGCGGCCGGGCCCGGTCCTTGTATGCGACACCCACCCGCCCCGCAGGCTTTAACAGATAGCGGGGGGGGGGGTGTCGCATTAGGACCGGTTGTAGTCGCCCCCCCCCCCGTGTCGAGGTTGTCGATGTCCTTCCTGTGCACCCGCCTGAAGCATCGTGTGGACATATGCTTTGTCCTTGTGGCATCTCTGCGACGGTTGCAGGGCTCGCCTTGGCCACGTTTTTGTTTTGGTCGTTTTTGTCATTTCTGGTGATTCCCCCGTGTGTAGTCTCCCCCCCTGCACTGCGGGTAAAGGTGGTGGTGCCAGGGTGGGTTGTTGTGCCTGCATTGCATGCACTGCTGCCACAGTGTGTCCCCAGGGTGAATGATCAGGCAAACGGATCATCTGCGAACACCACATCTGCTAACACAAGGGGCGGTGCAATGACATTGGGAGGTGGTGTTGGATAGCAACCACCAAACTTCATGGCCCAGGGACTGAATGTGGAGCCTGCCAGTGCGAGCGGAGGAGTGGATGCCGCGTACACTCCGATTGTAGGCAGCGGAACAGGCGCTCTGCCCACAAACGTGCGTTCCCATTCCCCCTCCACCACCCCACCATGACCCATGGCACATGGAACAGACTCCACGATCAACACGACGTGGGAACTGCGGTGCAACGCTGATGTCGGATCCGGTGATCCGAAACCTCCAGATCCTGTGTTCCTTTGGAGAGCACCCTCCAAACTGCACGGTCTGGGGATGACTGCAACTGAAGCTGTTGCCGCTGGTGCGGGAGGACGCCGCTGGGGCGGCACGCTGACATTGTGAGCAGTGGGACAGACATTCCACTCTTACCCACTTCCCCCGTACTGACCTCGACCAACAAGCAGGTCATACAAGAAGTAGGTCACAGGACAACCCTTGCACTGCAATGGAACCCATTAACCTTTGTGGAACGCCTTCCTCCAGCGAGGCTGTGGGTAAATGCAGCCGAACCCCGCTCCAACCGTCCCTACCACAAGGTCGAGGGGGGGGGGGGGTAGGGGGTGGAGTTTTCCGGGGTGCCATGTCCCGCCTCGCCCTACGGTGCAGTTACCTGGCACAGCTCTAACAGGAGGGAGTCGGGGCAAGGGGCTGCCTTTGTCGAAAGCATGGCCGACGGCGTTGGCATGAGGGGCGCAGTGACGCACGCAGGTTTGCTTTTGATAAGCCCCCAAAGTCGGCTTGGGGCAGACCACAGAAGCTCAAACATGGCCATCAGTGCAATGCTGAACAGCAGCAGCCCCTGCTTTCCTGTGTACGATCCGGCCTTCTGCGCGGAGTCGTCCAAGGCCTTTGGCTCTATAGGAATGCCTTATGGCTGTGGAGCGTCACCCAAGACTTGACGACGCAGAACCGGCCTCTGGAGTGCGGCTACTCCGGCAACGGACTTCATGTGCCGTGCACGCTCCTGGTCAAGGGACTTGACTGGGGGCACCAGTGGTTGCTGCGTGGCTGACTGGGGTTGTGACACCTAAAGCACTGCATGAGCACGGGCAGGGGGCATGGCAGCCAGGCCTATGCCCAAAACTGCAAGTGAGACAGTGGCAGCAATCACGGCGCTCAGGATGCATCCGTCGCCGGAGGGCCGTGGGGTGCCAAGGACCGTCGCCATTGCACCTGGCCTAGAGGAAGAGGTTGTCAGGGATCAGCCACAGGTGCGATAGAAGGACACTGAGGGAGATGAGCGCAATAGGGGCTTCAGGGAGGGAGATGAGCGCAATAGGGGCTTCGTTTTGTCGCAGGGCGAGGATCAATCTAATACCCGGGGGGAGTTGTGGGTGCGGAACTGTGCACTGCCTCACCAGCTAGCAGCCAGCCGGTAAGACGCTGCATATGGTCGTGGACTCAGAGTGGGGAATGAAGGGGATCACAGAGTGGGGGGGAAGTGTGGTGCAGACATGAGTGGCAATCATCATCACGGGAGGTGGTGCATCAGGATTTGTGGGAGCCTGAGTTACACATGGGGGGAACACCCAGCACGCCGTGCGCACGGTGCAGATATTAGGCGCTGTGGCCCGACCAAGCACATGCAGTTGCTGCTTCGCGGACCCCTCGTCCAGGGCTTATGTAGCCACTTTGGACATTGGGCAACCCAGGATGTCAACAAATAGGACAGCACTCTAGCGGGTTCCTGGCCCACCATACGACAGAGACACACATCAATGAGGACGAGGTATGTGTGGGCTTGTTGTGTGGTGAAACTTCAGGATTCGCAGGGCGGATTGGTTATCGAATTGGATAGAGATCATCTCATCCGACCATCCACATCCTCCACCGGAGTCCATGTGGGTGTTCGCAGCACAGTACCCAAGCTCTGCTCTCCTTACGGGGCATTCTGGGAGGGGGCAAACCCAACCCATTCCGGGTAAACCCGGGCGGGGCCCCGCGCTCCCGCCCGTCAGATGGTTGTTCGACTTATACTGTACCCGTGTCTTAAGGGGTCCAGGGAACCAGCGAAACCCGCTGTGAAAGTAGTGTCCGGCGCGCACAAGGCTCAGATACTTTTTCATGGTGCGGGACAGGGGCAACCTATTCTCTGTGCAGTGGGTGCCGTCCCCCATGGATTTCTTTGGTAATGAACAGGCCAACAAACTGGCAGAACAGGGGAGGGTTTGGCATTGGGCTTCCTCGATCGAGTGGGTTAGAGAGGTACGGCGGCACCAGCCAGCCAGCCTCCGGGTTGCAAGAGATGGATTCAGAGGTGAGTGGCAATCCAAGATTGACTGGGACGCGGGCGTCTTCGGTGTGATGCATTTGCGGGTGTAGTACAGATTGCACATCCCCGGACACGCATTCGGAGTCACCCGGTGTGACAGGGTCGGTGCTGAGTGAGGAATCGAGCTGAAGTGACTCGAACCCGTTGGCTTCAGTGGCAAAAGCAAGGAAGGCGTAAGTCTGAGAGGGCATGATGCTTGGCAATGCCCCTGGTGTTCATTTTGCAAACCAACGGCCATGTGGCAACGCTCGCAACGCTCACAACGCCAATGTGATGGCAAGGTACGGTTGTGTGAAGCAGTCGAAGCGGTTAGGGGGGTGGGGGATGGGGGGCAGCGCAACCACCACGAACAGAGACCCCCCTCCCCACCCCCAATGCGCGTGTGCGTCGAGAGGACACACCCGCGAGTTGCGGTGTGGCCCTGGGGGCTGTAGGGGCCCGGGCCACTCACAAGCAACGCCTGGACCCCCCTTCTCCTATTACCACCGCCCGGGCAGCGCGGTCCCGTGTGGCGTTGCGTACGGGCCCTGTGTCACACGGCAAGAACTGCACACACCCCCGGGCACACAGCGGCAGCGGCACATCAGAACGTGTGCCCGCGAGAAAGCTGCCCCAAGCTCATCGGGGGGGGGGGGGTGGTCACTGGCACCAAATGGAAGGATGCTCGGCACCAAATGGAAGGTGTCAGGGAACAGGGGTGGCCTTCTCCAACGGGGGCCGCCCCCCCCCCCTCTATGACCCCCAATGGTCCACTGTGGCACAACTCCCTATGACCCCCCTCCCATCTTAAGTGGTTGTCTTGTGCCTCCCAGACCATCATCATTTTTGAGTACTGGAGTTCCAACACCACCGAATACCACACGTGTGAGAACCATTCATGCCCTCCCCCCCCCTTCTTTGCGCGGTGACCTCAAGGCAACACTTACTCCAGTGTGACACTTCGAGCTCTGATGACAACAAGCCGTATGGATGGACAGAGGGAACCGATCACAGTACTGATGTCAGTGTCACCGGAAAGCACCGCAAAAAGAGGCGCACCAACCCCCCCCCCCCCCCCAAGATGGGGAAAGGGGGGAGGCCCAATCTGGCCCAAGCTTCCCTCTCCTGCGCTTCACTTGGGCGCGATCCACAAGTACCCCAAGTGATGTGATGCAAGCCCCATCCGTCATGATGGGATCTGAATCTGACTTTTCTACAGAAGTCAGTGGTCCAGAATACAGAAACAGACAGGAGTCGCCCCCTACCCTACCCCCATGCCCCTCTCTCCAGACATACAAAGATAGCACAGTAGCACAGTGGCACAACACTCAACGTCAGTCCTCCAGACAAGGGTTCGAACCCCAAGGATGATCGGGAAGCCCCGAACGTCCCGGACACTGAAACTGGACAATCGGAAGGTATGAGGACAAACACATGGAAAATGGGCACATCGTCGTGGCACTATAGTGGACAGCCACCCAACCCTGAGTTCCCTGGGGGTAGATTTGAAACCTGTGGGACTCATAGTTGGTGGGTTTGGAGACCCGGTCCATAGAAAACTCCCTCCCGACGGCCACTTTGTTTTTGTACAAACATTTTGACCCTCGCCCACGAGCAACAGCAAACACACCATAAGGGAGGAGCATACCTGAAATGCACTGAACACACGCGTCACAGTGCTTTCGGAGCTGGAGGCCAGGTCCGGCGGAGCCTCCCGTGAAGGCGATTGGGCCGGCCGTGCCTCCGGGCTTCGGTTCTTCAAGATATGAACCAACCGACAGTTCAAACCCCGGGGAGGTAAATTGGGAAACGGGAGCGGGCAGTTGGGAAAACGGTTATATTGGTGACGGCCAAGCAGCAAACCGGAAATACACTGCACACACACGCCACAGAACACGGGTTCGAGCCCAGGTCCCGGTTGGCCTGCCATGGAGTCGTCGCTTTTTGCAACTCTGGGATGTCTGCCTGACCGACCCAATGGGGGGTGTAGGTTTGTAGGCCTACCCAAATGGGCCAAGAAACATTCGATAGCCGCTGACTGCGGTGCTGTGTGGTCCGCAGGGCCCCTCCTCTGCTTCTCTCAGGCGGCGCGCCGCACATGTGCGCGGGCCCGGGACCCCCATGAGCGTCCTCCCCACGTCCCAGACCAAAGGCCTGGACGTCGCCCTCGTCGCCAGCTACGACCCCAACAGCGCCGTCCCGGTCACGGGGCACGCCCTCCCGGTCCCCGCCCCGGGCCAGGGCTTCCAGTCCCGCGACCACGTCTACGCCCCCAAGACCGCCGACGCCCAGCGCCTCGCCCGCCTCCGGGCCCTCCAGACCCGCATCGATGCCCGGGCCCACGAGACGCAGGAGGTGGCGCCGGGGGACGGCCCGCGCTGCAGCCCCCTCTTAGCCCTGCCCGCCGGGCCCCTCGTCGCCGCGATGGAGTACTGCAACGCCCCCGAGTGGGCGGCGCTCGCCCGCTCCTCCCGCCGCTTCCGGGCGCTGGTGGCGCACAACGCGGCGTACCTGCGGGACCTGAAACGCGCGCGCGCGGCCGCCCCGCCCCCGGCCCCGCGGCCCGTGACCCTCCCGCTGATGCGCGACCGGCGCGCCGGGCCCCCGTCGCTCCCCGACGCCGTGCAGTCCGGGGACTGCGACGCCGTAGCGCAGGCCCTGGACCGGGGGGAGAGCCTGACGGCGCGGGACGTGTTGGGGATGTGCCCCCTGCACATGGCCGCGATGGACGGCCGGCGCGACGTCGTGGCACTGCTGCTGGACCGCGGGGGCGACGTGGACGCCCTGACGGACGACGGGCGGACGGCGCTGCACATCGCCTGCCAAGAGGCGATGGGGGACGTCGTGGGGCTGCTGCTGCAGCGCGGGGCCCGGCTGGGGCTCCAGGACGGCACCGGGACGTACCCCATCCACTGCGCCTGCCGCACCGACCGCCCGGACGTCGTGCAGGCGCTGCTCGCGAGGGACAAGGGGCAGCTCGCGCTGAAGGACCGGTTCGCGCTCACGCCGCTGCACGTGGCCGCCTCCTCCGGGTGCCGGGCCGTCGTGCAGCAGCTGCTGACCGCCAAGGCCGACGCGGGGGCCAAGACCAGCGTGGGGCAGACCCCCTTGGCCCTCGCCAAGCAGACGAAGCAGAGCGCCGTGGTCAAGCTGCTGGACAAGGGCGGCGGCAAAGGGGCGGGCAAAGGGAAGAAGAAGCGGTAGATGCTCCGGCGGGGGGCCCGGGGAGGCAGTAGAAGGGCTGGCACCGCCCCGGCAGCGGTTGACCCGGTGGCACTCGGATGTCGATCCCGGGCCCTCCGGCGTCAGTCTCATTCATCTGCCCCCCCCTCCCCCCCCCACACGGCCCTTGGGAGGGGGGTGGGGGGGCAAAGCTCCATGACTCAGCCGCGCTACCCCCGGGTGGCGGAGGCGAGCCCCGTCCCCCATCGCCTGCCGTGCCCTCGTGGTACGCACCGCAGCGCCTGCGCCACTGGGGCCTCTGATTTGGAGGCGTCACTCTGAGATGTGCATCATTTACTTTGGGGCACTGGACAATACCTTTTCTTTGTTGTTTGGTCGTTCAGATTGGCACTGTGAAGCGGTTTTACTGCCCACAAAAAGCCCCATCAGATCGACCACTGCAGCACAGCTTTGGTTTGCAGATCAGAGCTGCACCCCCCCCCCAGCGCACAGTGAAATGCCTGTGTGCATTCATCTGCTTCCGGCAGCGTCTTGTTTGTGCATAGGAAACCAGTTTTCTCATCAAGACAAGTGACAAGTGACAAAAAATGCAAATAAAAATCGGTTGGGGAATGGAACCCACGCCAGCCAATTGATAGCCCATTGCATATACCACTGGACCACCGCACGACACTACCTCCGTGCGTCTCAGGGACTATGTATAGACCGAGGGGCGGAAATGTTTTTCGAAAATTGCGAGATATTTCGGGTTTCCACATGACTCCAACGACAGAGCAACCGAAAGGAAGGTGTGTTTGGGGCCTGAGATCCTGGGCACTGGGAACCTGTTTTGGCGAAAAATCGGTCTGCCGGTTTGTTGGGATGTCTTCGCCGATTCGGGGGGGGGGGGCCCACACAGTTCAGTGGAATCCCTGGTTTCGCAGAAACCACAGTTTGGCACCACTGCACTGCCTGCTCTCCCAGCGCGCTCCTGCCCGTCAGTAATATTATTTGAGCTGAGCTGTTGGTGCATGTGGCAGGGCAGGGCAAGGGCGAGCATCACAGCCAAACCACAGCCCCGCCCCCACTGCAACACCTCCAGCCCAGGCCCTGTGGTATGAAAGGGGGACCACGGGGCCTGGGGTGTGGCGACCACAGCGCCGGTCCACACCGCCCGAAGGGGGCGGTGCCCCTGTGGCACACCGCCCGGGGGGGGGGGGGGGGGGCTGCGCGGTATCGCACGCCAGGGGCCATTGGGGGGGCGGGGGGGGGGCCTTGCTGCACACCTCCGTCTGCGCCCGGGACGGGGGGGGGCTCAGCAAAGGGATGCGATGCCCTGCCCAGTCAGGGCGTCCGGTGCAGTGCTGGTGGCCCCCCAGTGGCACGGAGCGTGACCGGCCCCTACGGCCCCGCCGGACCCCGGGCCTTGCGCACGTAGCCCTCCGCATGACCATGGGACACAGAGCCCTGACCATCCCAATGCACATCCGATGCCGCCCTTTTTGTTGTATGTGAGTGTGTGAGGGGGGGGCGGGGGGTTGTGTTTGTATGTGAGTGTGTGTGAGGGGGGGGGTTTGTGTTTGTATGTGAGTGTGTGTGAGGGGGGGGCGGGGGGTTGTGTTTGTATGTGAGTGTGTGCGAGGGGGGGGGGTTTGTGTTTGTATGTGAGTGTGTGTGAGGGGGGGGGGTTTGTGTTTGTATGTGAGTGTGTGTGAGGGGGGTGTCTGCCTCAAGGCACTGCTTGTGCTGAGCCCTGAGTCCCATGGGCCCTCGATTCGTTTTGTTTGTGTTGTCGCATGGACCCATCGACCGCTGCACTGCCCCACCGCACGGGGCCGGTGACTCCCCATGTGCGCCCCCTTCGCAGAGCACAGGGCCTTGCGTGAATCTGTTTGATGATGTGCCGGGGGATGTGCCTTGACCGCCTCCTCCTCCGTCTTGCCCCCCCCCCCCCCATCAGGCCCCTCCCTCAGGGCCGGCGCCCCAGGGGAGGGGGGGGGGGGTACCCCAGCACCATGGCCCCCAGGGAATGGGGCCCCCAGGGAATGGGGCCCCCAGGGAATGGGGCCCCCAGGGAATGGGGCCCCCAGGGAATGGGGCCCCCAGGGAATGGGGCCCCCAGGGAATGGGGCCCCCAGGGAATGGGGCCCCCAGGGAATGGGGCCCCCAGGGAATGGGGCCCCCACGGAATGGGGCCCTCAGGGAATGGGGCCCTCAGGGAACGGGGCCCCCAGGGAATGGGGCCCCCAGGGAATGGGGCCCCCAGGGAATGGGGCCCCCAGGGAATGGGGCCCCCAGGGAATGGGGCCCCCAGGGAATGGGGCCCCCAGGGAACGGGGCCCCCAGGGAACGGGGCCCCCAGGGAACGGGGCCCCCAGGGAATGGGGCCCCCAGGGAATGGGGCCCCCAGGGAATGGGGCCCCCAGGGAATGGGGCCCCCAGGGAATGGGGCCCCCAGGGAATGGGGCCCCCAGGGAATGGGGCCCCCAGGGAATGGGGCCCCCAGGGAATGGGGCCCCCAGGGAACGGGGCCCCCAGGGAATGGGGCCCCCAGGGAATGGGGCCCCCAGGGAATGGGGCCCCCAGGGAATGGGGCCCTCAGGGAATGGGGCCCCCGGGGAATGGGGCCCCCAGGGAATGGGGCCCCCAGGGAATGGGGCCCCCAGGGAATGGGGCCCCCAGGGAATGGGGCCCCCAGGGAATGGGGCCCCCAGGGAATGGGGCCCCCAGGGAACGGGGCCCTCGGGGAACGGGGCCCCCAGGGAACGGGGCCCCCAGGGAACGGGGCCCCCAGGGAATGGGGCCCCCAGGGAATGGGGCCCCCAGGGAATGGGGCCCCCAGGGAATGGGGCCCCCAGGGAATGGGGCCCCCAGGGAATGGGGCCCCCAGGGAACGGGGCCCCCAGGGAACGGGGCCCCCAGGGAACGGGGCCCCCAGGGAATGGGGCCCCCAGGGAATGGGGCCCCCAGGGAATGGGGCCCCCAGGGAATGGGGCCCCCAGGGAATGGGGCCCCCAGGGAATGGGGCCCCCAGGGAATGGGGCCCCCAGGGAATGGGGCCCCCAGGGAATGGGGCCCCCAGGGAACGGGGCCCCCAGGGAATGGGGCCCCCAGGGAATGGGGCCCCCAGGGAATGGGGCCCCCAGGGAATGGGGCCCCCAGGGAATGGGGCCCCCAGGGAATGGGGCCCCCGGGGAATGGGGCCCCCAGGGGATGGGGCCCCCAGGGAACGGGGCCCCCAGGGAATGGGGCCCCCAGGGAATGGGGCCCCCAGGGAATGGGGCCCCCAGGGAATGGGGCCCCCAGGGAATGGGGCCCCCAGGGAATGGGGCCCCCGGGGAATGGGGCCCCCAGGGGATGGGGCCCCCAGGGAATGGGGCCCCCAGGGAATGGGGCCCCCAGGGAATGGGGCCCCCAGGGAATGGGGCCCCCAGGGAATGGGGCCCCCAGGGAATGGGGCCCCCAGGGAATGGGGCCCCCAGGGAATGGGGCCCCCAGGGAATGGGGCCCCCAGGGAATGGGGCCCCCAGGGAATGGGGCCCCCGGGGAATGGGGCCCCCAGGGAATGGGGCCCCCAGGGAATGGGGCCCCCAGGGAATGGGGCCCCCAGGGAATGGGGCCCCCAGGGAATGGGGCCCCCAGGGAATGGGGCCCCCAGGGAATGGGGCCCCCAGGGAATGGGGCCCCCAGGGAATGGGGCCCCCAGGGAATGGGGCCCCCAGGGAATGGGGCCCCCAGGGAATGGGGCCCCCAGGGAATGGGGCCCCCAGGGAATGGGGCCCCCAGGGAATGGGGCCCCCAGGGAATGGGGCCCCCAGGGAATGGGGCCCCCAGGGAACGGGGCCCCCAGGGAATGGGGCCCCCAGGGAATGGGGCCCCCAGGGAATGGGGCCCCCAGGGAATGGGGCCCCCAGGGAATGGGGCCCCCAGGCCCCCAGGGAATGGGGCCCCCAGGGAATGGGGCCCCCAGGGAATGGGGCCCCCAGGGAATGGGGCCCCCAGGGAATGGGGCCCCCAGGGGATGGGGCCCCCAGGGGATGGGGCCCCCAGGGAATGGGGCCCCCAGGGAATGGGGCCCCCAGGGAATGGGGCCCGCAGGGAATGGGGCCCGCAGGGAATGGGGCCCCCAGGGAATGGGGCCCCCAGGGAATGGGGCCCCCAGGGAATGGGGCCCCCAGGGAATGGGGCCCCCAGGGAATGGGGCCCCCAGGGAATGGGGCCCCCAGGGAATGGGGCCCCCAGGGAATGGGGCCCCCAGGGAATGGGGCCCCCAGGGAATGGGGCCCCCAGGGAATGGGGCCCCCAGGGAATGGGGCCCCCAGGGAATGGGGCCCCCAGGGAATGGGGCCCCCAGGGAATGGGGCCCCCAGGGAATGGGGCCCCCAGGGAATGGGGCCCCCAGGGAATGGGGCCCCCAGGGAACGGGGCCCCCAGGGAATGGGGCCCCCAGGGAATGGGGCCCCCAGGGAATGGGGCCCCCAGGGAATGGGGCCCCCAGGGAATGGGGCCCCCAGGGAATGGGGCCCCCAGGGAATGGGGCCCCCAGGGAATGGGGCCCCCAGGGAATGGGGCCCCCAGGGAATGGGGCCCCCAGGGAATGGGGCCCCCAGGGAATGGGGCCCCCAGGGAATGGGGCCCCCAGGGAATGGGGCCCGCAGGGAATGGGGCCCCCAGGGAATGGGGCCCCCAGGGAATGGGGCCCCCAGGGAATGGGGCCCCCAGGGAATGGGGCCCCCAGGGAATGGGGCCCCCAGGGAATGGGGCCCCCAGGGAATGGGGCCCCCAGGGGCCCCCAGGGAATGGGGCCCCCAGGGAATGGGGCCCCCAGGGAATGGGGCCCCCAGGGAATGGGGCCCCCAGGGAATGGGGCCCCCAGGGAATGGGGCCCCCAGGGAATGGGGCCCCCAGGGAATGGGGCCCCCAGGGAATGGGGCCCCCAGGGAATGGGGCCCCCAGGGAATGGGGCCCCCAGGGAATGGGGCCCGCAGGGAATGGGGCCCCCAGGGAATGGGGCCCCCAGGGAATGGGGCCCCCAGGGAATGGGGCCCCCAGGGAATGGGGCCCCCAGGGAATGGGGCCCCCAGGGAATGGGGCCCCCAGGGAATGGGGCCCCCAGGGAATGGGGCCCCCAGGGAATGGGGCCCCCAGGGAATGGGGCCCCCAGGGAATGGGGCCCCCAGGGAATGGGGCCCCCAGGGAATGGGGCCCCCAGGGAACGGGGCCCCCAGGGAACGGGGCCCCCAGGGAATGGGGCCCCCAGGGAATGGGGCCCCCAGGGAATGGGGCCCCCAGGGAATGGGGCCCCCAGGGAACGGGGCCCTCAGGGAACGGGGCCCCCAGGGAACGGGGCCCCCAGGGAATGGGGCCCCCAGGGAATGGGGCCCCCAGGGAATGGGGCCCCCAGGGAATGGGGCCCCCAGGGAATGGGGCCCCCAGGGAACGGGGCCCCCAGGGAACGGGGCCCCCAGGGAATGGGGCCCCCAGGGAATGGGGCCCCCAGGGAATGGGGCCCCCAGGGAATGGGGCCCCCAGGGAACGGGGCCCTCAGGGAACGGGGCCCCCAGGGAACGGGGCCCCCAGGGAATGGGGCCCCCAGGGAATGGGGCCCCCAGGGAATGGGGCCCCCAGGGAATGGGGCCCCCAGAGAATGGGGCCCGCAGGGAATGGGGCCCCCAGGGAATGGGGCCCCCAGGGAATGGGGCCCCCAGGGAATGGGGCCCCCACGGAATGGGGCCCCCACGGAATGGGGCCCCCACGGAATGGGGCCCCCAGGGAATGGGGCCCCCAGGGAATGGGGCCCCCAGGGAATGGGGCCCCCAGGGAATGGGGCCCCCAGGGAATGGGGCCCCCACGAAATGGGGCCCCCACGGAATGGGGCCCCCACGGAATGGGGCCCCCAGGGAATGGGGCCCCCAGGGAATGGGGCCCCCACGGAATGGGGCCCCCAGGGAATGGGGCCCCCAGGGAATGGGGCCCCCGGGGAATGGGGCCCCCAGGGAATGGGGCCCCCAGGGGATGGGGCCCCCAGGGAATGGGGCCCCCAGGGAATGGGGCCCCCAGGGAATGGGGCCCCCAGGGAATGGGGCCCCCAGGGAATGGGGCCCCCAGGGAATGGGGCCCCCAGGGAATGGGGCCCTCAGGGAATGGGGCCCCCGGGGAATGGGGCCCCCAGGGAATGGTTCCCCCAGGGAATGGTTCCCCCAGGGAATGGGGCCCCCAGGGAATGGGGCCCCCGGGGAATGGGGCCCCCCGGGAATGGGGCCCCCAGGGAATGGGGCCCCCAGGGAATGGGGCCCCCAGGGAATGGGGCCCCCAGGGAATGGGGCCCCCAGGGAATGGGGCCCCCAGGGAATGGGGCCCTCAGGGAATGGGGCCCCCAGGGAATGGGGCCCCCAGGGAATGGGGCCCCCAGGGAATGGGGCCCCCAGGGAATGGGGCCCCCAGGGAATGGGGCCCCCAGGGAATGGGGCCCCCAGGGAATGGGGCCCCCAGGGAATGGGGCCCCCAGGGAATGGGGCCCCCAGGGAATGGGGCCCCCAGGGAATGGGGCTCTCAGGGAATGGGGCCCCAGGGAATGGGGCCCCCAGGGAATGGGGCCCCCAGGGAATGGGGGCCCCCAGGGAATGGGGCCCCCAGGGAATGGGGCCCCCGGGGAATGGGGCCCCCAGGGAATGGGGCCCCCAGGGAATGGGGCCCCCAGGGAATGGGGCCCCCGGGGAATGGGGCCCCCAGGGAATGGGGCCCCCAGGGAATGGGGCCCCCATGGAATGGGGCCCCCAGGGAATGGGGCCCCCAGGGAACGGGGCCCCAGGGAATGGGGCCCTCAGGGAATGGGGCCCCCAGGGGATGGGGCCCCCAGGGAATGGGGCCCCCAGGGAATGGGGCCCCCAGGGAATGGGGCCCCCAGGGAATGGGGCCCCCAGGGAATGGGGCCCCCAGGGAATGGGGCCCCCAGGGAATGGGGCCCCCAGGGAATGGGGCCCCCAGGGAATGGGGCCCCCAGGGAATGGGGCCCCCAGGGAATGGGGCCCTCAGGGAATGGGGCCCCTGGGGAATGGGGCCCCCAGGGAATGGGGCCCCCAGGGAATGGGGCTCTCAGGGAATGGGGCCCCCAGGGAATGGGGCCCCCAGGGAATGGGGCCCCCAGGGAATGGGGCCCCCAGGGAATGGGGCCCCCAGGGAATGGGGCCCCCAGGGAATGGGGCCCCCAGGGAATGGGGCCCCCAGGGAATGGGGCCCCCAGGGAATGGGGCCCCCAGGGAATGGGGCCCCCAGGGAACGGGGCCCCCAGGGAATGGGGCCCTCAGGGAATGGGGCCCCCAGGGGATGGGGCCCCCAGGGAATGGGGCCCCCAGGGAATGGGGCCCCAGGGAATGGGGCCCCCAGGGAATGGGGCCCCCAGGGAATGGGGCCCCCAGGGAATGGGGCCCCCAGGGAATGGGGCCCCCAGGGAATGGGGCCCCCAGGGAATGGGGCCCCCAGGGAATGGGGCCCTCAGGGAATGGGGCCCCTGGGGAATGGGGCCCCCAGGGAATGGGGCCCCCAGGGAATGGGGCTCTCAGGGAATGGGGCCCCCAGGGAATGGGGCCCCCAGGGAATGGGGCCCCCAGGGAATGGGGCCCCCAGGGAATGGGGCCCCCAGGGAATGGGGCCCCCAGGGAATGGGGCCCCCGGGGAATGGGGCCCCCAGGGAATGGGGCCCCCAGGGAATGGGGCCCCCAGGGAATGGGGCCCCTGGGGCCCCCAGGGAATGGGGCCCCCAGGGAATGGGGCCCCCAGGGAATGGGGCCCCCAGGGAATGGGGCCCCCAGGGAATGGGGCCCCCAGGGAATGGGGCCCCCAGGGAATGGGGCCCCCAGGGAATGGGGCCCCCAGGGAATGGGGCCCCCAGGGAATGGGGCCCCCGGAGAATGGGGCCCCCGGGGAATGGGGCCCCCAGGGAATGGGGCCCCCAGGGAATGGGGCCCCCGGGGAACGGGGCCCCCAGGGAACGGGGCCCCCAGGGAACGGGCCCCCAGGGAACGGGGCCCGCAGGGAATGGGGCCCCCAGGGAATGGGGCCCCCAGGGAATGGGGCCCCCAGGGAATGGGGCCCCAGGGATTGGGGCCCCCAGGGAATGGGGCCCCCAGGGAATGGGGCCCCCAGGGAATGGGGCCCCCAGGGAATGGGGCCCCCAGGGAATGGGGCCCCCAGGGAATGGGGCCCCCAGGGAATGGGGCCCCCAGGGAATGGGGCCCCCAGGGAATGGGGCCCCCAGGAATGGGGCCCCCAGGGAATGGGGCCCCCGGGGAATGGGGCCCCCGGGGGAATGGGGTCCCCAGGGAATGGGGCCCCCAGGGAATGGGGCCCCCAGGGAATGGGGCCCCCAGGGAATGGGGCCCCCAGGGAATGGGGCCCCCAGGGAATGGGGCCCCCAGGGAATGGGGCCCCCAGGGAATGGGGCCCCCAGGGAATGGGGCCCCCAGGGAATGGGGCCCCCAGGGAATGGGGCCCCCAGGGAATGGGGCCTCCAGGGAATGGGGCCCCCAGAGAATGGGGCCCCCAGGGAATGGGGCCCCCAGGGAATGGGGCCCCCAGGGAATGGGGCCCTCAGGGAATGGGGCCCGCAGGGAATGGGGCCCGCAGGGAATGGGGCCCGCAGGGAATGGGGCCCGCAGGGAATGGGGCCCCCAGGGAATGGGGCCCCCCAGGGAATGGGGCCCCCAGGGAATGGGGCCCCCAGGGAATGGGGCCCCAGGGAATGGGGCCCCCAGGGAATGGGGCCCCCAGGGAATGGGGCCCCCAGGGAATGGGGCCCCCAGGGAATGGGGCCCCCAGGGAATGGGGCCCCCAGGGAATGGGGCCCCCAGGGAATGGGGCCCCCAGGGAACGGGGCCCCCAGGGAACGGGGCCCCCAGGGAACGGGGCCCCCAGGGAACGGGGCCCCCAGGGAACGGGGCCCCCAGGGAATGGGGCCCCCAGGGAATGGGGCCCCCAGGGAATGGGGCCCCCAGGGAACGGGGCCCCCAGGGAATGGGGCCCCCAGGGAATGGGGCCCCCAGGGAACGGGGCCCCCAGGGAACGGGGCCCCCAGGGAACGGGGCCCCCAGGGAACGGGGCCCCCAGGGAACGGGGCCCCCAGGGAACGGGGCCCCCAGGGAATGGGGCCCCCAGGGAATGGGGCCCCCAGGGAATGGGGCCCATGGGGCCCGCAGGGAATGGGGCCCCCAGGGAATGGGGCCCCCAGGGAATGGGGCCCCCAGGAATGGGGCCCCCAGGGAATGGGGCCCCCAGGGAATGGGGCCCCCAGGGAATGGGGCCCCCAGGGAATGGGGCCCCCAGGGAATGGGGCCCCCAGGGAATGGGGCCCCCAGGGAATGGGGCCCCCAGGGAATGGGGCCCCCAGGGAATGGGGCCCCCAGGGAATGGGCCCCCCAGGGCCCCCAGGGAATGGGGCCCCCAGGGAATGGGGCCCCCAGGGAATGGGGCCCCCAGGGGATGGGGCCCCCAGGGGATGGGGCCCCCAGGGGATGGGGCCCCCAGGGAATGGGGCCCCCAGGAATGGGGCCCCCAGGGAATGGGGCCCCCAGGGGAATGGGGCCCCCAGGGAATGGGAATGGGGCCCCCAGGGAATGGGGCCCCCAGGGAATGGGGCCCCCGGGGAATGGGGCCCCCAGGGAATGGGGCCCCCAGGGAATGGGGCCCCCAGGGAATGGGGCCCCCGGGGAATGGGGCCCCCACGGAATGGGGCCCCCACGGAATGGGGCCCCCAGGGAATGGGGCCCCCAGGGAATGGGGCCCCCAGGGAATGGGGCCCCCAGGGAATGGGGCCCCCAGGGAATGGGGCCCCCAGGGAATGGGGCCCCCAGGGAATGGGGCCCCCAGGGAATGGGGCCCCCAGGGAATGGGGCCCCCAGGGAATGGGGCCCCCAGGGAATGGGGCCCCCAGGGAATGGGGCCCCCAGGGAATGGGGCCCCCAGGGAATGGGGCCCCCGGGGAATGGGGCCCCCAGGGAATGGGGCCCGCAGGGAATGGGGCCCGCAGGGAATGGGGCCCGCAGGGAATGGGGCCCGCAGGGAATGGGGCCCGCAGGGAATGGGGCCCGCAGGGAATGGGGCCCCCAGGGAATGGGGCCCCCAGGGAATGGGGCCCCCAGGGAATGGGGCCCCCGGGGAATGGGGCCCCCAGGGAATGGGGCCCCCAGGGAATGGGGCCCCCAGGGAATGGGGCCCCCAGGGAATGGGGCCCCCACGGAATGGGGCCCCCAGGGAATGGGGCCCCCAGGGAATGGGGCCCCCAGGGAATGGGGCCCCCAGGGAATGGGGCCCCCACGGAATGGGGCCCCCACGGAATGGGGCCCCCAGGGAATGGGGCCCCCAGGGGATGGGGCCCCCAGGGGATGGGGCCCCCAGGGGATGGGGCCCCCAGGGAATGGGGCCCCCAGGGAATGGGGCCCCCAGGGAATGGGGCCCCCAGGGAATGGGGCCCCCAGGGAATGGGGCCCCCAGGGAATGGGGCCCCCAGGGAATGGGGCCCCCGGGGAATGGGGCCCCCCGGGAATGGGGCCCCCAGGGAATGGGGCCCCCAGGGAATGGGGCCCCCAGGGAATGGGGCCCCCAGGGAATGGGGCCCCCAGGGAATGGGGCCCCCAGGGAATGGGGCCCCCAGGGAATGGGGCCCCCAGGGAATGGGGCCCCCAGGGAATGGGGCCCCCAGGGAATGGGGCCCCCAGGGAATGGGGCCCCCAGGGAATGGGGCCCCCAGGGAATGGGGCCCCCAGGGAATGGGGCCCCCAGGGAATGGGGCCCCCAGGGAATGGGGCCCCCAGGGAATGGGGCCCCCAGGGAATGGGGCCCCCAGGGAATGGGGCCCCCAGGGAATGGGGCCCCCAGGGAATGGGGCCCCCACGGAATGGGGCCCCCACGGAATGGGGCCCCCAGGGAATGGGGCCCCCAGGGAATGGGGCCCCCAGGGAATGGGGCCCCCAGGGAATGGGGCCCCCAGGGAATGGGGCCCCCAGGGAATGGGGCCCCCACGGAATGGGGCCCCCACGGAATGGGGCCCCCACGGAATGGGGCCCCCACGGAATGGGGCCCTAAGGGAATGGGGCCCCCGGGGAATGGGGCCCCCGGGGAATGGGGCCCCCAGGGAATGGGGCCCCCAGGGAATGGGGCCCCCAGGGAATGGGGCCCCCAGGGAATGGGGCCCTCAGGGAATGGGGCCCTCAGGGAACGGGGCCTCCAGGGAATGGGGCCCCCGGGGAATGGGGCCCCCAGGGAATGGGGCCCTCAGGGAAGGGGCCCCCAGGGAACGGGGCCCCCAGGGAACGGGGCCCCCAGGGAATGGGGCCCCCAGGGAAGGGGGCCCCCAGGGAATGGGGCCCCCAGGGAATGGGGCCCCCAGGGAATGGGGCCCCCAGGGAATGGGGCCCCCAGGGAATGGGGCCCCCAGGGAATGGGGCCCCCAGGGAATGGGGCCCTCAGGGAATGGGGCCCCCAGGGAATGGGGCCCCCAGGGAATGGGGCCCCCAGGGAATGGGGCCCCCAGGGAATGGGGCCCCCAGGGAATGGGGCCCCCGGAGAATGGGGCCCCCGGGGAATGGGGCCCCCAGGGAATGGGGCCCCCAGGGAATGGGGCCCCCAGGGAATGGGGCCCCCACAGGGGCCCCCAGGGAATGGGGCCCCCAGGGAATGGGGCCCCCAGGGAATGGGGCCCCCAGGGAATGGGGCCCCCAGGGAATGGGGCCCCCAGGGAATGGGGCCCCCAGGGAATGGGGCCCCCAGGGAATGGGGCCCCCAGGGAATGGGGCCCCCAGGGAATGGGGCCCCCAGGGAATGGGGCCCCCAGGGAATGGGGCCTCCAGGGAATGGGGCCCCCAGGGAATGGGGCCCCCAGGGAATGGGGCCCCCAGGGAATGGGGCCCCCAGGGAATGGGGCCCCCAGGGAATGGGGCCCCCAGGGAATGGGGCCCCCAGGGAATGGGGCCCCCAGGGAATGGGGCCCCCAGGGAATGGGGCCCCCAGGGAATGGGGCCCTCAGGGAATGGGGCCCTCAGGGAATGGGGCCCCCAGGGAATGGGGCCCCCAGGGAATGGGGCCCCCAGGGAATGGGGCCCCCAGGGAATGGGGCCCCCAGGGAATGGGGCCCCCAGGGAATGGGGCCCCCGGGGAATGGGGCCCCCGGGGAATGGGGCCCCCAGGGAATGGGGCCCTCAGGGAATGGGGCCCCCAGGGAATGGGGCCCCCAGGGAATGGGGCTCCCAGGGAATGGGGCCCCCAGGGAATGGGGCCCCCAGGGAATGGGGCCTCCAGGGAATGGGGCCCCCAGGGAATGGGGCCCTCAGGGAATGGGGCCCTCAGGGAACGGGGCCCCCAGGGAATGGGGCCTCCAGGGAATGGGGCCCCGGGGAATGGGGCCCCCAGGGAATGGGGCCCTCAGGGAACGGGGCCCCCAGGGAATGGGGCCCCCAGGGAATGGGGCCCCGAGGGAATGGGGCCCCCAGGGAATGGGGCCCCCAGGGAATGGGGCCCTCGGGGAATGGGGCCCCCAGGGAATGGGGCCCCCAGGGAATGGGGCCCCCAGGGAATGGGGCCCCCAGGGAATGGGGCCCCCAGGGAATGGGGCCCCCAGGGAATGGGGCCCCCAGGGAATGGGGCCCCCAGGGAATGGGGCCCTCAGGGAATGGGGCCCTCAGGGAATGGGGCCCCCAGGGAATGGGGCCCCCAGGGAATGGGGCCCCCAGGGAATGGGGCCCCCAGGGAATGGGGCCCCCAGGGAATGGGGCCCCCAGGGAATGGGGCCCCCGGGGAATGGGGCCCCCGGGGAATGGGGCCCCCAGGGAATGGGGCCCTCAGGGAATGGGGCCCCCAGGGAATGGGGCCCCCAGGGAATGGGGCTCCCAGGGAATGGGGCCCCCAGGGAATGGGGCCCCCAGGGAATGGGGCCTCCAGGGAATGGGGCCCCCAGGGAATGGGGCCCTCAGGGAATGGGGCCCTCAGGGAACGGGGCCCCCAGGGAATGGGGCCTCCAGGGAATGGGGCCCCGGGGAATGGGGCCCCCAGGGAATGGGGCCCTCAGGGAACGGGGCCCCCAGGGAATGGGGCCCCCAGGGAATGGGGCCCCGAGGGAATGGGGCCCCCAGGGAATGGGGCCCCCAGGGAATGGGGCCCTCGGGGAATGGGGCCCCCAGGGAATGGGGCCCCCAGGGAATGGGGCCCCCAGGGAATGGGGCCCCCAGGGAATGGGGCCCCCAGGGAATGGGGCCCTCAGGGAATGGGGCCCCCAGGGAACGGGGCCCCCAGGGAATGGGGCCCCCAGGGAATGGGGCCCCCAGGGAATGGGGCCCTCAGGGAATGGGGCCCTCAGGGAATGGGGCCCCCAGGGAATGGGGCCCTCAGGGAATGGGGCCCCCAGGGAATGGGGCCCCCAGGGAATGGGGCCCTCAGGGAATGGGGCCCCCAGAGAACGGGGCCCCCAGGGAATGGGGCCCCCAGGGAATGGGGCCTCTAGGGAATGGGGCCCTCAGGGAATGGGGCCCCCAGGGAATGGGGCCCCCAGGGAATGGGGCCCTCAGGGAATGGGGCCCTCAGGGAACGGGGCCCCCAGGGAATGGGGCCTCCAGGGAATGGGGCCCCGGGGAATGGGGCCCCCAGGGAATGGGGCCCTCAGGGAATGGGGCCCTCAGGGAACGGGGCCCCCAGGGAATGGGGCCCCCAGGGAATCGGGCCCCCAAGGGGTTGGCCCCCAGGGAATGGGGCCCTCAGGGAATGGGGTCCCCAGGGAACGGGGCCCCGAGGGAATGGGGCCCCCAGGGAATGGGGCCCCCAGGGAATGGGGCCCCCAGGGAATGGGGCCCTCAGGGAATGGGGCCCTCAGGGAATGGGGCCCCCAGGGAATGGGGCCCTCAGGGAATGGGGCCCCCAGGGAATGGGGCCCCCAGGGAATGGGGCCCCGGGGAATGGGGCCCCCAGGGAATGGGGCCCTCAGGGAATGGGGCCCTCAGGGAACGGGGCCCCCAGGGAATGGGGCCCCCAGGGAATGGGGCCCCCAGGGAATGGGGCCCCCAGGGAATGGGGCCCCCAGGGAATGGGGCCCTCAGGGAATGGGGCCCCCAGGGAATGGGGCCCTCAGGGAATGGGGCCCCCAGGGGATGGGGCCCCCAGGGAATGGGGCCCCCAGGGAATGGGGCCCCCAGGGAATGGGGCCCTCAGGGAATGGGGCCCTCAGGGAATGGGGCCCCCAGGGAATGGGGCCCTCAGGGAATGGGGCCCCCAGGGAATGGGGCCCCCAGGGAATGGGGCCCCGGGGAATGGGGCCCCCAGGGAATGGGGCCCTCAGGGAATGGGGCCCTCAGGGAACGGGGCCCCCAGGGAATGGGGCCCCCAGGGAATGGGGCCCCCAGGGAATGGGGCCCCCAGGGAATGGGGCCCCCAGGGAATGGGGCCCTCAGGGAATGGGGCCCCCAGGGAACGGGGCCCCCAGGGAATGGGGCCCCCAGGGAATGGGGCCCCCAGGGAATGGGGCCCTCAGGGAATGGGGCCCCCAGGGAATGGGGCCCCCAGGGAATGGGGCCCCCAGGGAATGGGGCCCCCAAGGAATGGGGCCCTCAGGGAATGGGGCCCTCAGGGAATGGGGCCCCCAGGGAATGGGGCCCCCAGGGAATGGGGCCCCCAGGGAATGGGGCCCCCAGGGAATGGGGCCCCCAGGGAATGGGGCCCCCAGGGAATGGGGCCCCCAGGGAATGGGGCCCCCAGGGAATGGGGCCCCCGGGGAATGGGGCCCCCAGGGAATGGGGCCCTCAGGGAATGGGGCCCCCAGGGAATGGGGCCCTCAGGGAATGGGGCCCCAGGGAATGGGGCCCCCAGGGAATGGGGCCCCCAGGGAATGGGGCCCCCAGGGAATGGGGCCCTCAGGGAATGGGGCCCCCAGGGAATGGGGCCCCCAGGGAATGGGGCCCCCAGGGAATGGGGCCCCCAGGGAATGGGGCCCCCAGGGAATGGGGCCCCCAGGGAATGGGGCCCCCAGGGAATGGGGCCCCCAAGGAATGGGGCCCCCGGGGAATGGGGCCCCCAGGGAATGGGGCCCCCAGGGAATGGGCCCCCCAGGGAATGGGGCCCGCAGGGAATGGGGCCCCCAGGGAATGGGGCCCCCAGGGAATGGGGCCCCCGGGGAATGGGGCCCCCAGGGAATGGGGCCCTCAGGGAATGGGGCCCCCAGGGAATGGGGCCCCCAGGGAATGGGCCCCCCAGGGAATGGGGCCCCCAGGGAATGGGGCCCCCAGGGAATGGGGCCCCCAGGGAATGGGGCCCCCAGGGAATGGGGCCCCCAGGGAATGGGGCCCCCAAGGAATGGGGCCCCCGGGGAATGGGGCCCCCAGGGAATGGGGCCCTCAGGGAATGGGGCCCCCAGGGAATGGGGCCCGCAGGGAATGGGGCCCCTAGGGAATGGGGCCCCCAGGGAATGGGGCCCCCGGGGAATGGGGCCCCCAGGGAATGGGGCCCCCAGGGAATGGGGCCCCCGGGGAATGGGGCCCCCAGGGAACGGGGCCCCCAGGGAACGGGGCCCCCAGGGAATGGGGCCCCCAGGGAATGGGGCCCCCAGGGAATGGGGCCCCCAGGGAATGGGGCCCGCAGGGAATGGGGCCCCCAGGGAATGGGGCCCCCGGGGAATGGGGCCCCCGGGGAATGGGGCCCCCAGGGAATGGGGCCCCCAGGGAATGGGGCCCCCAGGGAATGGGGCCCCCAGGGAATGGGGCCCCCAGGGAATGGGGCCCTCAGGGAATGGGGCCCCCAGGGAATGGGGCCCCCAGGGAATGGGGCCCCCAGGGAATGGGGCCCCCAGGGAATGGGGCCCCCAGGGAATGGGGCCCCCAGGGAATGGGGCCCCCAGGGAACGGGGCCCCCAGGGAACGGGGCCCCCAGGGAACGGGGCCCCCAAGGAATGGGGCCTCCAGGGAATGGGGCCCCCAGGGAATGGGGCCCCCAGGGAATGGGGCCCCCAGGGAATGGGGCCCCCAGGGAATGGGGCCCCCAGGGAATGGAGCCCCCAGGGAATGGGGCCCCCAGGGAATGGGGCCCCCAGGGAATGGGGCCCCTAGGGAATGGGGCCCCCAGGGAATGGGGCCCCCGGGGAATGGGGCCCCCGGGGAATGGGGCCCCCAGGGAATGGGGCCCCCAGGGAATGGGGCCCCCAGGGAACGGGGCCCCCAGGGAACGGGGCCCGCAGGGAATGGGGCCCCCAGGGAATGGGGCCCCCAGGGAATGGGGCCCCCAGGGAACGGGGCCCTCAGGGAATGGGGCCCCCAGGGAATGGGGCCCCCAGGGAATGGGGCCCCCAGGGAATGGGGCCCCCAGGGAATGGGGCCCCCAGGGAATGGGGCCCCCAGGGAATGGGGCACCCAGGGAACGGGGCCCCCAGGGAATGGGGCCCCCAGGGAATGGGGCCCCCAGGGAATGGGGCCCCCAGGGAATGGGGCCCCCAGGGAATGGGGCCCCCGGGGAATGGGGCCCCCAGGGAATGGGGCCCCCAGGGAATGGGGCCCCCAGGGAATGGGGCCCCCAGGGAATGGGGCCCCCGGGGAATGGGGCCCCCAGTTAATGGGGCCCCCAGGGAATGGGGCCCCCAGGGAATGGGGCCCCCAGGGAATGGGGCCCCCGGGGAATGGGGCCCCCGGGGAATGGGGCCCCCAGGGAATGGGGCCCCCAGGGAATGGGGCCCCCAGGGAATGGGGCCCCCAGGGAATGGGGCCCCCAGGGAATGGGCCCCCCAGGGAATGGGGCCCCCAGGGAATGGGGCCCCCAGGGAACGGGGCCCCCAGGGAACGGGGCCCCCAGGGAACGGGGCCCCCAGGGAATGGGGCCCCCAGGGAATGGGGACCCCAGGGAATGGGGCCCCCAGGGAATGGGGCCCCCACGGAATGGGGCCCCCAGGGAATGGGGCCCCCAGGGAATGGGGCCCCCAGGGAATGGGGCCCCCAGGGAATGGGGCCCCCAGGGAATGGGGCCCCGAGGGAATGGGGCCCCCAGGGAATGGGGCTCCCGGGGAATGGGGCTCCCGGGGAATGGGGCTCCCGGCTAATGGGGCCCCCAGGGAATGGGGCCCCCAAGGAATGGGGCCCCCAGGGAATGGGGCCCCCAGGGAATGGGGCCCCCAGGGAATGGGGCCCCCAGGGAATGGGGCCCCCAGGGAATGGGGCCCCCGGGGAATGGGGCCCCCAGGGAATGGGGCCCCCAGGGAATGGGGCCCCCAGGGAATGGGGCCCCCGGGGAATGGGGCCCCCGGGGAATGGGGCCCCCAGGGAATGGGGCCCCCAGGGAATGGGGCCCCCAGGGAATGGGGCCCTCAGGGAATGGGGCCCCCAGGGAATGGGGCCCCCAGGGAATGGGGCCCCCAGGGAATGGGGCCCCCAGGGAATGGGGCCCCCAGGGAATGGGGCCCCCAGGGAATGGGGCCCCCAGGGAATGGGGCCCCCAGGGAATGGGGCCCCCAGGGAATGGGGCCCCCAGGGAATGGGGCCCCCAGGGAATGGGGCCCCCAGGGAATGGGGCCCCCAGGGAATGGGGCCCCCGGGGAATGGGGCCCCCGGGGAATGGGGCCCCCAGGGAATGGGGCCCCCAGGGAATGGGGCCCCCAGGGAATGGGGCCCCCAGGGAATGGGGCCCCCAGGGAATGGGGCCCCCAGGGAATGGGGCCCCTAGGGAATGGGGCCCCCAGGGAATGGGGCCCCCAGGGAATGGGGCCCCCAGGGAATGGGGCCCCCAGGGAATGGGGCCCCCAGGGAATGGGGCCCCCAGGGAATGGGGCCCCCGGGGAATGGGGCCCTCGGGGAATGGGGCCCTCCGGGAATGGGGCCCCCAGAGAATGGGCCCCCCAGGGAATGGGGCCCTCAGGGAATGGGGCCCTCAGGGAATCGGGCCCCCAGGGAATGGGGCCCCCAGGGAATGGGGCCCCCAGGGAATGGGGCCCCCAGGGAATGGGGCCCCCAGGGAATGGGGCCCCCAGGGAATGGGGCCCCCCGGGAATGGGGCCCCCGGGGAATGGGGCCCCCGGGGAATGGGGCCCCCGGGGAATGGGGCCCCCGGGGAATGGGGCCCCCGGGGAATGGGGCCCCCGGGGAATGGGGCCCCCAGGGAATGGGGCCCCCAGGGAACGGGGCCCCCAGGGAACGGGGCCCCCAGGGAACGGGGCCCCCGGGGAATGGGGCCCCCGGGGAATGGGGCCCCCAGGGGATGGGGCCCCCAGGGGATGGGGCCCCCAGGGAATGGGGCCCCCAGGGAATGGGGCCCCCAGGGAATGGGGCCCCCAGGGAATGGGGCCCCCAGGGAATGGGGCCCCCAGGGAATGGGGCCCCCAGGGAATGGGGCCCCCAGGGAATGGGGCCCCCAGGGAATGGGGCCCCCAGGGAATGGGGCCCCCAGGGAATGGGGCCCCCAGGGAATGGGGCCCCCAGGGGATGGGGCCCCCAGGGGATGGGGCCCCCAGGGGATGGGGCCCCCAGGGGATGGGGCCCCCAGGGGATGGGTCCCCCAGGGGATGGGGCCCCCGGGGAATGGGGCCCCCGGGGAACGGGGCCCCCAGGGAACGGGGCCCCCAGGGAATGGGGCCCCCAGGGGATGGGGCCCCCAGGGGATGGGGCCCCCAGGGGATGGGGCCCCCAGGGAATGGGGCCCCCAGGGAATGGGGCCCCCAGGGAATGGGGCCCCCAGGGAATGGGGCCCCCAGGGAATGGGGCCCCCAGGGAATGGGGCCCCCAGGGAATGGGGCCCCCAGGGAATGGGGGAATGGGGCCCCCAGGGAATGGGGCCCCCAGGGAATGGGGCCCCCAGGGAATGGGGCCCCCAGGGAATGGGGCCCCCAGGGAACGGGGCCCCCAGGGAACGGGGCCCCCAAGGAACGGGGCCCCCAGGGAACGGGGCCCCCAGGGAACGGGGCCCCCAGGGAACGGGGCCCCCAGGGAACGGGGCCCCCAGGGAACGGGGCCCCCAGGGAACGGGGCCCCCAGGGAATGGGGCCCCCAGGGAATGGGGCCCCCAGGGAATGGGGCCCCCAGGGAATGGGGCCCCCAGGGAATGGGGCCCCCAGGGAATGGGGCCCCCAGGGAATGGGGCCGGGAATGGGGCCCCCAGGGAATGGGGCCCCCAGGGAATGGGGCCCCCAGGGAATGGGGCCCCCAGGGAATGGGGCCCCCAGGGGATGGGGCCCCCAGGGGATGGGGCCCCCAGGGGATGGGGCCCCCAGGGAATGGGGCCCAGGGAATGGGGCCCCCAGGGAATGGGGCCCCCGGGGAATGGGGCCCCCGGGGAATGGGGCCCCCGGGGAATGGGGCCCCCGGGGAATGGGGCCCCCAGGGAATGGGGCCCCCAGGGAATGGGGCCCCCAGGGAATGGGGCCCCCAGGGAATGGGGCCCCCAGGGAATGGGGCCCCCAGGGAACGGGGCCCCCAGGGAACGGGGCCCCCAGGGAACGGGGCCCCCAGGGAACGGGGCCCCCAGGGAACGGGGCCCCCAGGGAACGGGGCCCCCAGGGAACGGGGCCCCCAGGGAACGGGGCCCCCAGGGAACGGGGCCCCCAGGGAATGGGGCCCCCAGGGAATGGGGCCCCCAGGGAATGGGGCCCCCAGGGAATGGGGCCCCCAGGGAATGGGGCCCCCGGGGAATGGGGCCCCCGGGGAATGGGGCCCCCGGGGAACGGGGCCCCCGGGCAACGGGGCCCCCAGGGAACGGGGCCCCCAGGGAACGGGGCCCCCAGGGAACGGGGCCCCCAGGGAATGGGGCCCCCAGGGAACGGGGTTCCCAGGGAATGGGGCCCCCAGGGAATGGGGCCCCCAGGGAATGGGGCCCCCAGGGAATGGGGCCCCCAGGGAATGGGGCCCCCAGGGAATGGGGCCCCCAGGGAATGGGGCCCCCAGGGAATGGGGCCCCCAGGGAATGGGGCCCCCAGGGAATGGGGCCCCCAGGGAATGGGGCCCCCAGGGAATGGGGCCCCCAGGGAATGGGGCCCCCAGGGAATGGGGCCCCCAGGGAATGGGGCCCCCGGGGAACGGGGCCCCCAGGGAATGGGGCCCCCAGGGAATGGGGCCCCCAGGGAACGGGGCCCCCAGGGAACGGGGCCCCCAGGGAACGGGGCCCCCAGGGGATGGGGCCCCCAGGGAATGGGGCCCCCAGGGAATGGGGCCCCCAGGGAATGGGGCCCCAAGGGAATGGGGCCCCCAGGGAATGGGGCCCCCAGGGAACGGGGCCCCCAGGGGATGGGGCCCCCAGGGAATGGGGCCCCCAGGGAATGGGGCCCCCAGGGAATGGGGCCCCCAGGGAATGGGGCCCCCAGGGAATGGGGCCCCCAGGGAATGGGGCCCCCAGGGAATGGGGCCCCCAGGGAATGGGGCCCCCAGGGAATGGGGCCCCCGGGGAAGGGGGCCCCCAGGGAACGGGGCCCCCAGGGAATGGGGCCCCCAGGGAATGGGGCCCCCAGGGAATGGGGCCCCCGGGGAATGGGGCCCCCAGGGAATGGGGCCCCCAGGGAATGGGGCCCCCAGGGAACGGGGCCCCCAGGGAACGGGGCCCCCAGGGGATGGGGCCCCCAGGGAATGGGGCCCCCAGGGAATGGGGCCCCCAGGGAATGGGGCCCCCAGGGAATGGGGCCCCCAGGGAATGGGCCCCCCAGGGAACGGGGCCCCCAGGGAATGGGGCCCCCAGGGAATGGGGCCCCCAGGGAATGGGGCCCCCAGGGAATGGGGCCCCCAGGGAATGGGGCCCCCAGGGAATGGGGCCCCCAGGGAATGGGGCCCCCGGGGAATGGGGCCCCTGGGGAATGGGGCCCCCGGGGAATGGGGCCCCCAGGGAATGGGGCCCCCAGGGAATGGGGCCCCCAGGGAATGGGGCCCCCAGGGAATGGGGCCCCCAGGGAATGGGGCCCCCAGGGAATGGGGCCCCCAGGGAACGGGGCCCCCAGGGAACGGGGCCCCCAGGGAATGGGGCCCCCAGGGGATGGGGCCCCCAGGGAATGGGGCCCCCAGGGAATGGGGCCCCCAGGGAATGGGGCCCCCAGGGAATGGGGCCCCCAGGGAATGGGGCCCCCAGGGAATGGGGCCCCCAGGGAATGGGGCCCCCAGGGAATGGGGCCCCCAGGGAATGGGGCCCCCGGGGAATGGGGCCCCCAGGGAATGGGGCCCCCAGGGAATGGGGCCCCCAGGGAATGGGGCCCCCAGGGAATGGGGCCCCCAGGGAATGGGGCCCCCAGGGAATGGGGCCCCCAGGGAATGGGGCCCCCAGGGAATGGGGCCCCCAGGGAATGGGGCCCCCAGGGAATGGGGCCCCCGGGGAATGGGGCCCCCAGGGAATGGGGCCCCCAGGGAATGGGGCCCCCAGGGAATGGGGCCCCCACGGAATGGGGCCCCCGGGGAATGGGGCCCCCGGGGAATGGGGCCCCCAGGGAATGGGGCCCCCAGGGAATGGGGCCCCCGGGGAATGGGGCCCCCGGGGAATGGGGCCCTCAGGGAATGGGGCCCCCAGGGAATGGGGCCTCCAGGGAATGGGGCCCCCAGGGAATGGGGCCCCCAGGGAATGGGGCCCCCAGGGAATGGGGCCCCCAGGGAATGGGGCCCCCGGGGAATGGGGCCCCCAGGGAATGGGGCCCCCAGGGAATGGGGCCCCCAGGGAATGGGGCCCCCAGGGAACGGGGCCCCCAGGGAACGGGGCCCCCAGGGGATGGGGCCCCCAGGGAATGGGGCCCCCAGGGAATGGGGCCCCCAGGGAATGGGGCCCCCAGGGAATGGGGCCCCCGGGGAATGGGGCCCCCAGGGAATGGGGCCCCCAGGGAATGGGGCCCCCAGGGAATGGGGCCCCCAGGGAATGGGGCCCCCAGGGAATGGGGCCCCCAGGGAATGGGGCCCCCGGGGAATGGGGCCCCCAGGGAATGGGGCCCCCAGGGAATGGGGCCCCCAGGGAATGGGGCCCTCAGGGAATGGGGCCCCCAGGGAATGGGGCTCCCAGGGAATGGGGCCCCCAGGGAATGGGGCCCCCACAGGGGCCCCCAGGGAATGGGGCCCCCAGGGAATGGGGCCCCCAGGGAATGGGGCCCCCAGGGAATGGCCAGCCCAGGCGCTCATTGCAGTCCCCCCCCCCCATCCCCCAAGACCCTCATCTCCGTGTGTTCGGGGGCCGTTCTGTGGCCTTTGCCTCGCCGGCCGAGGGGGAGGAGGGGGTCCAGGGCAGAGCAGAGGCCTTCGGTGTGTCATTTTGGTGCGCGTCTTGTCTGGGGACATGACGGACAATGACCGGCGCAGGGCCCATTGAAGAAGCCACGGACCCCCCCCCCCCAAGGCCCCGGGGGCAGTCCCTTCACAACGGCCCTTCCCACACTTCCCCTCCTTTTGGGCCCCTTTTGGGGGGGGGGGGGCGTGCTGCTCCCAAGTGCTGCTGTGCCCAAGGGCCATGGCACACTGACCCCCGGAGCAGGAGGGGCACTCCGGAGCCCGTTCTCTGTGTTCAGTTCTCCTGCAGGACTCCGACGCCCCCCGCTCTCCCCCCCTTCAGACCACCGCCCGATCACCGCCAACCGCCGGTGGGTACCCCCGCCAGCGGTGGTTGGCCCACTCCCCACGGCCGTCGGTCACAGGCCACAGGGCGATGGTGGCCGGTCTGGGGCGCGCTCACGCTGAGGCAAGTGGTGGCTGCGTTTTTGCCCCTGAAGACCCCCATGATCGTGTTGTATCCCGATCTGCAGCGATGGGACCGAAACGAAGGGGCAGACATCAAACCCCAGCCAATTATGCCCTTTGGACGGTGTGGGTTCTGCCAACACAAGAGCATGCAGGGTCGGTGTCAGACTTTTGCTTGCGCGTTTGTCGCAGCAATGCTTTTTTGAATGCAGGAATGAATGTGTGCCGTTGATGACGCTTCACTTGTGACAGTGAATGGCTGTGGTGTACCATGACTTTGCAGCCGTGTGCCACTGCCACGTAGATTGTGCTTGGCTATGCCCCATGTCTAGTCTTTGTACAGCCACGTTGTGGATCAGGAAGTGTTGCAGTTGGTCACACCGGTTTGACACACTGGGGGTTCCGGGCGATCAGGTCGTACAGCCCAAACCCGCGCTGAAAATGGCCTTTTCCTGGCCCTTTGTGGCCATGGAGCGGTCACAATTTCTCTGCCTGGCAAGGCAATCGGGGATAGTGCATCTCGCTTGTCATCAATCATCAAAGCCCGGCAATTAAAATAGTGTTTCAGAGCAGAATTATGCCCAGGCTTGATTGTTTGCAGTGCTCAGTCATGTACCAAGAGGCATTTCCTACAAAGGGCACAAGACTATCATTGCTACTGCTTCTGCTCCTCCTCCTCCGTCTTGGTGCTCAGGATGGTTTGTCATGTGCACTGTGTTCCTTGTGTGGCTTGTTGGTTTGGGTGAGAAGGCTGGATGATGCACCAAACGAATGCAACCACAAATCGCACCTTCAGACTGTGAAAAAGTGCAACTACAAATGCCCTCCAATGACGCACATTGGATGAGACTAATGCAAATGCATTGCACTGCTGTAAAAAAATTTTAGTATAGGGGCACGAAGATCAGCGCAATCCGAAGCACACAGTGCTCCTATGCGGGTAAGAGCAGAACAGGGACACACTGCCATATCCACAACGATTGCACAGTACCACCATCGTTTCAACTGCAAAAATGCATTTATTTCGTAGGTGTTGCCAACCATGAGCCAAAATGCAACCGAGAGCATGGACTGTGCCTTCGCGCATTCCTGGCGTTTGTGCCGGTGTGCGCACTTCAAGTCCGCCCGGCGGTGTGCCCGACGCCCGACACTCCCGCGGTCCCACAACCGAAGCGGATGTGTTCGCGGTTCTTGACCTGCAGACCCCCCCTTCCCCGAGTCCGGTACGGCGGCGTCCCCTGATGCCCTTGTGGACCGCCTTCCCTTCCCTTTGCTCCGCTCCTCCGCGACTGCGGGGCAAAGAAGAAGGCAACGGGCGTCCGTGACGTGCGGCGGGGCGTCGCCCCCCCGGAGCTGCGGGTGGAAGGCTCCGGGTGCGCCCTCCAAAGGCCCCGCCCACTGTGCCCACGCCGCATTCCGCGACGGGGGACTGTCGGCGGAGGAACGCATGGGCCCAGGCTGCACGGTGCGCGCACACCCCGCGGGGGACGAACAGCATACGCCCCAAGTTCGCGGGTGGAACCCACCATCGCGGAGTTTCCACTCAAAAACTTTTTTCTCTTCTCAGACTCACGTGTGTCCCATAAGTGCTCGGTCAGACGGACCGCTTCAAGCATGACAGACTAAGTACAACATGCATTGTCCCGTGCGGAGCACTGCTCGCATGCCGCTTTCAGCGGTGGGACGTACACTTGGACATCAGTGACCTGTCACCTGTTCATGCAGCATAGATGACTGCTGCCACGCCACGTAGGCATCTGTGCAAAGCAAAGAGAAAGAAAGCGATTCCGCAGGGTATGCCAAGATTTCTGGACTGGTATCTGTGCTCCCTCACGCTCATGCCCTCTTCATTGCGAAGTTTCCACTCGAAATCACAAAGTCGAGTGGCGAGTCGGGACAGGGTATGGCCTGCAAGATGGTACTGCCCGTTGCTGCGCGCATCGGGCAGCCCCTCCATCCCCCTTGAAAATTTTTTTTTTGGCTCAGACCAAGATGAGCTGGCGTAGCCTGCTCACTTCACAGTACTCGAGGTAACCCCTCGGGATCAAGGCTCAGAGCTGTCCAGTTCTACGATGACCCCACAAATGACTGTGGTAGCGGATCTGACACGTAGTGAGAGGATGAGCTGAGTCTGAAACCAGGTTATGCAGTGGCAGACTGCCACGCCCGTAGGCTCCCCAGTGTGCATGAGGCACAATGGCTGTCGGCTGAAGAAGACAGCGGAGTGAAGGTTGAAGGCCGAGGTGAATCAGCAGGTTGCATGTCATACACTATCAGAGGGGAATGACATTCAGGCACAATTGGTTACTCCCCCTTGACTATGGCCTGAGAACTGAGAGACTTGACAATGGCCTGAGAATCACAATGCGGTGGTTTGCAAATACGATGTACGGCGCGGGCGGGTGGGGGCGGGCCGCACGCAGGTCACAAGGCGCTCCATGCATGCCCGTCCTGGGGTGCGTATGCAGTGCTGTGCCGCAGTTCGTGTGACATCGAACGAAGCTTCACATACCAAACCGTTTGCCTTGCTCTTGTGCCTGTTTTGTCAACACCTTGTCCCCATCGCACAGTACAGGCAGGGGCCGTGGGGGTCTCTCAGGGTCGGCAGGTCAGTGGTTGCGCCTAGCTGGTGGGCTAATACCGACCGATCAAGTGCACTTTCTGCCCTACTAGCCCCTGAAGGAGGAGTTCGGATTTTGTAGGAGGGACCCGTGTGTGTGAAGGAGCTGAGGTATCGGCAATCAGATGTTGTTTTTTTTGTTGCTCCGACTTACGTGTGCCCCGGAAGCAAGGGGGGGAATATTATGCTCGCACGGGCCTTGGATTTTGCAATGCACAATTATGCACAATTATGCACGATGCATTTCGACGAAAACACAAGGGGATTGCAAACAAGAGAGATCCTGGAACTACTAACATTCTGTCGTTTGGCAGCAGGAGGGATACCACGTTCTTCCGCATTTTCAAACGATGGAAGAATTTCATCATCTTGCAAAGCATCTTCAGCAGTGGAAACATGTCCAGGTGCATTTTGGTGGACAAAATTGTCCATGCTAAACACAACAACAAACTGCATTGGACATCAGTCAAGGAGAACATTA
Organism: Eutreptiella sp. 'Long Island Sound 2002'; assembly: GCA_964036045.1. NCBI lineage: Eukaryota > Euglenozoa > Euglenophyceae > Eutreptiales > Eutreptiaceae > Eutreptiella > Eutreptiella sp. 'Long Island Sound 2002'. The sequence goes on from OZ038385.1 coordinate 43,892,294, forward strand.
TGCACGATTATGCAAATTCGCATTATGCATGATTATGCACAATTATGCACGTGCATAATGCCCCCCCCCCCCTGCCGGAAGTGCTCGGCCAGACGGACCGGTCCTATGTGGCGGGCAAAATACAAACTATATTATCCCGTGTGGAGACCATGAAGTGCCACTACGCAAACATGAAAAAAAAACCATGAGAATTTCCAAAAGGCTGGGGACGGGGTCAACACAAAACGTGGATGATTGAGGGCAAGACGGTCTGAAGATGTACAACACAACATCCTCCATACAACACAATACATTTGCAACCCTCCCAAACAAGAATGGCCATCCACACGTAAAACACAAGGGGGGCATTTCCAGAAGCCCCCACCAGCCGTCAACAGAGGGACGAGCAGATGCAGTGGGATGAGACTGCCGCGCCACGATGGCTTCCCAGAAAAGGTGATTCTGTGCTGAAAATCAAGAAACAATTGGAATGACGGTTCCTGCGAGGCATGGGCGCTCTGGGTGAGTAAGGCACGGAGGACATGCATGCACCAGGAGAATTATGGGTTGGCGCGCTCCGCACACCAATGCTGCGCCTTCGTCAGTGGCTGGCGCGGCTCGGGCATCGGTAATCAGATGCCGGTGGGGCGGGGAGGGGGGACTGGACACCCAATACTAAGGGCAACCGATTGAGGGCCGCGGCGCACCCGCCCGGCGTCGCGCGCACCGCTCACACCGCCGCCTCCTCCACGGCCTTCCCTTTGAACTTCCGCTACTCCACGCGCAACTGGGCGATCATGTCGCGCATCCAGACGTGCTTGCTGACGTGCCACTGCGCCCCGCTGCCCGCGGCCTTGGCGGCGTCCGGGGGGTCGCCGGACCGGATGCAGGCGAACCCGTCGTACCCCAAGGCCCTAAGCTCCCGCAGGATGGCGCTCCCGGAGAGGGGCACGCCGGGCAGGTCCACGTTCTCGTCAAGGATCAGGATGTCGCCCTTCGCCACCCCCCCCGCCTCCTTGAACGCCTCCACGTCCGCCGGGTCCTTCCCGAACACGGCGACCTCGGCGTTGGGGATCGCCTTCCGCAGCTTCATCTCGAGGCCCTGCCGCGTGACGCCGCTGTCGTCGAGGGCGAGGATGTGCAGCCCGTCGCGGAACGGGCACGGGCCCGGCGGGGGCGGCGCGGGCGACGCCGCGGCGGCCGCGGCGGTGGTGCTGAGGCACATCTCGAAGCAGACGTGGTCGTCGTCCTGCCAGAGCCGGGCCCGCATGCCGCACGCGTTGGCCACCAGGCGGATGTGCTGCAGCCCGAGGCCGTCCGACAGCGCCGGGCGCGACGGGTCATGGGGCAGCGCTTCGGGGGGCTGCCGCGAGGACCACGGCTTCGGGAGCGGGCGGTTGGGGTGCGCGCGGTTTCTCACGAGGAACCGCACCTCGACCGGCGTCGCCGCGCCGGGGCCCCGGGCGCTGTCGGGGGCCGCGCACGACGGGTCGGCGTCGCCCCCGGCCGCGGCCACCGCGACGACGCGGTGCGCGGCCGCGCCCGGCGCCGGGTCGTCGCGCGCGCCCTCGACCACGTCCACGCGGAGGTGGACCTGGGGCCCGTCCGGCGCCCCGTGCCGCCTCCCGTTGGTCAGCGCGTTGTCCAGCACGACGCTGCAGGCCATCGGGTCGAGCCGCAGCGCGCGCGACGGGCACTCGGCCGTGACCTCCCGGCCTCGGACGAGATCGTCGGTGAACTGCCGGGCGTCCACGACCTCCTGCCGCCCCTCGTACCGCCCGGCGACCACCTCGAGGATGGCCTCCCGCAGCTTGCACCACCACATCCCCCGGAAGAGGATGTCGGAGGCCTTCGAGAGGAACACGGGGTCGGCCTCGTCCTCCGGCGGGGACCGGAACAGGTCGATGCACCCCTGCGCGTCCGCCATCGCGTTCTTGAGGCCGTGGTTCAGCACGCTGTCCGCGCTCTGCCCGTCGCGGAGCTCCTGCCGGCTCCGCGCCGCCGCCCGGCGGAGGCGGTCCATGCGGTCGAACTGCTGCCGCAGCTCCGCCTCCCACACGTAGCCCGACCGGATGAGGAGGGCGGTCCAGAGGCCCATGCCCCCGACCCGGCAGAACCACGAGCTGTTCGACTGCGCGGACACGAGCGGCCAGCACGCGATGGCCAGCCACTGGAGCACGCCCACGACGGCCGTGCCGCGCAGCCCCAGGTGGCACAGGAAGCCGGACTGCACGCAGTTGTGGAAGAAGACCACGAGGCACGTGGCGGTGTCCAGGCAGTCGGGGCCCGACTGGCCGAAGATGAGGTCGTAGATCAGGAAGCTCGACGAGGGCAGGGCCGGGGCGACGGCCGGGGGCGCGAAGACCCGGGCCTGGAACTGCGCCGTGTGGCTGCCCCAGTGCCACGTCAGTTGGCACGTCATCAGGAGGGACCCCACCGCCAGCGCGTGGGCGGCGTACGGCCGGCTCCCGGGCCGGTACCGCAGGCACAGGGCGGCCGCCGCCGCGTAGACGAGCAGGAGGACGACGCTCCATTCCGAGGGCTGCGGGACCCGGCTCAGCCCGTGCTGCAGCGTGTCCGAGACGAACTGCAGCAGCAGCAGCACGGCGACGGTGGCGCACCAGTGGTACAGTTCTCGGACGCGGATCGCTCTCGCGGTGCTCTCGAAGGTGACTTCTTCGGGATCATCCGCCTCCGTCCTGTCGACCACCGGCGCCGGGGTGCTTTCGGCCCAGGTGCCCTTGCGTGGGCTGGGGCCCTTCTGCCTCGGAGTGATGGGGCTGGAGCCCACGGACAACGCAGCGGAGGCGCCAGGCGAGGAGGGGGACGCTTGGGTGCTGCTGCTGCCCTGGGAGCCTGCGTCCGCACTTGTGAGCTGCCACCGCGGGGGCAGACGGCTGCTCTCCGGGGACTCCGAACGACAACTTCCGCTGTCAAATGAGGTGCGCAGGCGGCCTATCAGTAGATCTTGGGATGACGTCGTTGGGAAGACGAAATTCGACGACCCATTCCCGCGGTCGTGGGAGAACGACGCCATCGGGGTGAAGAGGGTGGGCGCAAACTCGCTCCCCGTGTCGGCGCCTGCCACACTGCTTGGCATTGAGCCAGTGATTGCAGCCTGCATACTGCCCAGCATTGTCAGACGTCCTGAACAAACAGGCGGCGGTGTGTCGCGGGTCTCTCCAGCAATGCAGGGCATGGATTCTGTCGGTGTGCTCACTGCGTCCACATGATCCCTGTGCCTCCTGCCCGAACATGAGTCAAACAGCGGCACACCGAGAGGGTTGCCCATCGCTCCTTTTGTTTTTTGACAACATTGCCAGAGTTCAGCAACAGTACAAGTGTAAACCCGGGGAAAGGCATGCCCGTAAGATACAAGACTGTGTCTTGCAGTATTCCTTCTTCTGCATCTTCTCATCATCTTCTTGTTGGAAATGCTTGGCGGCTAGATGCTTGCTGTTTATTCTTGGAATCTGTTCGATAGTTGCTCGTGATTCTTGGATGCCTTGGGATGGGTACCGTTAATTCTTGGAGGCTTCTGGAGGGCTGCTGTTAATTCCTGGGCACTTTTGGATTGTTGCTATTCATTCATGTTGGCTTTTGGATGGTTTTGCTTGTTTGCGATCGACCCTGTCCCAACCTCGCAATGTACACACACATAATGCATTTGTGAAAAGCTGCAGCACACAGAGTCATTCAATCCATAAGTGATACATTTACGGGTACTCTGGGGCCCCAATGGCACATTATGCAGCCAAATCATGACTGTGCTGGGCAAAGCCTTTACTTAGGCGCAATGCAATCGAGTGGGAGCAAAATGCGAGAGAGGCTGTGTACTCAGCAACTGGTGCTGCCAACAACATGAAACCAAGGCACAGGGGACAGTTGGACAGCGGGTGGATTTGGGGGGGGGGGGGGGTTGTGGGATTAAGCACATGACAACTTCTGCACTGGGTCATATATGCTATGCATCAGTCACTGATACCACTTGGCTCAATTTCTGAATGGATGCCCCTATTTGTCCATGGCAAAACAAAAGTCATTTGCAGAACTTTTGTTTTGCTTGTTTGCTGTCACCCCTGTCCCAACACCGCGATGTGTCACACAAGGTATTCAGGAAAAGCTGTAGCAAACAGAATCCTGCTGATCAGCACTGATCCAGTCCATCAATCCACATCTCATACACTTTGTGGGGCAAACCCATATCAATGGACCAGCCCTCCTCATCATACAAATTTTTCAGCACATCGGATAAACAGCTTCAAAGACACCTTCCACGAGGAAAGGAAAAAAACTGTGAGAAATCGGTCACATGAGGCAGGGGAAGTGGGGAGGAATATGCGAGAGCTACATCAATACACACGCATCCACACGCGCACTGCACACACTGTGCCCCCCGACCAGGGATAGTTATCATGAAGTGATTTGCACGCAAGTGGCAAGGGCAAAGCAACCAACCTACACCATTCCCCGTGGAAACGTGCAACACCATATTGGCAACCACCTTTGAGTTCCAGTTGCCGAACACAATAGGACTTTGCCCCACAAGTAAGTGGGAGTATCTATGCAGGTTTACCCGGAATGGATTGGCTTTTACCCCATCCCAAGCTGCCTCCTCAGGGGAGCAAAGCCTTGGGTATTTTTGTATCAAATGGGCCAATGTGAATGTGCCAGGGCAACAAGGGCAACTTCATCATAGGCCAAGTTGTTGCACTGCGTGGGCACTGCGTGGGCACTGTGTGGGCACTGCGTGCAGCTGCCAGGAAACTCACCCAAGATCGCCTGCCATCTGTTTGCTAGCACAGCAAAGCAGCAAAGCCCACAAGATAACAGCCAACACATGAGGGGGCGGAGGTTCAGCCCAAGCACCCACAGTTCCTCACCCCGGGGCCCCTCGTCTAGGGATTTGGGCCTGATCCGTGGCACTCTTGAGTAGGAAATGTCGTTTGTTGCTGTCCATTGAACATCCGCGCTAGTCGCTGTCGATTGTTGCTCTTTGAAGATCCCGCCCTCGAAGCGTCAAGTGCTCCCCCAGGGGGCCAAAACTATAGATAAAATAGGGTTTGAGTGTTTGTGAATCAGCTTCTGACTCTTCTCCCGTGGTTTCCCTTTAGGAAACGGTGGCAGTCTAACTGGAGCTCCCACTCGCTGGGATCCCAGTGTGCCTTGAGCCGTTTGGGCAGTCGTTGGAGAGTGACTTCCCACAAGGTGGGGTCTCACTCTTCCCTCGGTTGTCTGCGTTGGAGAAAAAGTTGTTGGTGTATTGGTCTTGTTGCAGTGTTGTATAAATTTTACAAAGAAACAAAGCAGCAAGACAATGGCAGGTTGTAAAAGTTCACAACTCTGCATTATCTGGTATGCAATTGTTTCCAGGCATCGGCAGTGTATCCAGTCAGCATGTTGTTAGGGCGGGCGCAATATGCGACAATTATGCCTTTTGGTTTGTGTTTGGAGCAGGAAAATGTGAGTCGCATACGTGTGGTGGAGGAGGAGTGTTGTCGTTGCCTGCCCATGTGGTCTGCGGCCTGCTTGTTTGGATGTCTGGTGGTCGGTTTCCGTGTAGTGTTGTTGTAACTTGTTTTCTAGCTGTTAAAGTTGCATGCGTTCCTATTGATGTGGTGATCAAGGCATGGTATGCCCGTTTCACCTTAGACGCAAGGTTGTTTGTTGTCCTGAGGTATCCCAGGTGCACCATTGTGTTTTCCACTGCGTAGGCATAACGGTAGACCCTAGTCACTGCACGCAGGTGTTTCCTTTCATGGTCCTCCATGTAAGAGAGGTCGCGGGACCAACGTGCATTGAGCACGTTATGGAGGCGGGGTCGTTTGTTGGGCCCCACTTGTGGAGGGGGACTGGCACTAAAGGGTTCGTGTGCGGGATAAGCAGGTATGCACACAACTTTTTTTGGTGGTTTTTTGCATTGCGGAGTCATGACTCGGTAGGTTGCCCCGGTCCGTCCATTCGGTTCAGAAAATTGACCATGTGGTGCAGAATGCTAGGCGCATTTGTACCGAGCGGCCGTGTCGTTGGCCGTAGGAACCAGATAGAGTCGGGATGTGTTCCCACGGTGCCCCGTGGCCGCATCATGCGGGTTTTCCGGCGACTCTAGCCCGTGCCTTGTGGCCCTACCAACGCACCTGGCCCCAAAACCCGGGGATCAAGGATGTGCGGTGGTAGTGTTTGAGGGAGATCTCGCTGACCCGGTGGACATCTGCCGTTTATTTCGTTGTCGAAGTTGAATGATCCATGAGTGAGCGGGTGTTGGCATGCCGTGCCCGTGTACTACGATGTCGTGTGGCTGTGGAGGGGGTATGTCCATGCGAAGAGTGTCGCCCATGTCAACTAAAATGTTGGATTCGTTGTTATCCTCTATGTCCCAATAATCCTAGTATGCAGTAGCCTGATGCAGTTCCCGGTGCCCAGGGCTCTGGTAGACGGTCAGTTGTTTGGATGTTATGCTTTTATAGCCGGGTTCGCGGTGGTCTTGGTCCTTGACAGTCCACTTGTGTGCTATAGGTGTAGCTTTGAGCACTCCCTAGTTGTCCAAAATGATTTTGTCACTGGGTAGTGCAAGTTGGCAGGCAAAGGCACAAGCCATAGTTTGTTTTTTGGGACCGACTCCAGAAGTTCCAACAGTACCCAAGAGTGTGCTTGCCCAGGGGGTGCTATACAAGAGGTGTCCGTCCCAAAGGTCCCTAAGCTACATCAGGCTGCCACTTCTGCCTGCACCAACAACCAAGAGGGCCCCAAGCCCGGGGAGCATGTTCAGCTTTTCCGCATGGAGCGTAACAAGGGCTTCTACTCTAAAAAGCGCTAATTGGAGGCCTGGGAAAGTGGGCAACTCAAGCAAATGATACTGTGGATCCCCGCAATGCGGGGCAAATGGCAAAGACCCGGAGTTCGCATGTGTATACCAGAGGGCTCTCTAATGTGGTAGGCAGCCGCCGAGCCATATGGCAAACCTATAATGCAAAAGAATAAAAGGGGGGGAGAAAAGAAATGCAGGATCACGTGTGTGCTAGTCCCCATAGGTCCGCAAGGGTGGCAAGCTTTCGTCGCTTTCTAGGGGCCATGTCCGGTGGCCGGCGTTGGCCTAGGATGCTGGGCCTTGTGCGGCACTAGTGCTTGGGGAGAGGCGACTCCACCTGGCGGGCAGCGCGCTTAGATGCCCATAATTAGCTCATCACCGAAAAGAGCTCAACCGGTCGGTTATGACGCTGGTAGTGCCGATTTGCGGAGGTTATCCACAGTCTCGCACGTCGCAGGAGGGAGTGCCAGTGCCGTGATAGCCGCACCAGATCATCTATGGCGTCGCAGTATGAATCGAGCAATGAGGCACCGAGAACGGCACGTTGATGCAAAGGTCGAACAGATTCTGCATCGCCGAGGCCACCTCCTGTGCCTCCGGGTCTGCAGCAATGGAACAGAGGGACTAGTCGCGATATGTCACCGCCCATGACCTGGTGCGGTACAACTACGGCGGTTCCCATGTGCGCACCACTCTGCGATGGGATGCCGCTTGAGAGGCGCGGCCAACCTGCCTGTTCATTGGACACACCGTTCGGTGCACGCGACAATATTGCAAAACAGCGGTAACACACCCCTAGGCATAACACACCCAGCCTATTCAAAGTACAAATTGATCGAAAGAGGTCATGTAGTTGAGGGACACAATTCTCTCACATTCTGCTTTACAAATTTACCTACGGTTGCTCACTACAACCCCTCATTTCCCCAATCCTTTAGTTTGAAACATCGATTCTGAAGCCCAGTACATAAGTAAGTACGTAATTAATTATGTCCTCATAAAATATGGTCCGAACGGAAGTGTTTGTTGGAGACGGCATTCGCTGGACACGAAGGGGAAGGGGTTACTTGATTGCAGAAGACAGAGTCCGTGGGGTTGGGCCGTACGGCGCGTGGGTGCAGCTTCGTGTACCAAGCCGGCACTGCTGTGGACGGCGCGGGCGGCACCTGTGGGTCGCAAGGGGGCATGGTGAGTTGGCCGCGCAGTTGGCATACACCATGTAGGGCGTGGTACTGGTGCCAAGCCACACGCTCCCTTGAGGTCTGCCCGCAGTGCCCGGGGGATGTGGTCCCATAGGGTTTGTGGAATGCAAAGGAACGACACATGGTGTAGGTCCGCCGCCGACGCCCTGTGCCACCATTCAATTATTGTGTTTTGCCACGATCCCTAGGTGCTAGGCCATATGAGGCGAAATGCGACTTTCCAACGCATGCAGTGTATGAGGCGTTTGTGGATAGTGGTACCGTGGTGGAGAGGATAGACTTGTAGATCATGGCTATTCTAGCCGGTAGCCAGTGGTGCGGCACGTCACCGCTTTCCCACACGTGGTGCACTGCTATGTAAAGGTCCCACTGTGGTTCCCTAGGCAACCATTGATACGGGTGTGGCGCCACGTAATCCATGCCCGCCCCCTTGTTCTTGAGCTGGGGTGGCGCTTTTCTGAAAGATTGCCAGGAGGAGGATCGGGGCTTACTGGTGGACCTAGTTTTTAGCCTTGTGACAGACCAGCCGTGGCCTCTTCTGGTCTCCATGGTGGGTCTCCCGGAAAGAATGGAAGATGTTCCGAGGCCGAGGTCGTGTCGGGTTGCAGGCTGATCATGGGGAAGGGGGTGATAAGCCACCACTTTAGGGCATCGAAGAAAGTAGAGCGGCTGCGTACCGCGCATATTCGGAAGCGTCTCAGGTGTTGTTGGGCCCGTTTCATATTAATGGTCGCCCTGTGGTGTGCCCAAGCTTGTTGGGCCCTCTTGGAGGTAGCATTGCAGTGCAAGTCGTCAGCCAGCTGTTGTTCCACATGGTTGGTCCAGATTTGGGTGAGGGCAGGGATGCGCATGTACAAGGCTGGACGCTGCGGCAACGATGGGGTCCGCCCTATCTAGCGGGTGCATGATGTGCTCTTGCTTAGTCGAGTGTGCCTTGGACCATCGGGACATGTGGCGCAAAAACTTGAGGAAAAATGAGGAAGGCCAGTGGGACATAGTGCCAACGACCGGCAGCAGCGCCGGCAGCGGTCCCGATGGATTTGGCACTGTGACCCTGAACACTTTGTGGTCACCCGCATGGGGGAGGTCGATGGTGTCTGCAGACATGGGGGTGCTGAATGACCCATGCCGCAGGGGAAAATAGGATAGCATCTAGGCGGCGGCCCTGGAAATGTGTGGCGAGATTTTGAGTGTTGGTGTTTGGCGCATGTGCCAACATCCGGTACAACAAGTCTCCGGCTGCGAGGAGCGGGTGCCAGTACCTGGTTGGCTGGGAAGAGCGTCCCCACACGCAATCGGCAAAGTCTCCCATAAGGATGCCCAAGTCCGGCAAATGTGCCAGCCAGTCATCCGGCTTTTCACGTCGGTCCCGTGAAAATGGCCCGTGGATGTTGGCGATGACGTATGGTGTGTGGCCACGGAGAGCGAGTTTGATAGCATGGGCTTGGCACCCGATGGAAGGCAGTTTGGAAACATATCTGGATATGGAGTTGTTGTGAGTTGTTGTGGACGAGGAATTGTGTGTCCGGGTTTTCGGGGTGGTACTCGCCATCCACAGCAGCCGTCCAGGTTGCATGATGAGATCCATTGCGCAATCGAAATTCTTGGAGGGCAATAACTGCACGCCGTTTACCAATAATCTCCGCCACGAGATGCCCCTAGCGTCGCAGTGTGAGGAAAGGTCCCCCGACATTGCGTGTAAGGCACGGTAGGTCTGGCCGCTGAGGGGGACTCGGCCCTGGATTGGGGTGGACGTCGTTGGACAGCCGTGGCAGTCATTGTGGCAGATCCCAACAGCAAAGGCCATAGTTTCCGCTACGTAGACCTGCTTAAGACCCTGTATGTGGAAGGCTGCGCGGAACTCTGCGTTTAGTATTCCCAAACGCACCCATCCGTGTTGTTAAGAGCCATCACCATGCAACCGAGTGGTGGTAGGCTGTCTGGTGTCATGAACTATTACACCTACCTTTTTTTGGTGGCAGGTAGTTCCGACACCACCTAGTGCGTTTCGTCTTGGGTGGGCTCATCAGCTTTAGTCGGGCTTTTGCAGACCCAGCAGTGTGTAGCGACATGCATGTGCCCTGCCTAAGGTTCAAGGTCCTCCTCTAAGCTCTTGGAGTCACACAGCCCATAGGAGGGCGGTATGTATACTTTGGGGCGCAAGATGTGTTCTCCTATTGTGCCCCCTGGGGTGCACAATGCGTCTGGGTACTTGTATTGTGTGGTGATTGGATGGTGGTTGGTTTGGCCCTCCTTGCGCACCTCGTTCCGTGGTAAGTCTCGACGAATAAAACCAATGGAAACCCACCACCTAGAGAGCACCAAAACACAATTGACTTGAAAACAGTGTTGGCATGTATTTGTCAAAGGGAAAGAGGTTAGGGTACGTGCAGCAAGTGACGGCGGTGGAGCGGAACATAGTGCCGAAAGTCATCAAAGCGTCCCATGTGCAGGTGAATTGGTCAGCTATGGCGGCGCATCCTTGCCTCTTTGATCCAATGTTGCCCTTCCAGGCCTTTCGCAAGGCACATATGGTTGATGGTTTACACTTCCCACGACCAATGGACCATTAGAATGGTAAATGTGTGCCAGAAAAATAAAGGTATAAAGATGAACGTAAAAAAAAATGCCAAACAAATGAATGCAGATTGTGCAACTTTGTGTCAATTTGGTCCGAATAATGTGTAACTAGTATGCAAAATTTGTGCCAAGGTTAACCCCTCCCCCCCTTCACCCCCCATGCTCGCCATGGGGCGTACTGCTGGGGCAAGCGCTCAGGGCGGACGAACGGCAAAGCGTGATCTGAAGGAACAGCACAATGGAGGCCCAAGACACAGGGTCCTGAGCCAAGTGTCTTCACAGGGAGTCGTCAGTGCTGAGCGATGGCATCAAGGTTGAACAGTGCTTTGACGCAGTGAGTAAGGTCTCTGCTTTTGATCTCTGGGTTCACCAACACCTCTGCCTGGGGCCGTGCGCTGGCCTCCACGTGCCTCCACTGCGCTGGTCAACCGTGTGAAACACTGGAACCCCCGCCTTCAGCCTCGTTCACCCATCCCCCCTGAGCTGCTCCGTCTCGTGATCTTAGCCGCCGGGGGTGGGGTGGGGTGGGGTGGGGTGGGGTGGGGTGGGGCTGGGAGCACGTCTAGCGCCGAGACGTCCCGGGGCGTTTGGCAAGGCCCAGGGCCTGCCCAGCCCCAGAACGTGACCTGCGCTGCCAACGGCAACAGCCCCGAATAACGCGGTGCCGCTTTAAGGGCCCCGCTGACCACACGCCGCCGCCGTCATGTTCTTCATCAGGCTCTCCAGCTTCAGCAGCCGCAGCCGCATTGTTCGCAGCTCCCGTTCAAAAGCGGTGCTCAGCTGCTGCACATTGGCACAAGCAGCGGGACAAGCAGCGTGCGCCGATGGAGCCGCGGGGGACAACGGAGTATCGCCCGCGGATCCCTCCGGCATCCCATCGTCCGTGTGGCTCTCAAGAGTCTGCCCAAGACGCTCCATGTGAGAGTGCCCAGAAGCCTCGGACGCCTGCATGTCCTCATCCGCAATGACCTGCACCGCAGGCTGTGCACCACCGACACTCTGAGGCTCCGGTGCCGGTGGCGGTTGTGAAGCCCCGTCCCGGTGGCTAGCCCGACCCGCAGCAGCCGCCTCTGCTGCGGTGCCCAGCTGCGCAACCCCTGCCCCTGCCACCTTTGGTTTGGAGCGCCGCGACCGCTCCCCCCGTTTCTTGCTCTTGTCCGGCAGGGCCTCCGGGCGTGCGCCTGCCACCTCCGGGACGCTGCGTGTGTGCCGTGTGACCCATGCCACAAGGGCCTCCAGGTCCCGTACTCCCTCGTACATCGTGGGGCTGGCTTTGCTGTGCATGGGCGCGACGTAGATCGTGGGGTACGCACGGAAGGGGAACGTGTAAGGGACGGGGCAGTCGTTCGCCGCCAGGTCCATCTTCCCGAACACGAACGTGTCGCGGGGGAAGCGGGCCGCCACCTGCGCGTAGACGGGGGCCAGGGCGGTGCAATGCCCGCACCAGGGCGCGTAGAACATCACCACCGAGTGCCGCGCGGCGTCGAGAATGAGTGCGTGGAAGGTCGTGGACACGACGACGTGCACGCCGTCCTCCACGGCCAGTGCGTCCGGCGGCACAGGGGCCGTTTTGTAGAAGGGCTCTACCGTGCGCTGGCTCACGTTTGTGCAGAACTGCGTGATGTTCCTGGCCGTGGGCTTGAGCGGCAGCACGAACTTCAGCGGCGGTGAATCGATCACGAACGCCACCTTTCGACCCACGATTCCGAACCGCACGGGCTCCTGGCTCCAAAATTGGATTCCAAAATCCACGATCACGAAGAGAATGCTGGGGAACTGCCGAGAAGCGTCCATCAGTCGGCGCTCATAACGTTTCACACGGTCCTGCCCAAATTGAGCGAAGTTCATGAAAAGCTTTCCGATGGGCTTCTGCTGTTGCTGATACTCGGCGACATTTTGTTCGGTCAGCTCCCCGACCAGGTTGCTCCCCTACCTCAGGCCTTCGGGGCTGGCAGTGGAGAGCCGCGACATCTCGCTCGCGGGCCGCATCCTCGCCAGCCTCTCCGCGTACCTTCCCGACGGGCAGAAGCAGCACGACGCCCTCGCGGAGCTGGGGGCGCTCGCGACCACCCCGGACGCCAACATCATCAAGCTGCCCAACATCAGCGCCTCCCTCCCGCAGATGAAGGCGGCCATCAAGGAGCTGCAGGGGCAGGGGTTCGGCCTGCCGGAGTATCCGGAGGTGGGCCGCTGCGCGCGCAGGGCACAAGGGCACGCGGCACATCGATCCCCGGGAGTCCCGGCTCAGCCGATCCAAGCACCCCCCCCCCCCCCTAACCGGAGGGCGCTGGGTGGTTTGCGCTGCGGGAGCGGCAAGGCAAACCAAGCCAAGGACGACAGACTTGAACTTGAACTGAACTGAGCCAGTGTGGAATGAGGTCAGGATTGTGCCGGTCATTTCAAATACTGACGTCATGGCCCCACTGGAGGGCCCTCTGCGGCCCAGGACAGTGCGATTTGGCCGAGACCTTCAGGGCACCTCTTCCCGAATGTGGGGCCCCAAAGATCAGGACCAAGACGACGGGGGTCATTGTCTGAGGCGGGGACATTCAGTCGATCGATACCGACCATTGACCCCCCCCTCTTTGCAGAGAACCCCCCCCCCCCCCGCCCCAGGCATCGCCCCGCCCCCCCCCCTTCCGGAGGGCCCTCCGGGCCCCAACACAGTGCAGATGAGCCGGTGGTAGACCCACCCGACGGACTGCACCAGGGAATCCGGGACAGCTCAGCAGCACTGCCCAGCCCGGCGTAGGTGCAGAGTGGGGGAGGGGGGGGGGGGGCGCAGCGGGCGCACGGGGGGGGGGGCGCAGCGGGCGCACGGGGGGGGGCACAGCCGTGTGGGACCGGCTGCGGGATGCTGCGGAACTCCCAGGGACGAGGCCGCGTGAGTGCCCTCCCCCTGGCCCCTGGGGCTGGAGGGGGATGAAGTGGCACACAAGCCTCCAAATGGAGGGGATGGGCCTCGATCGGCTCCGGTCGTCCTCGTCAGCGCAGGAGGGGCCCTTGGCTCTGGACTCAGAGGATGGGGTGCGGCAGGGCCCTGCGGGGGCCAATGCCGTGTTGTCTGTGCCGCTGGAACTCGCGGGCATTGCAGCGCCGGGGGCCGCTGGGGGGGTGGCTCAGAAGTGGGGCGACGTGGGTCCCGTTTGGCACCCACTGTTGTTGGTGGAGGGGTGGTTGGGAGACAGAGCGGTGGGCAGCGCTGGGGTGATGATCTGCAGATGGGTGGTCGCGGCCCGCCATGCTCTTCCGGTGCTGTGGGTTCACCTCAGGACGATGGTGACCCGCCGGGGGCTTGTTGACCCCCAAGCTTTTTCACCGCCGAGAGTGGGCGCAAAACCCACTGGACCAGGCAAACCGCCGGGTTTTAACTTCCGGGGGGGGGGGGGGGGTCAATAGAGTCTGGGTCACCTCCGAGGCCCCGGGATCAGTCTCGGTAGGATTTTGGGGGTCCTGTCAATTGAGCCTTTTTGGGGGGGGGTGGCCCGGCCAGAGGGCTCTATCGACCCCCCCCCCCCCCCCGCAAACGAAAACCCGGCCTCCCCCGTTGCGCCGCCCATGACCTTCCTCGGCCTGAGACCCCAATCCTCGACACTGTTCTGCGCCTGAGAGTGGGCCCATGACCCGGACCAGGCGATGCACTCTCTCCGCATTCGCTGCCCTTTTGGTCTCCCTTGGCGCTCTGCCCGCATCTCATTGGCTCGCACCCTGTCTCCCGCCCGGCCTTTGGTGCCCCTTGGCCTCTTCTGCACTTCCCAACTTCTGCTGGGCCTCTGCTCGGCATCCTCTCACTTGGGATCCCCCCCCCGTCTGCTGCCCGAGCTCAGCGCAGGGCGTCACCTCCGGGACTGTCTACCGCAGCACGCCGATGCCTCATTCGTGCCATCACCGCCGCGCTGCCATCCGCCCGGTCAATTGTGATCGTGGGCCCCAACTTCCCACTGCTCCACCGGGCTCTTCCTGACCATGATGCCTGCCCACCCTCGGCTCGGGTCCATTTCTGTGATCCGCACGCCGAAGAGAGCAACAAAGGGACGGAGAGAGTAGGGTTGGGCAAGCTGGACCTCTCATGATGCATGCATTATGGGACCACCCCTAGCGAGGGTTCTCTGCCTCCCTCCCTCCCTCCCTCCCTCCCTCCCTCCCTCCCTCTGCCCTCACCCCCTCCCTCCCTCCCTCCCTCCCTCCCTCCCTCTGCCGCTCACTCCCTCCCTCCCTCCCTCCCTCCCTCCCTCCCTCCCTCCCTCTGCCCCTCACCCCCTCCCTCCCTCCCTCCCTCCCTCTGCCCCTCACCCCCTCCCTCACCCCCTCCCTCCCTCCCTCCCTCTGCCCCTCACCCCCTCCCTCCCTCCCTCCCTCCCTCCCTCCCTCTGCCCCTCACCCCCTCCCTCCCTCCCTCCCTCCCTCCCTCCCTCTGCCCGTCACCCCCCCCCTCCCCCCCTCCCTCCCTCCCTCCCTCACCCCCTCCCTCCCTCCCTCCCTCCCTCCCTCCCTCCCTCTGCCCCTCACCCCCTCCCTCCCTCCCTCCCTCCCTCCCTCCCTCCCTGGATCTGGATGTGGATCTAGTGGTTGCCGTTTATAGGGCGACTGCCCCTCCACCCTAGGGTGCGTTTGGTTTATACCCGCTATGCGCATGCGAGTCCTGCCTTGCACTTGACGATGCATAGCTCAACACCGAGAAACCAACTGATTCAGAGACAGATCCAGTGCCCGGTTCGCCGCCGCTCGGGCCTTTCAGGCAACGCCTGCCGTGTGGGTTCTTGGAGCGAGACTTTGTCTTATTCGCCCCATATCATCTCGGGCTGAACCGCAGAAAATTCATACTGGGACTTGTAGCTCACGCCGAGGCAGCTTTTGATGCGCCTATTCGTGAAAAGAAGCAAGAAAATAGCGAAGAGTACATACAACAACTGCCACTTGGCTGGCAACTGCTTCCTCTGAGCACCTGAAACTGATCTGTTATATACCATCACTCTCCCGACCGCCTATTATAATCGCACCAGAAACTCCACACTCAGACCATCTCGCGGCATCCAGTAAAATTCTTCAGCGAAAGCCACGTCCTTTGCCCCCCTTCGCCAGCCTTACCTGCAAGAGACGAGAGCGCCAGGACCATCCGTGAGGTAGCGTCGGACTGCATCCCAGCGATGCAGGATTTCTAAGCTTATGGCTCCTCCGGCTATCAGCGACACAACAAACTCCCCTATCACCATCCTCTGCTCTACCACCTGACTGCCTCTGGCCGACTGTTGCTGAGCCTCTGTAAGGGGCCTTCTGGCCACGTGAATACGCAATCTGGGGCTAACTGAACTGCTCTCTCTGGGCTGCCATCTGGATCTGGGTTGTGCACTGATATGGCGGTCGTATGCTGCACTGTAAGGTCTCTCTGCTAGGAACAGTGCCTGCATGTTCGCTCTGGGGTGAGCCGTTGCCCTCAGCCCTGGACATATCGCCGTCAGTGCCTGGAGGAGCTCCACTGGCACCCAAACCCCACACTCCGGTGCATCAGCATCCTGCGTCATCTCCTCTGCTCCGATCAACGGCAGGCTGGACAGCCATTTTCGTCGATATGCTTGTATGGAATCGTTATCCGGCTGATGGACAGGCCGGGCATACTCTGCTACGGCGTGAAGGACGATCGCAGGCATGCGGCCCGCTCCTCGCTGCATAAGCGCCGCCATCGCCTGAAAGCATTGTTCAGCTGGAAATGAAGCATGGTACAGAGGCCAGGCCTGCACGTTTCTCTGCTTCCATGCATCCATGACTCTGGTTGCATCCCTGGGAAGACACCACTGCAGCACCATGCTGCATCTGTGTTCCGGAGACTCCAGCAGCCACCCTTGCCACACTTTGTACCACAGGACTTCGTGCCTCAGTAGTGGGGCCACGGCGTCGTGAATACGACACATGAGGGTCTCCAGATTGAGGCGAAGTAATACGCAGTCTTGAAGCCGATGTTGCACCGCACAGTCCGCCGTCTCGCCACACCCAGGGCATTCGTGTTGGTCCTGATCCTCGCTGTACAGGTCTCTCAGACTAGGATAAAAGCTCAGCAACAACGCTGCTGCCATATCTCGAGGATGATAGAGCCTGGACGCTTGCCACCACCTTCCGAGACCTGCCCTCTCGTGAACATGGTGAACATGTGCATTGGGCTGGATGTCCGTGGACGACTCGGACACTATGGGCTGCCATGCCTTTAGCTCTGCCTGCACAGCCAGCTGGACGTTCACAATCCGGATCCCATCCTTTTTCCATACCAGGGTCTCCCTTGCCGCGCATTTGGCCACAACCATCGATCTCCTTCCGCTTTCTCTTGGCTTGTCCTGGATTTCTTGTCGACGAGCTTGTTGAGGGTAGAGAGCCGGTCTTGATGTCCCGTGTCGTGCTGCGCTGGGATCCACGTGTACATGACTTGAAAGAATTGTGCCGCTCGAACGTTGTCGGCTACCAGCCTGTCCACGATGTCCCCGCCGCGATAGGTGAGGGTGCGCGCTGATAGCCGCTCAACCCCCTGCTTATTGTCGGCGCCCACCACCAGCAACATAGCTTTTATCCCCAAGCTGCAGAGTCGGCGCCGCACTGCATTAATTCCTTCTGTGAGGGCCGTCGCCTCTAGGAGCCTAGAGTTGGCGAATTTGCATTTTATCCAGGCTGAGAACATCTCGTACACCAATCCCTGTACATTTGCCACAGCACAGGCCAACCCCCAGCGCTGCCGGTCTTCAGCTCCACTGGTATCCGCCACGATCAGCTGGGTATAGATGCCAGCCAGGTCATCCGCCATTAGTCGGGATGTCCATTGATCTCCACCAACGCCGTTCTCCAGTAGCTCTGGCTCCCACGAGCGGCTGCGCGCCCACACACACACGTGGTGATAATCTGTGACTATCGCCGTGGCTGGAGGTGTTTGCCGCCACACATCGCGCAGAACCTGCTGTGTCGCGACACGCACCTGCTCATGACGGGAATTGGCTGCCCTCATGAGTTCTACGAAGCCATTTTCCCACAGTTTCGCATACGGGTCGCTGAGGCCCATGCCTTTGTCCGCTATGAAGAACAACTTTGGGGTTCTACGTGGCAGGTTCAGCGCCTTCCTGAGGACGTTGCACAGGATGCCCAGGACTACCACGCCGTCTCCTTTGGGCAGCGGGTTCAGGATGCCACTTGGCCAGGTCATCAATCGGCGATACACCCACTTGAGGAGCAGGACCCCTTCAATAATGGTGAGCAAAACAGGCAGAGCTGGCGTGTGACTATGCAGTCTATCCTTCACGTGCCATGAGAACTTCCTGACCTCGACGATATCTGCTTTGCTGTTGCTGAACGGGTTGGCGTTGGCCCCCAGCACTTTCACATACTCCGACTTTCCTGCTGCCTTCACGGTGTGCTTCCCCACCTGTAAGCTAGATTCACATAGCTTCACTGTGCCTCTTTTGCCCGAGAGGTGGAGGAATCCAAACTTGTCTGGGTTGCACTGTGCATTCATTGCTCTGAGCACATTCATCACGTTCTCAATCTCCCCCTGCAGCTGCGCCGGGGCGTCGCCCCACAGGGACGTGTCGTCCACTACCGCTTGGGCCCGAATGCAGATTTGCCGGCCGTCAGGGAGTTGCAGCTGCGTTCTTGCACTGGACCGGTCGATGCCTGCCTTCACAATTTTTGAGTTCCACACATAGAAGTAGGGATCCATCCCTCCTCCTTGAATCACTCCCGACGTCACCGGATATGCTGCTGAACGTCCTGCTGCCGTCTGCACATGCACTTTGAGGCGTCGGTATTGCTGCATTTGTTGCTCCAGCGGACGGTGCAGCTCTGGTGTCCATTGCACCTGCTCCTTTAAAAGACCGCGATCCGTTTGTCCGTATCCATTAGACAAATTGAGGAAGAGGACGGCTATATCGTGACCTTGGCGGAGGCGAATCATCATGGCTGTGTACATGTATCTACGGAGCTGTGTGCACGCTAGCCCCGGGAGCGCTGCGTGCTGAAAATTGCCCAAATTTTCTGGGCTGACGACCCTTTGTAGTCGCATTAGCGTCGCCTTTTGTGAGACTCTCAGCCCCGCCGATGTGACGACGATTTGCCTCAAGCATGCATTGAACTCCAAGCCCGGCTTTTTTCTCAGCGGCAGGTGCAGGGCGATGAACATGATTGCCGGGAGCGAGCACATGTCCGAGGCGAGAAGCTGGGCCATGACAGTCAGTACGTTGACACCTGCATACTTCAGGAGGGCTGTGGCAAGTCCATCGACGGTCATGGTGGAGTTAGCTTGCGTGTGAAGGACGTCAATGACTTCTCCCAGCGCGAACGCATAGCTCACGTCCTTGGCGGACGGCCTGCCTGTGACCTGGCCTTCTTTCTGCCTGGAGGCCTGCATCACTTTGCTGTTGCTATCAGCCACCTCCTGCTGCTCCTGCCCCATCAAGGGTGGCCATCTGCCACCATTTATATGGACATTTTTCCTACCGGCTTCCCTGGCGACCACTGATTTCATCATTTCTCCCTGGACTATACGCTGGGTGTCTGGGTCCCACACCTTTTCGAGCGCCACAAATGGCTTGGCCGCTTTGACTCGCAGCTTCTGTGACAGTTGCCGCGTATATGATGCCGTACGCAGCAACTGACTGTCTGATATACGCTGTGCCCAACGCTGCTCTGCCACCATCTCGGAGATCATATCCTGTTGTCGGTCTGCCGCGAGCCCCTGGCTTTGCATGTCAAACAGAAGTCGATCGGTCACGTTGATGCCTTTTCTGTTGCACTGCCTCTGTGCATCTGTCATGGCAAGGACCTCCCGGTTCATCTGGAGCCATTGCTCCACGGTCATGGCTGGGGATGTCAGCATTTCTAGCGTATCTCCGTATGTGCGCTTGTCGTGCTCCCCCCAGCCCTTGACGCTCACAGGATGTCCCTCCGTCTCTTCTCCCGTGCTGCTGGAGTGCATGTGCTGCATGCATTTGGCAACAACGATGGGGTGATCTACTAGCTCCGGTAAATAGGCCACCTCAGAAGCGGCCATTGAGCGGTGTACAACACACCAGTCTTTATGGAGCCTTGGCTCTTCGCCCATGGGCTACGACATGGAGATGGTGGTCCTGCAACCACTTGCTCAGCTTGGCGTCCTGCAGTAGATGTCGGTTCCAATCTGCCATGAAAATTATAAACCTGACATTGACCTTCTCCATGCACTGTTTGACTTGCTCAAGCACCCTATACATGAGCGCGGCTTGGTTTCTTTGCGGCATGTGTCCCCCGATGATGAGCACTTTCCTTCCTCGGGCTGCCACTATGATCATCAGGCAGCGATCAATATCGAGCTGTTTGCGCAGCTCGGACCCCCACTCATCGCGTACCCATATTCGTATACCTCCTCCTCGGCGCACATGTGCTGAGACGCGCCTGCGGTACCCTTCTATCGCCATGTAGTTGCTGGCAGCCGGAAGCCAAATCTCACAGATGATGAGTACCTTGATGTCGAGCGCCTCCACTTTACTTCGTATGGCGCTCCATTTCTCAGGGCTCATGCTATAGGCATTCACAAAAAGGCTCCTGCAGCTGAGGCCCACTCGATCTTCTCCGGACAGCACTTCGGGAACGCCTTTCCACATCTCCTCGGTGTACTCGCCTTCGCTTCGGGGGATCTCCTGTAGAACACGCACTTGAACGGTGCACCACTGACTGGTAGTCTCCACCAGCAGCTCTACCTGCTTCTCAATGTTCAGATCCTGGAGACCACTCGCGCTCCACTGCTGCATCAAGGCCCTCACGACGTTCTCTATTGCGATTTTCGGTTGCTTTCTGCGCTGCGTACCTCCATCCTTGCGGCTCCACGTCTGTCCTACGCGTGCTCCCCTGGCAGTCACAATTAGGTCTGGCAAGGAGCAAAGAACGCTCTCCTTGCCTTCCGGCTCCTTCGGGGATCGTGGGCGACGACACCAGAGCAACCCATATCGCCTCACCCAGTCTGGGCCCAGAATCACAGACACCTTGGTGTCCGCATACTTGAATTCTCCTGCATGCCATAGTATCTCTGGGTCCGCATTGGCTGCAACCCACTCCACGTGTTCATTGCCCATCCGAGATCTGTGTAGAGTACCCCACGGGGTGTGCTCTCGGTAAACCTGCCACTCCAGGCGGAGAGTGGCAGCTGCTCTGCACCCTGCATATCCTGCTTGCTTCCATGCTATGTCGGAGGGACGAATGTTTGAGTTGAGCTGCTGAAGTGTGGGGCCATGTGCTACTTTTTGACTGCTTTTCGCCCGGATGGTATGTGTGAGTACCATGGCGTCGTAGTACTGGTTGCTCGCAAGCTCACTCTCATGCTTGGCCTCCTGTTCATGTTCGCTCTGATACCCAACTGCAGCTGCTGTTTTTCTGGCTTGGCACCTTCCAGCCGGGTGGTGCCTGCTACCACCCATAGGCCTTTGTGGCTGGCTACCTCCTCTGCTCCTCTGATCCCCTGCTCTGACTGAGCTGCTGCTGCATACTGTACCGTTGACCCTGCATGCTCTGACCTGCCCTGGCCCCACATCGAGAACAACGGGGCACTTATGCTGTACGGCGGCAACACTAAAAATGTCACCGCTGTGCACACACCTGTCGCCGGAAAATTGCCCAGCCGCAGCGGCGGTTTCTCTCCTCCTCGTCCTCCTCGAGCTTTGCCTGTTGGGGGCTCTGGGTGTGACCTAATGGACTGGGCGAAGGCTCTCATCGTTTTATTGCGAGACACCACCACTGAGATGGGGGCACCTCTCACTTTGAGGCGGCGGTCGGCATCACTGTGCTGGAACATGCGCGCCACTGACGCCGCATCTGCACAGATGTCAACTGAGTCCTTGCGCCTCCCCTCTGCTGATGCCTGGATCTGGCTATACACGTCCGCCAAGTTGCTGTACGTTAGCTTGCCGTTCAAGTAGCTCACCACCTTGATGGGATCCACCCCTCTCAGGCACGAGAGGGTTATCACCTCAATACCTTGTCCCTCATGGGTAACATCCTCGCATACATCGCGTACTTCACGTTCATCTGAGCTGCTCCCCAGATCTGCCTGGGCAATCAGTTTGTCCAGGGCCTTCTTCATTTTCTGCACGTCGTTGTGAATCGGACTCCGTCGAGGCTTTTTCTCTTTTCGCTCTTCCGCCTCACTGGATTCCCCTGATGACGGCACTTCTAAGAAATCTCTCTTCTTACGTTTGCTGCTGGGTCGGTCGCTTTGACGGTGTTCTCTGTTCCCTCGAGGTGTGACCCCTGCCTCGCTGTCGAACGGCAGGAGGTCGTCGAACTCCTCGTCTCCCGGCTGGGCGGCGCTCTTTCTGTCCGCTGCTCTCTGGGCCTGCCTCAGTTTCTCGGCATCCCGCACCCGTTGCATCTCCTTGCAGTACTTGTCTTCGTCTGCCCTTGCTCTGTACGTGGCCCCAAGGAGGGCGGTGAGGACGGACTCCACGGCTGATATCCCCTCCGCTGTGTTCCGGTTGTCTATGATCGTCTCGATGCGCTGAACTATTTGTCCCGGGCCCTCCTCCATGAGCTGCAGCTGGTTGACCTCTGTCACCTGCGCGCTCATCGTCGACCACTGCAGAACGAAATCGGAGTGCCACGTGGCTGCCTCGTCCGCTGATAGCGGCTGCACGCTGGCTATTGCCCCTTTGAGTTGCCGGCGGCGACGTTGTAGCCCTGTGTCCTCGTTCTCCTGACCTGGGCTGTTCGGCTTGCCTCCCGGCACTCCGTCGGGCGTATCCGGGCCGCAGTGGGACAGTACGTGCGCTAAGTGGCGCTTCCACTGAGCATTGGCCCAGTCCGAGCTCTGCCACGGGCCTTTAACATCGTAGATCACATACGTGGCTTCATCCTGCATTGCTGCTGCTTGCACGGCGAAGATCATTTCGAGCTGCTTGAGAGGGCGTAGGCCAGATAGCTTGGACGCCTCGGTTGACGCTGGAACTCCCGCTCTGGATTTCGCTGCAGCAACTTCATCCGCCGTCAGCATGCCCAAGGCCACCGGGTAGCTGCGCACTGCCATGGTATCGTCCTTGTTCTGCAGATTGATCCTCAGCCTCTCCGGCACCAGGTCCTCAGCCAGCAAGTACAGCGCCAACAGCCGTGCTGGGAGCCTGAGCTTGGGATCCGCCGCTGAGGCTCCTTCTAGACTGGCGGACAGGGCGATATCTTCAGTCTCCCCATCTGTCGTGTGCCACTGCACGATCAGGGCATCTCTGCGGTCTTGCCTGACCCCAACCCAAGCTTGGAAGCGGTCCAGGGTAATCGGCAGCGACATGTCAGCCTGCAACATACCAAGAAGAGAAAACTCAGGACACACTTTGCTGGTGATAACCTCACGTTACTGCTTCACTTCCGCTGCATCCACTGTTGCCTTGACACGCGCAGGGAGGGCTGGGCTGCTCTTGATGCTGGCTCACTCCTCTGCCGGTATTTTTGCTGCAGTACGACTACTCCAATTGATCACCACTCTCGTACTCTGTTCACGTCACCTCACCCCGCGCATCACTCTATTTTTACGGTCGCATGACAGGCACACACTCCACACAGCACGCCCGGCAGCTCCACAGCTGTAACAGCTAGAGCGCCGGGCGGCTGTACACAACATGGACTCTGTCAGCAGCACTGACCGTTTGTCGCTCGCTCGCATTCTCTTATCTTGTCCTTGATACGGGCACACTGTTGCATTCTCGTTATCCTCATTGCAGCTGCGCATAGCCTGGTTCCCGCCTACCACACCGATCAACTGTCATACGCCTGTACTCTTTGCTCACCCCTGTCTCCCAGTACTCTTATACACGACAGCACATGCACCCGCCTCGGCATCCTGGACCATGCACCACTAGGCAGCTGCAGCCATCGCGTTCCAGTCGAGCCTGGGAATTCCTCACAGGCCCCGCCCATGCGGCCGAGCAGGAGCTCAGGCAGGCATAGCTGGAGCAGACCTGGGTACTCCTCCAGGATGTCGTCAGGCCGCAGCTGCCTCACCATCGCACACGATATGGCGCCTTCGAGGCACACGCATTGCCCCCACCAGTGCTGTATGGCGGCAGGTCGTCCTCTCGTGCTTGGCGTGGTCACGGCAGGAACATACGCCTGCCGTACGCAGTCTGCCGCGCTCCTTGTCTCACCGTAGCTCTTCGTGAGGCATCCGCCTATCAGAATTGCATCCGCTTTTCTGCAGCACCTCGTCGCCTAAGCACACCGCCGCTCCTTGGACTTCACTCGATATGGCGTCGCAGCATCCCCTGAAGCAACATCTCATACGCACAGCACCCGCTTCCCTGGCGCACAACAGATCACCGGGGCGTACACACCGCCCCTAGAATTGCTGCATAGCGGCAGGCTGCCTTCACCCGCACGGCGTGCTGTCACTGAACACTCCTGCGGCATGTGGCCCGCCGTGCATCCTGTCGCATCGCAGTCTCCCCAAAAATAACACCTCATCAGCACAGGTGTAGCATCATCAGCACAGGTCTCCTGCGTGCACCAGATCACTGAGGCATACACATTGCCTCCATAAATGTTGCATAGCGGCAGGCTGCCTTCACTCACACGGCGTGTTGTCACTGAACACGCCTGCGGCATGTGGCCCGCCGTGCATCCTGTCGCATCGCAGCCTCCCTAAAAATAACATCTCATCGGCACAGGTGCAGCATCATCAGCACAGTTCTCCTGCGTGCACCAGATCACTGAGGCGTACACATTGCCTCCATAAATGTTGCATAGCGGCAGGCTGCCTTCACTCGCACAGCGAATGCACTTTGTATGCACCTCTCATTGCTTCTTGTCGCATCGCAGCACTCTCCGAAGCACCACCTCATCAGCACAGCACTCATTTCGCCGGCGCACAGCAGATTACTGAGGCGAACATACTGCTTCCATAAGCGCTGCATATCGGCAGGCTGCCCGCACTCGCACAGCAAGCAATCACTGAATGCTCCCACGCCTGCTGCATGCAGCCCGCAGTGCCTCCTGTCGCATCGCAGCATCCCCAGAGGCAGCATCACATCAGCACAGCACGCGTGTCCTCGAAGCTCTCCGCCTCCGTTGCGCACACCTGCACCCAGATCCTTCTCGAGGATGAGCTCCTGCACCGCCTGCGTCACTGGGCTGCTTGCCAGCTGCGTGCCCCTCGCTGATGTTCGTGCAGGCTGTCACGACAAGCCGCAGCGACCTACAGCAGAGGCACTCACATGCGTTCACCTCCTGCAGGCATGGCACAGCAACGGGCGGCCTGCTTCCTGTGTGGCTCTTCAATTGCAGCGGGCCTGCCTTCTGAGGATGCACCCACCCAAAGCACTGGTCCCCCTGCGAGCAAAGGCCCCACCACCGTCACTAGTGACGTCACACAGGCTCTCCAGTGCTGGGGCAGTTCCCTCCCTGGATCCCAGTCAGATAAAGCCCCCAGCACCATCTTGAGATGTTCTGACCGCTCACCAGTGTGTAGGGAAGCTAGGCCTAGCGTGCAATCCCCAGTTAACGTCCTGCGGGCGCCTATGTGTGCTCTGTCAGCACAGCCTTAGTGCTTACCCGAGGCATGTGCTTCGTTGGCACAACCCGTCGCCCGCCCCCTGGCGCCAGATGGGGCTTCACCTGGCGATACTCGCACAATTCTCATCCTGAGACGTGTCGGCCAGGTTCGACGTCTCCATCCCACCCCTGGCACTACCCTTGCTCTCGGATGCAAGGCCTCCTGTAGCCCAGTCCACTGTGGTGACGGATCCCAAGCGTATCCTCCCTCTTCTCGGCGTACATGCGCTGTGTCGTTTCCCTTTGACATCAACAGCACATGGGAGAAGAGAAGGGGCTTGGGGGGCTGGGACTCACATGAATGCATGCATTTATGGTACCGCCCCTAACGTGGAATCCCTCCCTCCCTCTGCCCCTCACCCCCTCCCTCCCTCCCTCCCTCCCTCCCTCCCTCCCTCCCTCTGCCCCTCACCCCCCCCCCTCCCCCCTTCCCTCCCTCCCTCCCTCACCCCCTCCCTCCCTCCCTCCCTCCCTCCCTCCCTCCCTCTGCCCCTCACCCCCTCCCTCCCTCCCTCCCTCCCTCCCTCCCTCTGCCCCTCACCCCCTCCCTCCCTCCCTCCCTCCCTCCCTCCCTCCCTCCCTCCCTCCCTCCCTCCCTCCCTCCCTCCCTCCCTCCCTCCCTCCCCGTGCTTTGCTTGGGCGGGCTTTGCCTGTGGGTCGCAGGTGGCTGTTTTTGTTGAAACTGGAAATATGCAGTGGTTTTCGGAAAACCAAGCAGCGCAAGGCATTGAACAAGAGGATCACAGGACAAAGGAACAAGCCAAAGCCCTCCCTCCCTCCCTCCCTCACCCCCTCCCTCCCGTTTGCAGGTGCCCAAAAACGAAGAAGAAAAGAAGATCAAGGCCGCCTATGACAAGGTCAAGGGCAGCGCTGTCAATCCGGTGCTCCGCGAGGGCAACTCCGACCGGAGAGCAGCCGTTTCGGTGAAGAAGTACGCCCAGAAGCACCCCCACAAAATGGGGCAATGGTCCGCCGACTCCAAGTCGCACGTGGCGCACATGAGTGCAGGGGATTTCTACGGCAACGAGAAGTCGATGACCATTCTGAAGCCGTGCACGGCGCGAATTGAGTTCGTTGGCAGAGACGGGACTCGCAAAGTGTTGAAGGACAAGGTCGCCCTGGAGGCGGGTGAGGTCGTGGATGCCACGAAGATGAGTGTCGCTGCACTCAGGTCTGGAGCCCAATGGAGGCTTGTGCTTAGTGTCCGTCCTACGGGACGGGTGGGGGGGGGTTGGGTGGTTGGGTATGCGTGCAAACTTTACCTAAAATGTACCTAAAGTGGGCCTCTCATTTGTGGCTCTCTATTCAAAGTTTCATTTTTTTTCCGCAAGAAATCACTTCGAAGGGAGCGTGTTAGATCAAGCGCAGGCACGGATGCCATAACCCCCCCTTTTTGGGGGGTCATTCGCGTAGCACACCCCAAGGCATGATATTTAATGTGCAACCCCTTGTAACATCATCATTTTGGGAGACAAAATTGTCTCCCGAAGAATTTTTCGATTTTGAGCCCTCTACCCCCCCCCCCCCCCCCTCCCCGGTAGTTGGGTAACGCCCTGAACCCTCAGCCAGCTGGCCACTACTGACCCTAACCAGGGAGGTAAGGGATCAGCACAATGGAGCGAACATGGCAGCAGCCCGGCACATACACTGGAACTGGAGAGGTGATGAAGGCCGTGGGGCAGGCGCGGCTGGAGCCAAGTGGCGTGTCCACGCCTGACCATTTGAGGCCCCGGTAGTTGGGTACCACTTTTTGGGTTGGGGTGTGGTTGGTGGGTGGAGGTCTTTCTTTGTGGATTGCCGCCGCTGTGTGTCCATTTGGACCTGGTCCAAAGTTTTTGTTCTTCTATATGGACTCCCTAAGCAATTTCTGTGCCTGAAAAATGTGCGTGTACGGTGGCAGTACGGTTCCCCAGGGGGGGGGATGGGGGACCGTCACTTGGCAACCATCGCCCAGGGGGTGGCGGGGGACCGTCTTCCCTGGGGGTGGGGCAGGACAAGGGAGGGGGGGGGGGGGTACCCGGATTTTTTGGTTGTGAAGGACAACCATCCCCCTTGTGTCTGCTCCAGGGCTGTACTTCAGGAAATCAAAAAAAGAAGGGTTTGCAACGCCAACGGACACGAACATTCACAGGGACGCTCTCTGCCACATGGTCATGGGACCTCCTCTACTTCAACGGTTGGCGGTCGGCGGCAGTTGGCAGTTGGCGGTTGGTGGCGGTTGGCAGTTGGCGGTACAGGGGGGGGGGAAATTTAGTGCGGGAAGAAACCTGTCTGGAAAAATTTAGTACGGCCAATTCTGGCGCGATTTTTCCCATCATTTTTAACGATTGTGGCGCAATTTTTCCCATATTTTTTTTGGACATCAAGTTCAAAATTTGTACCCTGTGCTGGGGTGGGGGTATGATCGGGGGAGGAGTGCAGAATTAAATACGTCATGTGGATGTATGGTCTGGTTCGATTCTGTTTTCTGTGAACTGCCCGACAATGTTTCAAGGAAAATGGTGGGGGGCCACAGCAAAAAATACCCAAAAGGAATTGCAAAAAGATAAAGAGCAAGGCCCGAGGACTCCTAATTGGGGAGTTACGACCAGGGTCAGCGGCTGGGCGCAATCAGTAATTTGGATGCCACTTGCAGTGCGGGGGACCGCGTGGACCTGAGCAAACTAGACCCTCATCACAGCTTTTCCTCAAGTGGTGTCCCCCTCAGTAAGGAGAGCCGACCTTAGGCCTTGCCCTTCACCATGGAAAAGGGTGGCGCAATTTTTCCCATCACTTTTAACGATTGTGGCGGAATTTTTCCGGGCAAAAATTTTCCCATACTAAATCCCCCCCCCCCCTGTAGGTGGCTGTTTGCTGTTGCTGGTTGGTGGTCCCATGGGGGTGTGCCTACATTGAGGGGCAGGAGGTCTTTGGCGTGCACCGTGGCTTGAGCTTGTGCCGGAGGTGGAGCCAGCGCGGGGTTTCAGAACGAGAGGCGCGCGTCGAGGACGTGTTCTTTGAGAGGCCCCACTGTGCGCCCAGGGCCACAGGCACAAGCAAACTTCGCAGCAGCGCAGGCCGGTGCCCTCCTCCGTGTGACCCTGACACGGAGCAGTGAGGCGGGGGCACCCCGGGGGCTGCGCGGGCACAACCTACCGAGGGAGAGCAAGGGTGTGTGTGGGGTGGGGGTTTGAGTTCCGGCAACACTGATGGACAGGGCACGCGTGGGTGAGGGGCCAATAGGCACCGCCCGCTGCAGACTGCCATGCACTGCAGGAGTCATCGCCCCCCCCCCCCCTCGCACCTGTTCCTCCAGTTGTGTGTGCCATTCATCTCCCGGTCTTGCCTGTCCTCACCCCCCCCCCCCCACACACCCCCTTCCCTTCCCCCCCGGAGGTTGTGCCCCCGGAGCCCCCGGACTGCCCTTGTTCCACTGCTCCGTGTCGGGGGCCACACGGAGGAGGCCACT
Organism: Eutreptiella sp. 'Long Island Sound 2002'; assembly: GCA_964036045.1. Lineage (NCBI taxonomy): Eukaryota > Euglenozoa > Euglenophyceae > Eutreptiales > Eutreptiaceae > Eutreptiella > Eutreptiella sp. 'Long Island Sound 2002'. The sequence continues at coordinate 43,920,843 of OZ038385.1, forward strand.
AGCCCTCGGCATTGGCTTGGGGCATCCGAGCGGGCACCTCCCAACCAACGGTGGGGGCGGAGGGGGCAGTTTTGAAGCCCCCATTGCATTTCTGGGCGGTTTGAAAGCACACAAATCGGGGGCGTCGAAGCAGCGGATGTCCACGACCGCTCAGGCAGTGTGCCGAACGGGACCCTGACTCCGCCCAAACACAGCCCCCCCCCCCCCCCCTTTCCCGCTCGCACTTGGTATGGGGGGGGGGGGGGGCATGACCTGTGCCGTGAGAGGGGGATTGGATTGGATTGGATTGGATTGGATTGGATTGGATTGGATTGGATTGGATTGGATTGGATTGGATTGGATTGGATTGGATTGGATTGGATTGGATTGGATTGGATTGGATTGGATTGGAGTTTCCCTCTTTTCGGGAGGGCCATCCCGGGGTCACAGGCCACGTGGCCAACTAGGCCCGTGACTCTGACATGCGAACCGCCCCTCCGTGGGAGGGGGGAGCGCTAACCTGGACAGCCCAAAAAACATTGGATAGCTGCGTCAACGTTTGGTGCTGGTCCGGTTTGCATGACAATATTTGAATTGAACTGAGTGAGTCTAGCATGAGGTTCGGATCGTGCTGCTCACTTCAAAACCTGACGTCGCAGCCTGCTCACAGGGCTTGGCGGGGCGCGCGCAAATTCACTGGATTTTGAGGGGTGTGTGTGCGAATTCACTGGATTCTGAGGGGAGTTCGCGTGAATTGACTGGATTTTGGGGTCCGGGCCTGAACCGCATCCCCCCCCCCCCACCTCCGGTGTGCTGTCGTCACCAGGGAGTTCTTTGAGCACCAGATCCAGGACGCCAAGGAGCGCGACGTGCTGTTCTCCCTCCATCTCAAGGCCACGATGATGAAGGTCTCCGACCCCATCATGTTCGGGCACTGCGTGACCGTCTACTACCGGGACGTCTTCGAGAAGTACGCGGCCGCCTTCCGAGAGGCGGGGGTCGACCCCAACAACGGCGTCGGGGACGTGTACGCGAAGATCCGGAAGCTGCCGGACGCCCAGCGCCGGGCCATTGAGGCGGACCTGCAGCGGGTGTGTGTCGACTTCCGGGAGAGGGCGGCGGAGGGTCGGTGCTCAACAGGCGAACGATGAGAGAGAGGGGGGGGGGGAGGGAAAGGGGGGGAGGGAGGGAGAGACAGACAGAGAGAGGGGGGTGGGGGGTGGGGGGTGGGGGAGAGAGTGGGAGAGAGGGGGGGGGGGGGGCAGTCTGTGGATCACCCCCCACCCTCCGTGTGTCCACTCTTCGCCTCGCTCTTCGTCTCGCATCCACTGCTGCCTGCGTCGTGCATGCACTGGTCGTCAGGTGATTCCCCAATCTCCACCTCCAAAGGACAAGAAGGGGGTGCACGCGGATCGTTCCCTCCGGGCCGCATTGCGGCCTGAGTTCTGCGGCATCGCCCGTCCTCAGACTGCCCTTTTCTCAGGAGCTCTTGTGGGTACGTCGTACGGCGTAATTCGTCATCGCGGCTCCCCTACAACCCCGTCCCCCCCGCCCCCCAAAACGGTGACGGCCGGTTGTCAAGCACGATAGAGGCCCCCGGTTGGGCTAGGCACGCCGCGATCCATACGCCATACATTTCAGCCCTATAAATTGTCTGTGGGCCCGGTACTCTCGCCTGGATGCGCATAGGTCCGTTGACCACCCCTGGTGCCAGGCACGGCAACCGTATTGCCCACCTCTGCCAACACCACCAACGTCTCTCCATTGGGCTCCATTGGGGAGGCTTTGGACGACGGCCCCGTTCACAGCGATGCCCTTCCCAATGCAAATGGTGCGTGCCTCAAGGAAGTGCAAATGGCTGGCGCCGCCTATTTTTCCTCTCGCCACTCACCCGTGCCCTTTCCCTGAGCCCTCTCCCTCCGCAGGCGGGGATGCCCATTGGCCTCCCACGCCCTCGTTCCCTTGATCTACCGGTCTTGCCTGTCCCTACACCCCACCGCTGCTCAGCGCAACCGGACGTGATACGAGTGTGCACCGACTGTGACCGGCTGAAGGGGTTCTCAGGGCACGCACGAACAATGCCCCTTGTCAGAGCAAAAGGAGATGTTCTTTTCGTCAAATTTTGGAAATTTAGTGTCGCTCTCGCAGGGGGTGTGGTGGGGTGGGGCGGGGGGGACCCTAACCCTAACCCCCAACTGTAATCCTCAACGTCATCCCATTGTTGTGGTCATGCGTTGGCGCAGGATGTGCGTCAGTTTGTCACGGACTCCCCTACCCCTCCCCCGAGCCCCTTTGGGCCTGCCTTTTCGGGTCACCCGCGTTTCATACTTCTCTGTCATCTGGTGGCGGGGGGGCTCATACACACCAGTGCACTGACTGCGGAACCACCACCGGGGGGTGTGGGGCAAGGGCCAAACGAAGTTTAGTGCCATTTGGATCCTTAATGTTTTGGCAGACACCCGCCGGACGGAGAAACAGAAACTGCGGGCCAAAGCAGCGGCTTGTGAAGCTTCATTGTGCGCACACCCGCGGTCACGCGGCAGTTCGAGAAACACTCATCTCAGCCAGGGGCAGGGGCAGGCCCATTTTGCCGTCGTAAAATCCCATAGAAGATTGTCAAATGGTTACACGTCGAAACTTTGTCGTAAAAACTCAAAATCATTGTAGGTGTCATGGTTGTTTGGCCAATTGTCCCCTTGTTGCATTCTTGCGTTCTCCTAGGCCCCGTTCCCTTTTCTTGTCTATTTTTTGGTATGCCAACAACAACAAAGAACACGCCCAAACAACGCCGAGCAAAGCGGCAGCAGGGCTCACACTATTCCACTGCCATGACGGCGGAGCGGAGGGCCGAAGAATTCCCAACCCGCACAGTCACCCTGAAGGACGACATGGTGCACCCAGGCAGCCCTGTATTGCCTCACTTTCGTGTACTTGGTGTCCAACTGTGTCATCCAAACTCCACCCAGGGTATTAGCTGTATTCTTCAATATATTTGCGTCGTGACCTCAACACCATAGACCTCATGCAACGAGCATCGGACTATGATTCTGTGGAATGCATACGCCTATTTTGTATGGTTGTTTGGCTGTGTTGTATAACCAGAGCCCACCAAGAAATTGCCCACCATGCACCATTCCCGAGGGTTAAGATTGGTCAAAATAATAAACAAGGAATAATCATAGGTGAATTGGACAACAAGACATTTGCAACAAAGGGAGCGAAGGGGAGATGCCCCACCCGCCTTGGTGTGTGCCTGTTGAAAATGGCCCTTAAATCGTAAAATGGGAGGAAATGGGGTTCGGGGAGGGCATCCCTCTTTTATATCCACGGGTGTTGGCGGCTGCGCCTCTCTCAAAATTGCCATTCGAATTCAGCTTCACCCAAAAAACAACCACCAAAGGGACTGACAACAGCATCACGGACAACACCCTTCGCCGCCGCACGGCACCGTTGATAGCAATACCACCGCTGGCAGCACCTGCAAACCGCAACAATGCCCACAGCAGCACGGACGTTACCCCCACATCACTGACACCAGCAGCTTCATCCCCTATGAACCTTGTCGCCCAGGTATACGCCTCACGCCCCGCCATGGGCATGGTCAACTCCTCTAAGGGCATCACGAACCTGCACGTCCCCAGCGACGTCATCATCGACGCCTCCATGCCCGCCGCCATCCGCGACTCGGGCCGCATGTGGGGCCCCGACGACAAGCTCCATGACACCAAGTTCGTCATCCCGGACCGCAACTACGCGGGCGTGTACCAGGCCACCATCGACTTCTGCAAGCAGCACGGCGCCTTCGACCCCGCCACGATGGGGACGGTGCCCAACGTGGGGCTCATGGCCAAGAAGGCCGAGGAGTACGGCTCCCACGACAAGACCTTCCAAGCCCCCGGCCCCGGCCGCATCCACGTGACCACGGACGCCGGGGCTGTGCTCTTCGAGCACAACGTGGAGGCCGGGGACATCTGGCGGATGTGCCAGGTCAAGGATGGGCCCATTCGCGACTGGGTCAAGCTGGCGGTCGCGCGCGCCCGGGCCTCGCAGACCCCGGCGGTGTTCTGGCTGGACCCCCTGCGGGCGCACGACGTTCAGCTGATGGCCAAGGTGCAGCAGTACCTGAAGGACCACGACACCGCGGGGCTGGACATCCGGGTCATGTCCCCGGTGGACGCCACCAGGTCAACGCCCAGGGCTTGAGGGGAAAGGGTTTTTCGTAGGGGTCCCCCCCTGTCCGTAAAGGCCCGAGTTTGTTTTTGTTAAGGACAGCCCTTAAGGACAGCACCCAAGGACCGCCAACCCTCAACCACCAACCGCCACCAACTGCCAATCGCCAGCCTCCATCAACCACTAACTGCCGACCGCCTGCCGTCAACCGCCAGCAACCACTAACTGCCAACCGCCACTAACTGCCAACCGCCACCAACCGCCAACCATTGTTCAATGCTGTTTTTCTGGTTCTGTGTCTTGCCCATGCCTTGACCATGAGGCAGAGGGCATCCGCGTAAACGTTCATTTCTGTTGGCGTTAGAGAACCCTAAGGACACAACAGGACAGCCCTGTTGTGGCACGGGGGGGGGATGGTGCTTTGGGCCTCCCTTCCCCTCCCCCTTCCAGTTAGGCTTCAAGGGCTGGGCCCACCAAAGCGATCACAGGACATCTGAAGTGGAAAGGGATTTGGCAGAAAATGTATGCAAATCTGGTTCACCCTCGTTTTCCCCCGAAACCCGGTTCAGAACCAATTTCAGTGGGAACAGATGAGGTCCTCCCCGCACGACTCTGTCTGTCTGCACCCTCTGTCCCAGCCTCCGGGCACGGGCCGGCACAGCGGCCCCGGCAGCCGCTCGTACACATCCCACCTCTTCCACGCGTCACCGCTTCCCCAACCAGACATGCCACACGTGTGCGGCAGGAAAGGCGCATCTTGTTAGGCCCCAGCCGTGCACCGCTCACCACTCAGTAATACCCGCTCCTGTCACACCCAGAGCCTGATAGGAACCAGCCGTGCACCGCGTACCACTCAGTAATACCCGCTCCTGTCACACCCAGAGCCTGATAGGAACCAGCCATGCACCGCTCACCACTCAGTAATACCCGCTCCTGTCACACCCAGAGCCTGATAGGAACCAGCCATGCACCGCTCACCACTCAGTAATACCCGCTCCTGTCACACCCAGAGCCTGATAGGAACCAGCCGTGCACCGCGTACCACTCAGTAATACCCGCTCCTGTCATACCCAGAGCCTGATAGGAACCAGCCGTGCACCGCGTACCACTCAGTAATACCCGCTCCTGTCATATCCAGAGCCTGATAGGAACCAGCCATGCACCGCGTACCACTCAGTAATACCCGCTCCTGTCACACCCAGAGCCTGATAGGAACCAGCCGTGCACCGCTCACCACTCAGTAATACCCGCTCCTGTCACACCCAGAGCCTGATAGGAACCAGCCATGCACCGCTCACCACTCAGTAATACCCGCTCCTGTCACACCCAGAGCCTGATAGGAACCAGCCGTGCACCGCTCACCACTCAGTAATACCCGCTCCTGTCACACCCAGAGCCTGATAGGAACCAGCCGTGCACCGCTCACCACTCAGTAATACCCGCTCCTGTCACACCCAGAGCCTGATAGGAACCAGCCATGCACCGCGTACCACTCAGTAATACCCGCTCCTGTCACACCCAGAGCCTGATAGGAACCAGCCGTGCACCGCTCACCACTCAGTAATACCCGCTCCTGTCACACCCAGAGCCTGATAGGAACCAGCCGTGCACCGCGTACCACTCAGTAATACCCGCTCCTGTCACACCCAGAGCCTGATAGGAACCAGCCGTGCACCGCGTACCACTCAGTAATACCCGCTCCTGTCATACCCAGAGCCTGATAGGAACCAGCCGTGCACCGCTCACCACTCAGTAATACCCGCTCCTGTCATACCCAGAGCCTGATAGGAACCAGCCGTGCACCGCGTACCACTCAGTAATACACGCTCCTGTCACACCCAGAGCCTGATAGGAACCAGCCATGCACCGCTCACCACTCAGCAATACCCGCTCCTGTCACACCCAGAGCCTGATAGGAACCAGCCATGCACCGCGTACCACTCAGTAATACCCGCTCCTGTCATACCCAGAGCCTAATAGGGACCAGCCGTGCACCGCTCACCACTCAGCAATACCCGCTCCTGTCACACCCAGAGCCTGATAGGAACCAGCCGTGCACCGCTCACCACTCAGTAATACCCGCTCCTGTCACACCCAGAGCCTGATAGGAACCAGCCGTGCACCGCGTACCACTCAGTAATACCCGCTCCTGTCACGCCCAGAGCCTGATAGGAACCAGCCGTGCACCGCTCACCACTCAGTAATACCCGCTCCTGTCACACCCAGAGCCTGATAGGAACCAGCCATGCACCGCGTACCACTCAGTAATACCCGCTCCTGTCACACCCAGAGCCTGATAGGAACCAGCCGTGCACCGCTCACCGTTCAGTGATACCCGCTCCTGTCACACCCAGAGCCTGATAGGAACCAGCCGTGCACCGCGTACCACTCAGTAATACCCGCTCCTGTCACACCCAGAGCCTGATAGGAACCAGCCGTGCACCGCGTACCACTCAGTAATACCCGCTCCTGTCATACCCAGAGCCTGATAGGAACCAGCCGTGCACCGCGTACCACTCAGTAATACCCGCTCCTGTCATACCCAGAGCCTGATAGGAACCAGCCGTGCACCGCGTACCACTCAGAATACCCGCTCCTGTCACACCCAGAGCCTGCCAGGAACCAGCCATGCACCGCTCACCACTCAGCAATACCCGCTCCTGTCACACCCAGAGCCTGATAGGAACCAGCCGTGCACCGCTCACCACTCAGTAATACCCGCTCCTGTCATACCCAGAGCCTAATAGGAACCAGCCGTGCACCGCTCACCACTCAGCAATACCCGCTCCTGTCACACCCAGAGCCTGATAGGAACCAGCCGTGCACCGCTCACCAGTCAGTAATACCCGCTCCTGTCACACCCAGAGCCTGATAGGAACCAGCCATGCACCGCGTACCACTCAGTAATACCCGCTCCTGTCACACCCAGAGCCTGATAGGAACCAGCCGTGCACCGCTCACCACTCAGTAATACCCGCTCCTGTCACACCCAGAGCCTGATAGGAACCAGCCATGCACCGCTCACCACTCAGTAATACCCGCTCCTGTCACACCCAGAGCCTGATAGGAACCAGCCGTGCACCGCGTACCACTCAGTAATACCCGCTCCTGTCACACCCAGAGCCTGATAGGAACCAGCCGTGCACCGCGTACCACTCAGTAATACCCGCTCCTGTCACACCCAGAGCCTGATAGGAACCAGCCGTGCACCGCTCACCACTCAGTAATACCCGCTCCTGTCACACCCAGAGCCTGATAGGAACCAGCCATGCACCGCGTACCACTCAGTAATACCCGCTCCTGTCACACCCAGAGCCTGATAGGAACCAGCCGTGCACCGCTCACCACTCAGTAATACACGCTCCTGTCACACCCAGAGCCTGATAGGAACCAGCCGTGCACCGCGTACCACTCAGTAATACCCGCTCCTGTCACACCCAGAGCCTGATAGGAACCAGCCGTGCACCGCGTACCACTCAGTAATACCCGCTCCTGTCATACCCAGAGCCTGATAGGAACCAGCCGTGCACCGCGTACCACTCAGTAATACCCGCTCCTGTCATACCCAGAGCCTGATAGGAACCAGCCGTGCACCGCGTACCACTCAGTAATACACGCTCCTGTCACACCCAGAGCCTGATAGGAACCAGCCATGCACCGCTCACCACTCAGTAATACCCGCTCCTGTCACACCCAGAGCCTGATAGGAACCAGCCATGCACCGCGTACCACTCCGTAATACCCGCTCCTGTCACACCCAGAGCCTGATAGGAACCAGCCATGCACCGCGTGTCACTCAGTAATACCCGCTCCTGTCACACCCAGAGCCTGATAGGAACCAGCCATGCACCGCGTACCACTCAGTAATACCCGCTCCTGTCACACCCAGAGCCTGATAGGAACCAGCCGTGCACCGCTCACCACTCAGTACTACCCGCTCCTGTCACACCCAGAGCCTGATAGGAACCAGCCGTGCACCGCTCACCACTCAGTAATACCCGCTCCTGTCACACCCAGAGCCTGATAGGAACCAGCCATGCACCGCTCACCACTCAGTAATACCCGCTCCTGTCACACCCAGAGCCTGATAGGAACCAGCCGTGCACCGCGTGCCACTCAGTAATACCCGCTCCTGTCATACCCAAAGCCTAATAGGAACCAGCCGTGCACCGCTCACCACTCAGTAATACCCGCTCCTGTCATACTCAGAGCCTGATAGGAACCAGCCGTGCACCGCGTACCACTCAGTAATACCCGCTCCTGTCACACCCAGAGCCTGATAGGAACCAGCCGTGCATCGCGTACCACTCAGTAATACCCGCTCCTGTCATACCCAGAGCCTGATAGGAACCAGCCGTGCACCGCGTACCACTCAGTAATACCCGCTCCTGTCATACCCAGAGCCTGATAGGAACCAGCCGTGCACCGCGTACCACTCAGCAATACCCGCTCCTGTCACACCCAGAGCCTGATAGGAACCAGCCGTGCACCGCGTACCACTCAGTAATACCCGCTCCTGTCATACCCAGAGCCTGATAGGAACCAGCCGTGCACCGCGTACCACTCAGTAATACCCGCTCCTGTCATACCCAGAGCCTGATAGGAACCAGCCATGCACCGCGTACCACTCAGCAATACCCGCTCCTGTCACACCCAGAGCCTGATAGGAACCAGCCGTGCACCGCTCACCACTCAGCAATACCCGCTCCTGTCACACCGAGAGCCTGATAGGAACCAGCCATGCACCGCGTACCACTCAGTAATACCCGCTCCTGTCACACCCAGAGCCTGATAGGAACCAGCCGTGCACCGCGTACCACTCAGCAATACCCGCTCCTGTCACACCCAGAGCCTGATAGGAACCAGCCGTGCACCGCTCACCACTCAGTAATACCCGCTCCTGTCACACCCAGAGCCTGATAGGAACCAGCCGTGCACCGCGTACCACTCAGTAATACCCGCTCCTGTCATACCCAGAGCCTGATAGGAACCAGCCGTGCACCGCTCACCACTCAGTAATACCCGCTCCTGTCACACCGAGAGCCTGATAGGAACCAGCCATGCACCGCGTACCACTCAGTAATACCCGCTCCTGTCACACCCAGAGCCTGATAGGAACCAGCCGTGCACCGCTCACCACTCAGTAATACCCGCTCCTGTCACACCCAGAGCCTGATAGGAACCAGCCATGCACCGCGTACCACTCAGTAATACACGCTCCTGTCACACCCAGAGCCTGATAGGAACCAGCCATGCACCGCGTACCACTCAGTAATACCCGCTCCTGTCATACCCAGAGCCTGATAGGAACCAGCCGTGCACCGCGTACCACTCAGTAATACCCGCTCCTGTCATACCCAGAGCCTGATAGGAACCAGCCGTGCACCGCTCACCACTCAGTAATACCCGCTCCTGTCACACCCAGAGCCTGATAGGAACCAGCCGTGCACCGCGTACCACTCAGTAATACCCGCTCCTGTCATACCCAGAGCCTAATAGGAACCAGCCGTGCACCGCTCACCACTCAGTAATACCCGTTCCTGTCACACCCAGAGCCTGATAGGAACCAGCCGTGCACCGCGTACCACTCAGTAATACCCGCTCCTGTCATACCCAGAGCCTAATAGGAACCAGCCGTGCACCGCTCACCACTCAGTAATACCCGCTCCTGTCATACCCAGAGCCTGATAGGAACCAGCCGTGCACCGCGTACCACTCAGAATACCCGCTCCTGTCACACCCAAAGCCTGATAGGAACCAGCCGTGCACCGCTCACCACTCAGTAATACCCGCTCCTGTCACACCCAGAGCCTGATAGGAACCAGCCGTGCACCGCGTACCACTCAGTAATACCCGCTCCTGTCATACCCAGAGCCTAATAGGAACCAGCCGTGCACCGCTCACCACTCAGTAATACCCGTTCCTGTCACACCCAGAGCCTGATAGGAACCAGCCGTGCACCGCGTACCACTCAGTAATACCCGCTCCTGTCACACCCAGAGCCTGATAGGAACCAGCCGTGCACCGCGTACCACTCAGCAATACCCGCTCCTGTCACACCCAGAGCCTAATAGGAACCAGCCGTGCACCGCTCACCACTCAGTAATACCCGCTCCTGTCATACCCAGAGCCTAATAGGAACCAGCCGTGCACCGCGTACCACTCAGTAATACCCGCTCCTGTCACACCCAGGGCCTGATAGGAACCAGCCGTGCACCGCGTACCACTCAGTAATACCCGCTCCTGTCACACCCAGAGCCTGATAGGAACCAGCCGTGCACCGCGTACCACTCAGCAATACCCGCTCCTGTCACACCCAGAGCCTGATAGGAACCAGCCGTGCACCGCGTACCACTCAGTAATACCCGCTCCTGTCATACCCAGAGCCTGATAGGAACCAGCCGTGCACCGCGTACCACTCAGCAATACCCGCTCCTGTCATACCCAGAGCCTGATAGGAACCAGCCATGCACCGCGTACCACTCAGTAATACCCGCTCCTGTCACACCCAGAGCCTGATAGGAACCAGCCATGCACCGCGTACCACTCAGTAATACCCGCTCCTGTCATACCCAGAGCCTGATAGGAACCAGCCGTGCACCGCGTACCACTCAGAATACCCGCTCCTGTCACACCCAGAGCCTGATAGGAACCAGCCGTGCACCGCTCACCACTCAGTAATACCCGCTCCTGTCACACCCAGAGCCTGATAGGAACCAGCCGTGCACCGCGTGCCACTCAGTAATACCCGCTCCTGTCATACCCAGAGCCTAATAGGAACCAGCCGTGCACCGCGTACCACTCAGTAATACCCGCTCCTGTCATACTCAGAGCCTGATAGGAACCAGCCGTGCACCGCGTACCACTCAGCAATACCCGCTCCTGTCACACCCAGAGCCTGATAGGAACCAGCCGTGCACCGCGTACCACTCAGTAATACCCGCTCCTGTCATACCCAGAGCCTGATAGGAACCAGCCGTGCACCGCTCACCACTCAGCAATACCCGCTCCTGTCACACCGAGAGCCTGATAGGAACCAGCCATGCACCGCGTACCACTCAGTAATACCCGCTCCTGTCACACCCAGAGCCTGATAGGAACCAGCCGTGCACCGCGTACCACTCAGCAATACCCGCTCCTGTCACACCCAGAGCCTGATAGGAACCAGCCGTGCACCGCGTACCACTCAGTAATACCCGCTCCTGTCATACCCAGAGCCTGATAGGAACCAGCCGTGCACCGCGTACCACTCAGTAATACCCGCTCCTGTCATACCCAGAGCCTGATAGGAACCAGCCGTGCACCGCTCACCACTCAGTAATACCCGCTCCTGTCACACCGAGAGCCTGATAGGAACCAGCCATGCACCGCGTACCACTCAGTAATACCCGCTCCTGTCACACCCAGAGCCTGATAGGAACCAGCCGTGCACCGCTCACCACTCAGTAATACCCGCTCCTGTCACACCCAGAGCCTGATAGGAACCAGCCATGCACCGCGTACCACTCAGTAATACACGCTCCTGTCACACCCAGAGCCTGATAGGAACCAGCCATGCACCGCGTACCACTCAGTAATACCCGCTCCTGTCATACCCAGAGCCTGATAGGAACCAGCCGTGCACCGCGTACCACTCAGAATACCCGCTCCTGTCACACCCAGAGCCTGATAGGAACCAGCCATGCACCGCTCACCACTCAGTAATACCCGCTCCTGTCACACCCAGAGCCTGATAGGAACCAGCCATGCACCGCGTACCACTCAGTAATACCCGCTCCTGTCATACCCAGAGCCTGATAGGAACCAGCCGTGCACCGCGTACCACTCAGAATACCCGCTCCTGTCACACCCAGAGCCTGATAGGAACCAGCCGTGCACCGCTCACCACTCAGTAATACCCGCTCCTGTCACACCCAGAGCCTGATAGGAACCAGCCGTGCACCGCGTACCACTCAGTAATACCCGCTCCTGTCATACCCAGAGCCTAATAGGAACCAGCCGTGCACCGCTCACCACTCAGTAATACCCGCTCCTGTCACACCCAGAGCCTGATAGGAACCAGCCGTGCACCGCGTACCACTCAGTAATACCCGCTCCTGTCACACCCAGAGCCTGATAGGAACCAGCCGTGCACCGCGTACCACTCAGCAATACCCGCTCCTGTCACACCCAGAGCCTAATAGGAACCAGCCGTGCACCGCTCACCACTCAGTAATACCCGCTCCTGTCATACCCAGAGCCTAATAGGAACCAGCCGTGCACCGCGTACCACTCAGTAATACCCGCTCCTGTCAAACCCAGGGCCTGATAGGAACCAGCCGTGCACCGCGTACCACTCAGTAATACCCGCTCCTGTCACACCCAGAGCCTGATAGGAACCAGCCGTGCACCGCTCACCACTCAGCAATACCCGCTCCTGTCACACCCAGAGCCTGATAGGAACCAGCTGTGCACCGCGTACCACTCAGTAATACCCGCTCCTGTCATACCCAGAGCCTGATAGGAACCAGCCGTGCACCGCGTACCACTCAGCAATACCCGCTCCTGTCATACCCAGAGCCTGATAGGAACCAGCCATGCACCGCGTACCACTCAGTAATACCCGCTCCTGTCAGTCCCAGAGCCTGATAGGAACCAGCCATGCACCGCGTACCACTCAGTAATACCCGCTCCTGTCATACCCAGAGCCTGATAGGAACCAGCCGTGCACCGCGTACCACTCAGTAATACCCGCTCCTGTCACACCCAGAGCCTGATAGGAACCAGCCGTGCACCGCTCACCACTCAGTAATACCCGCTCCTGTCACACCCAGAGCCTGATAGGAACCAGCCGTGCACCGCGTACCACTCAGTAATACCCGCTCCTGTCACACCCAGAGCCTAATAGGAACCAGCCGTGCACCGCTCACCACTCAGTAATACCCGCTCCTGTCACACCCAGAGCCTGATAGGAACCAGCCGTGCACCGCGTAGCACTCAGTAATACCCGCTCCTGTCATATACTCAGAGCCTGATAGGAACCAGCTGTGCACCGCGTACCACTCAGTAATACACGCTCCTGTCACACCCAGAGCCTGATAGGAACCAGCCGTGCACCGCGTACCACTCAGTAATACCCGCTCCTGTCACACCCAGAGCCTGATAGGAACCAGCCGTGCACCGCGTACCACTCAGCAATACCCGCTCCTGTCACACCCAGAGCCTGATAGGAACCAGCCGTGCACCGCTCACCACTCAGTGATACCCGCTCCTGTCACACCCAGAGCCTGATAGCAACCAGCCGTGCACCGCGTACCACTCAGTAATACCCGCTCCTGTCACACCCAGAGCCTGATAGGAACCAGCCATGCACCGCGTACCACTCAGTAATACCCGCTCCTGTCACACCCAGAGCCTGATAGCAACCAGCCGTGCACCGCGTACCACTCAGTAATACCCGCTCCTGTCACACCCAGAGCCTGATAGGAACCAGCCGTGCACCGCTCACCACTCAGTAATACCCGCTCCTGTCACACCCAGAGCCTGATAGGAACCAGCCGTGCACCGCGTACCACTCAGTAATACCCGCTCCTGTCACACCCAGAGCCTGATAGGAACCAGCCGTGCACCGCGTACCACTCAGCAATACCCGCTCCTGTCATACCCAGAGCCTAATAGGAACCAGCCGTGCACCGCTCACCACTCAGTAATACCCGCTCCTGTCACACCCAGAGCCTGATAGGAACCAGCCTTGCACCGCGTACCACTCAGTAATACCCGCTCCTGTCATACCCAGAGCCTAATAGGAACCAGCCGTGCACCGCTCACCACTCAGTAATACCCGCTCCTGTCACACCCAGAGCCTGATAGGAACCAGCCGTGCACCGCGTACCACTCAGTAATACCCGCTCCTGTCATACCCAGAGCCTAATAGGAACCAGCCGTGCACCGCTCACCACTCAGTAATACCCGCTCCTGTCACACCCAGAGCCTGATAGGAACCAGCCGTGCACCGCGTACCACTCAGTAATACCCGCTCCTGTCACACCCAGAGCCTGATAGGAACCAGCCTTGCACCGCGTACCACTCAGTAATACCCGCTCCTGTCATACCCAGAGCCTAATAGGAACCAGCCGTGCACCGCTCACCACTCAGTAATACCCGCTCCTGTCACACCCAGAGCCTGATAGGAACCAGCCGTGCACCGCGTACCACTCAGTAATACCCGCTCCTGTCACACCCAGAGCCTGATAGGAACCAGCCGTGCACCGCGTACCACTCAGCAATACCCGCTCCTGTCATACCCAGAGCCTAATGGGAACCAGCCGTGCACCGCGTACCACTCAGTAATACCCGCTCCTGTCACACCCAGAGCCTAATAGGAACCAGCCGTGCACCGCTCACCACTCAGTAATACCCGCTCCTGTCACACCCAGAGCCTGATAGGAACCAGCCGTGCACCGCGTAGCACTCAGTAATACCCGCTCCTGTCATATACTCAGAGCCTGATAGGAACCAGCCATGCACCGCGTACCACTCAGTAATACACGCTCCTGTCACACCCAGAGCCTGATAGGAACCAGCCGTGCACCGCGTACCACTCAGTAATACCCGCTCCTGTCACACCCAGAGCCTGATAGGAACCAGCCGTGCACCGCGTACCACTCAGCAATACCCGCTCCTGTCACACCCAGAGCCTGATAGGAACCAGCCGTGCACCGCTCACCACTCAGTAATACCCGCTCCTGTCACACCCAGAGCCTGATAGCAACCAGCCGTGCACCGCGTACCACTCAGTAATACCCGCTCCTGTCACACCCAGAGCCTGATAGGAACCAGCCATGCACCGCGTACCACTCAGTAATACCCGCTCCTGTCACACCCAGAGCCTGATAGGAACCAGCCTTGCACCGCGTACCACTCAGTAATACCCGCTCCTGTCATACCCAGAGCCTAATAGGAACCAGCCGTGCACCGCTCACCACTCAGTAATACCCGCTCCTGTCACACCCAGAGCCTGATAGGAACCAGCCGTGCACCGCGTACCACTCAGTAATACCCGCTCCTGTCACACCCAGAGCCTGATAGGAACCAGCCGTGCACCGCGTACCACTCAGCAATACCCGCTCCTGTCATACCCAGAGCCTAATAGGAACCAGCCGTGCACCGCTCACCACTCAGTAATACCCGCTCATGTCATACCCAGAGCCTAATAGGAACCAGCCGTGCACCGCTCACCACTCAGTAATACCCGCTCCTGTCACACCCAGGGCCTGATAGGAACCAGCCGTGTACCGCTCACCACTCAGTAATACCCGCTCCTGTCACACCCAGAGCCTGATAGGAACCAGCCGTGCACCGCTCACCACTCAGTAATACCCGCTCCTGTCACACCCAGAGCCTGATAGGAACCAGCCGTGCACCGCGTACCACTCAGTAATACCCGCTCCTGTCATCCCCAGAGCCTAATAGGAACCAGCCGTGCACCGCGTACCACTCAGTTATACCCGCTCCTGTCACACCCAGAGCCTGATAGGAACCAGCCATGCACCGCGTACCACTCAGTAATACCCGCTCCTGTCACACCCAGAGCCTGATAGCAACCAGCCGTGCACCGCGTACCACTCGGTAATACCCGCTCCTGTCACACCCAGAGCCTGATAGGAACCAGCCATGCACCGCGTACCACTCAGTAATACCCGCTCCTGTCATACCCAGAGCCTGATAGGAACCATCCGTGCACCGCGTACCACTCAGAATACCCGCTCCTGTCACACCCAGAGCCTGATAGGAACCAGCCGTGCACCGCTCACCACTCAGTAATACCCGCTCCTGTCACACCCAGAGCCTGATAGGAACCAGCCGTGCACCGCGTACCACTCAGTAATACCCGCTCCTGTCACACCCAGAGCCTAATAGGAACCAGCCGTGCACCGCTCACCACTCAGTAATACCCGCTCCTGTCACACCCAGAGCCTGATAGGAACCAGCCGTGCACCGCGTAGCACTCAGTAATACCCGCTCCTGTCATATACTCAGAGCCTGATAGGAACCAGCCATGCACCGCGTACCACTCAGTAATACCCGCTCCTGTCACACCCAGAGCCTGATAGGAACCAGCCGTGCACCGCGTACCACTCAGTAATACCCGCTCCTGTCACACCCAGAGCCTGATAGGAACCAGCCATGCACCGCGTACCACTCAGTAATACCCGCTCCTGTCATACCCAGAGCCTGATAGGAACCATCCGTGCACCGCGTACCACTCAGAATACCCGCTCCTGTCACACCCAGAGCCTGATAGGAACCAGCCGTGCACCGCTCACCACTCAGTAATACCCGCTCCTGTCACACCCAGAGCCTGATAGGAACCAGCCGTGCACCGCGTACCACTCAGTAATACCCGCTCCTGTCACACCCAGAGCCTAATAGGAACCAGCCGTGCACCGCTCACCACTCAGTAATACCCGCTCCTGTCACACCCAGAGCCTGATAGGAACCAGCCGTGCACCGCGTAGCACTCAGTAATACCCGCTCCTGTCATATACTCAGAGCCTGATAGGAACCAGCCATGCACCGCGTACCACTCAGTAATACACGCTCCTGTCACACCCAGAGCCTGATAGGAACCAGCCGTGCACCGCGTACCACTCAGTAATACCCGCTCCTGTCACACCCAGAGCCTGATAGGAACCAGCCGTGCACCGCGTACCACTCAGCAATACCCGCTCCTGTCACACCCAGAGCCTGATAGGAACCAGCCGTGCACCGCTCACCACTCAGTAATACCCGCTCCTGTCACACCCAGAGCCTGATAGCAACCAGCCGTGCACCGCGTACCACTCAGTAATACCCGCTCCTGTCACACCCAGAGCCTGATAGGAACCAGCCATGCACCGCGTACCGCTCAGTAATACACGCTCCTGTCACACCCAGAGCCTGATAGGAACCAGCCTTGCACCGCGTACCACTCAGTAATACCCGCTCCTGTCATACCCAGAGCCTAATAGGAACCAGCCGTGCACCGCTCACCACTCAGTAATACCCGCTCCTGTCACACCCAGAGCCTGATAGGAACCAGCCGTGCACCGCGTACCACTCAGCAATACCCGCTCCTGTCACACCCAGAGCCTGATAGGAACCAGCCGTGCACCGCGTACCACTCAGCAATACCCGCTCCTGTCACACCCAGAGCCTGATAGGAACCAGCCTTGCACCGCGTACCACTCAGTAATACCCGCTCCTGTCATACCCAGAGCCTAATAGGAACCAGCCGTGCACCGCTCACCACTCAGTGATACCCGCTCCTGTCACACCCAGAGCCTGATAGGAACCAGCCTTGCACCGCGTACCACTCAGTAATACCCGCTCCTGTCATACCCAGAGCCTAATAGGAACCAGCCGTGCACCGCTCACCACTCAGTAATACCCGCTCCTGTCACACCCAGAGCCTGATAGGAACCAGCCGCGCACCGCGTACCACTCAGTAATACCCGCTCCTGTCACACCCAGAGCCTGATAGGAACCAGCCTTGCACCGCGTACCACTCAGTAATACCCGCTCCTGTCACACCCAGAGCCTGATAGGAACCAGCCGTGCACCGCGTACCACTCAGTAATACCCGCTCCTGTCACACCCAGAGCCTGATAGGAACCAGCCGTGCACCGCGTACCACTCAGTAATACCCGCTCCTGTCACACCCAGAGCCTGATAGGAACCAGCCGTGCACCGCGTACCACTCAGCAATACCCGCTCCTGTCATACCCAGAGCCTAATGGGAACCAGCCGTGCACCGCGTACCACTCAGTAATACCCGCTCCTGTCATCCCCAGAGCCTAATAGGAACCAGCCGTGCACCGCGTACCACTCAGTTATACCCGCTCCTGTCACACCCAGAGCCTGATAGGAACCAGCCATGCACCGCGTACCACTCAGTAATACCCGCTCCTGTCACACCCAGAGCCTGATAGCAACCAGCCGTGCACCGCGTACCACTCAGTAATACCCGCTCCTGTCACACCCAGAGCCTGATAGGAACCAGCCATGCACCGCGTACCACTCAGTAATACCCGCTCCTGTCATACCCAGAGCCTGATAGGAACCAGCCGTGCACCGCTCACCACTCAGTAATACCCGCTCCTGTCACACCCAGAGCCTGATAGGAACCAGCCGTGCACCGCGTACCACTCAGTAATACCCGCTCCTGTCACACCCAGAGCCTGATAGGAACCAGCCGTGCACCGCGTACCACTCAGCAATACCCGCTCCTGTCATACCCAGAGCCTAATGGGAACCAGCCGTGCACCGCGTACCACTCAGTAATACCCGCTCCTGTCATCCCCAGAGCCTAATAGGAACCAGCCGTGCACCGCGTACCACTCAGTTATACCCGCTCCTGTCACACCCAGAGCCTGATAGGAACCAGCCATGCACCGCGTACCACTCAGTAATACCCGCTCCTGTCACACCCAGAGCCTGATAGCAACCAGCCGTGCACCGCGTACCACTCAGTAATACCCGCTCCTGTCACACCCAGAGCCTGATAGGAACCAGCCATGCACCGCGTACCACTCAGTAATACCCGCTCCTGTCATACCCAGAGCCTGATAGGAACCATCCGTGCACCGCGTACCACTCAGAATACCCGCTCCTGTCACACCCAGAGCCTGATAGGAACCAGCCGTGCACCGCTCACCACTCAGTAATACCCGCTCCTGTCACACCCAGAGCCTGATAGGAACCAGCCGTGCACCGCGTACCACTCAGTAATACCCGCTCCTGTCACACCCAGAGCCTAATAGGAACCAGCCGTGCACCGCTCACCACTCAGTAATACCCGCTCCTGTCACACCCAGAGCCTGATAGGAACCAGCCGTGCACCGCGTAGCACTCAGTAATACCCGCTCCTGTCATATACTCAGAGCCTGATAGGAACCAGCCATGCACCGCGTACCACTCAGTAATACACGCTCCTGTCACACCCAGAGCCTGATAGGAACCAGCCTTGCACCGCGTACCACTCAGTAATACCCGCTCCTGTCATACCCAGAGCCTAATAGGAACCAGCCGTGCACCGCTCACCACTCAGTAATACCCGCTCCTGTCACACCCAGAGCCTGATAGGAACCAGCCGTGCACCGCGTACCACTCAGTAATACCCGCTCCTGTCACACCCAGAGCCTGATAGGAACCAGCCGTGCACCGCGTACCACTCAGCAATACCCGCTCCTGTCATACCCAGAGCCTAATAGGAACCAGCCGTGCACCGCTCACCACTCAGTAATACCCGCTCCTGTCACACCCAGAGCCTGATAGGAACCAGCCTTGCACCGCGTACCACTCAGTAATACCCGCTCCTGTCATACCCAGAGCCTAATAGGAACCAGCCGTGCACCGCTCACCACTCAGTGATACCCGCTCCTGTCACACCCAGAGCCTGATAGGAACCAGCCTTGCACCGCGTACCACTCAGTAATACCCGCTCCTGTCATACCCAGAGCCTAATAGGCCCCAGCCGTGCACCGCTCACCACTCAGTAATACCCGCTCCTGTCACACCCAGAGCCTGATAGGAACCAGCCGTGCACCGCGTACCACTCAGTAATACCCGCTCCTGTCACACCCAGAGCCTGATAGGAACCAGCCTTGCACCGCGTACCACTCAGTAATACCCGCTCCTGTCATACCCAGAGCCTAATAGGAACCAGCCGTGCACCGCTCACCACTCAGTAATACCCGCTCCTGTCACACCCAGAGCCTGATAGGAACCAGCCGTGCACCGCGTACCACTCAGTAATACCCGCTCCTGTCACACCCAGAGCCTGATAGGAACCAGCCGTGCACCGCGTACCACTCAGCAATACCCGCTCCTGTCACACCCAGAGCCTAATAGGAACCAGCCGTGCACCGCTCACCACTCAGTAATACCCGCTCCTGTCACACCCAGAGCCTGATAGGAACCAGCCGTGCACCGCGTAGCACTCAGTAATACCCGCTCCTGTCATATACTCAGAGCCTGATAGGAACCAGCCATGCACCGCGTACCACTCAGTAATACACGCTCCTGTCACACCCAGAGCCTGATAGGAACCAGCCGTGCACCGCGTACCACTCAGTAATACCCGCTCCTGTCACACCCAGAGCCTGATAGGAACCAGCCGTGCACCGCGTACCACTCAGCAATACCCGCTCCTGTCACACCCAGAGCCTGATAGGAACCAGCCGTGCACCGCTCACCACTCAGTAATACCCGCTCCTGTCACACCCAGAGCCTGATAGCAACCAGCCGTGCACCGCCTACCACTCAGTAATACCCGCTCCTGTCACACCCAGAGCCTGATAGGAACCAGCCTTGCACCGCGTACCACTCAGTAATACCCGCTCCTGTCATACCCAGAGCCTAATAGGAACCAGCCGTGCACCGCTCACCACTCAGTAATACCCGCTCCTGTCACACCCAGAGCCTGATAGCAACCAGCCGTGCACCGCGTACCACTCAGTGATACCCGCTCCTGTCACACCCAGAGCCTGATAGGAACCAGCCTTGCACCGCGTACCACTCAGTAATACCCGCTCCTGTCATACCCAGAGCCTAATAGGAACCAGCCGTGCACCGCTCACCACTCAGTAATACCCGCTCCTGTCACACCCAGAGCCTGATAGGAACCAGCCGTGCACCGCGTACCACTCAGTAATACCCGCTCCTGTCACACCCAGAGCCTGATAGGAACCAGCCTTGCACCGCGTACCACTCAGTAATACCCGCTCCTGTCATACCCAGAGCCTAATAGGAACCAGCCGTGCACCGCTCACCACTCAGTAATACCCGCTCCTGTCACACCCAGAGCCTGATAGGAACCAGCCGTGCACCGCGTACCACTCAGTAATACCCGCTCCTGTCACACCCAGAGCCTGATAGGAACCAGCCGTGCACCGCGTACCACTCAGCAATACCCGCTCCTGTCATACCCAGAGCCTAATGGGAACCAGCCGTGCACCGCGTACCACTCAGTAATACCCGCTCCTGTCACACCCAGAGCCTAATAGGAACCAGCCGTGCACCGCTCACCACTCAGTAATACCCGCTCCTGTCACACCCAGAGCCTGATAGGAACCAGCCGTGCACCGCGTAGCACTCAGTAATACCCGCTCCTGTCATATACTCAGAGCCTGATAGGAACCAGCCATGCACCGCGTACCACTCAGTAATACACGCTCCTGTCACACCCAGAGCCTGATAGGAACCAGCCGTGCACCGCGTACCACTCAGTAATACCCGCTCCTGTCACACCCAGAGCCTGATAGGAACCAGCCGTGCACCGCGTACCACTCAGCAATACCCGCTCCTGTCACACCCAGAGCCTGATAGGAACCAGCCGTGCACCGCTCACCACTCAGTAATACCCGCTCCTGTCACACCCAGAGCCTGATAGCAACCAGCCGTGCACCGCGTACCACTCAGTAATACCCGCTCCTGTCACACCCAGAGCCTGATAGGAACCAGCCATGCACCGCGTACCACTCAGTAATACCCGCTCCTGTCACACCCAGAGCCTGATAGGAACCAGCCTTGCACCGCGTACCACTCAGTAATACCCGCTCCTGTCATACCCAGAGCCTAATAGGAACCAGCCGTGCACCGCTCACCACTCAGTAATACCCGCTCCTGTCACACCCAGAGCCTGATAGGAACCAGCCGTGCACCGCGTACCACTCAGTAATACCCGCTCCTGTCACACCCAGAGCCTGATAGGAACCAGCCGTGCACCGCGTACCACTCAGCAATACCCGCTCCTGTCATACCCAGAGCCTAATAGGAACCAGCCGTGCACCGCTCACCACTCAGTAATACCCGCTCATGTCATACCCAGAGCCTAATAGGAACCAGCCGTGCACCGCTCACCACTCAGTAATACCCGCTCCTGTCACACCCAGGGCCTGATAGGAACCAGCCGTGCACCGCTCACCACTCAGTAATACCCGCTCCTGTCACACCCAGAGCCTGATAGGAACCAGCCGTGCACCGCTCACCACTCAGTAATACCCGCTCCTGTCACACCCAGAGCCTGATAGGAACCAGCCGTGCACCGCGTACCACTCAGTAATACCCGCTCCTGTCATCCCCAGAGCCTAATAGGAACCAGCCGTGCACCGCGTACCACTCAGTTATACCCGCTCCTGTCACACCCAGAGCCTGATAGGAACCAGCCATGCACCGCGTACCACTCAGTAATACCCGCTCCTGTCACACCCAGAGCCTGATAGCAACCAGCCGTGCACCGCGTACCACTCAGTAATACCCGCTCCTGTCACACCCAGAGCCTGATAGGAACCAGCCATGCACCGCGTACCACTCAGTAATACCCGCTCCTGTCATACCCAGAGCCTGATAGGAACCATCCGTCCACCGCGTACCACTCAGTAATACCCGCTCCTGTCACACCCACTGCCTGATAGGAACCAGCCGTGCACCGCTCACCACTCAGTAATACCCGCTCCTGTCACACCCAGAGCCTGATAGGAACCAGCCATGCACCGCTCACCACTCAGTAATACCCGCTCCTGTCATACCCAGAGCCTAATAGGAACCAGCCGTGCACCGCGTACCACTCAGTTATACCCGCTCCTGTCACACCCAGAGCCTGATAGGAACCAGCTTCGCACCGCTCACCACTCAGTAATACCCGCTCCTGTCACACCCAGAGCCTGATAGGAACCAGCCGTGCACCGCTCACCACTCAGTAATACCCGCTCCTGTCACACCCAGAGCCTGATAGGAACCAGCCGTGCACCGCGTACCACTCAGTAATACCCGCTCCTGTCACACCCAGAGCCTGATAGGAACCAGCCGTGCACCGCGTACCACTCAGTAATACCCGCTCCTGTCACACCCAGAGCCTGATAGGAACCAGCCATGCACCGCGTACCACTCAGTAATACACGCTCCTGTCACACCCAGAGCCTGATAGGAACCAGCCATGCACCGCGTACCACTCAGTAATACCCGCTCCTGTCACACCCAGAGCCTGATAGGAACCAGCCGTGCACCGCGTACCACTCAGCAATACCCGCTCCTGTCATACCCAGAGCCTAATAGGAACCAGCCGTGCACCGCTCACCACTCAGTAATACCCGCTCATGTCATACCCAGAGCCTAATAGGAACCAGCCGTGCACCGCTCACCACTCAGTAATACCCGCTCCTGTCACACCCAGGGCCTGATAGGAACCAGCCGTGCACCGCTCACCACTCAGTAATACCCGCTCCTGTCACACCCAGAGCCTGATAGGAACCAGCCGTGCACCGCTCACCACTCAGTAATACCCGCTCCTGTCACACCCAGAGCCTGATAGGAACCAGCCGTGCACCGCGTACCACTCAGTAATACCCGCTCCTGTCATCCCCAGAGCCTAATAGGAACCAGCCGTGCACCGCGTACCACTCAGTTATACCCGCTCCTGTCACACCCAGAGCCTGATAGGAACCAGCCATGCACCGCGTACCACTCAGTAATACCCGCTCCTGTCACACCCAGAGCCTGATAGCAACCAGCCGTGCACCGCGTACCACTCAGTAATACCCGCTCCTGTCACACCCAGAGCCTGATAGGAACCAGCCATGCACCGCGTACCACTCAGTAATACCCGCTCCTGTCACACCCACTGCCTGATAGGAACCAGCCGTGCACCGCTCACCACTCAGTAATACCCGCTCCTGTCACACCCAGAGCCTGATAGGAACCAGCCATGCACCGCTCACCACTCAGTAATACCCGCTCCTGTCATACCCAGAGCCTAATAGGAACCAGCCGTGCACCGCGTACCACTCAGTTATACCCGCTCCTGTCACACCCAGAGCCTGATAGGAACCAGCCGTGCACCGCTCACCACTCAGTAATACCCGCTCCTGTCACACCCAGAGCCTGATAGGAACCAGCCGTGCACCGCTCACCACTCAGTAATACCCGCTCCTGTCACACCCAGAGCCTGATAGGAACCAGCCGTGCACCGCGTACCACTCAGTAATACCCGCTCCTGTCACACCCAGAGCCTGATAGGAACCAGCCGTGCACCGCGTACCACTCAGTAATACCCGCTCCTGTCACACCCAGAGCCTGATAGGAACCAGCCATGCACCGCGTACCACTCAGTAATACACGCTCCTGTCACACCCAGAGCCTGATAGGAACCAGCCATGCACCGCGTACCACTCAGTAATACCTGCTCCTGTCACACCCAGAGCCTGATAGGAACCAGCCGTGCACCGCGTACCACTCAGTAATACCCGCTCCTGTCACACCCAGAGCCTGATAGGAACCAGCCATGCACCGCGTACCACTCAGTAATACACGCTCCTGTCACACCCAGAGCCTGATAGGAACCAGCCATGCACCGCGTACCACTCAGTAATACCCGCTCCTGTCACACCCAGAGCCTGATAGGAATCAGCCATGCACCGCGTACCACTCAGTAATACACGCTCCTGTCACACCCAGAGCCTGATAGGAACCAGCCGTGCACCGCGTACCACTCATTAATACCCGCTCCTGTCATACCCAGAGCCTGATAGGAACCAGCCATGCACCGCTCACCACTCAGTAATACCTGCTCCTGTCATACCCAGAGCCTGATAGGAACCAGCCATGCACCGCTCACCACTCAGTAATACCTGCTCCTGTCACACCCAGAGCCTGATAGGAACCAGCCGTGCACCGCTCACCGCTCAGTAATACCCGCTCCTGTCACACCCAGAGCCTGATAGGAACCAGCCGTGCACCGCGTACCACTCAGTAATACCCGCTCCTGTCATACCCAGAGCCTGATAGGAACCAGCCGTGCACCGCGTACCACTCAGTAATACCCGCTCCTGTCACACCCAGAGCCTGATAGGAACCAGCCATGCACCGCTCACCACTCAGTAATACCCGCTCCTGTCACACCCAGGGCCTGATAGGAACCAGCCGTGCACCGCTCACCACTCAGTAATACCCGCTCCTGTCACACCCAGAGCCTGATAGGAACCAGCCGTGCACCGCTCACCACTCAGTAATACCCGCTCCTGTCACACCCAGAGCCTGATAGGAACCAGCCGTGCACCGCTCACCACTCAGTAATACCCGCTCCTGTCATACCCAGAGCCTGATAGGAACCAGCCGTGCACCGCGTACCACTCAGTAATACCCGCTCCTGTCACACCCAGAGCCTGATAGGAACCAGCAATGCACCGCTCACCACTCAGTAATACCCGCTCCTGTCACACCCAGAGCCTGATAGGAACCAGCCATGCACCGCTCACCACTCAGTAATACCCGCTCCTGTCATAGCCAGAGCCTGATAGGAACCAGCCATGCACCGCGTACCACTCAGTAATACCCGCTCCTGTCACACCCAGAGCCTGATGGGAACCAGCCGTGCACCGCTCACCACTCAGTAATACCCGCTCCTGTCACACCCAGAGCCTGATAGGAACCAGCCGTGCACCGCGTACCACTCAGTAATACCCGCTCCTGTCACACCCAGAGCCTGATAGGAACCAGCCGTGCACCGCGTACCACTCAGCAATACCCGCTCCTGTCACACCCAGAGCCTGATAGGAACCAGCCGTGCACCGCTCACCACTCAGTAATACCCGCTCCTGTCACACCCAGAGCCTGATAGGAACCAGCCATGCACCGCGTACCACTCAGTAATACCCGCTCCTGTCACACCCAGAGCCTGATAGGAACCAGCCATGCACCGCTCACCACTCAGTAATACCCGCTCCTGTCACACCCAGAGCCTGATAGGAACCAGCCGTGCACCGCTCACCACTCAGTAATACCCGCTCCTGTCACACCCAGAGCCTGATAGGAACCAGCCGTGCACCGCGTACCACTCAGTAATACCCGCTCCTGTCACACCCAGAGCCTGATAGCAACCAGCCGTGCACCGCGTACCACTCAGTAATACCCGCTCCTGTCACACCCAGAGCCTGATAGGAACCAGCCGTGCACCGCGTACCACTCAGCAATACCCGCTCCTGTCATACCCAGAGCCTGATAGGAACCAGCCATGCACCGCTCACCGCTCAGTAATACCCGCTCCTGTCACACCCAGGGCCTGATAGGAACCAGCCGTGCACCGCGTACCACTCAGTAATACCCGCTCCTGTCATACCCAGAGCCTGATAGGAACCAGCCGTGCACCGCGTACCACTCAGCAATACCCGCTCCTGTCATACCCAGAGCCTGATAGGAACCAGCCATGCACCGCTCACCGCTCAGTAATACCCGCTCCTGTCACACCCAGGGCCTGATAGGAACCAGCCGTGCACCGCGTACCACTCAGTAATACCCGCTCCTGTCATACTCAGAGCCTGATAGGAACCAGCCGTGCACCGCGTACCACTCAGCAATACCCGCTCCTGTCACACCCAGAGCCTGATAGGAACCAGCCGTGCACCGCGTACCACTCAGTAATACCCGCTCCTGTCATACCCAGAGCCTGATAGGAACCAGCCGTGCACCGCGTACCACTCAGAATACCCGCTCCTGTCAGACCCAGAGCCTGATAGGAACCAGCCATGCACCGCTCACCACTCAGCAATACCCGCTCCTGTCACACCCAGAGCCTGATAGGAACCAGCCGTGCACCGCTCACCACTCAGTAATACCCGCTCCTGTCATACCCGCTCACCACTCAGCAATACCCGCTCCTGTCACACCCAGAGCCTGATAGGAACCAGCCGTGCACCGCTCACCACTCAGTAATACCCGCTCCTGTCACACCCAGAGCCTGATAGGAACCAGCCATGCACCGCTCACCACTCAGTAATACCCGCTCCTGTCACACCCAGAGCCTGATAGGAACCAGCCGTGCACCGCTCGCCACTCAGTAAAACCCGCTCCTGTCACACCCAGAGCCTGATAGGAACCAGCCATGCACCGCGTACCACTCAGTAATACCCGCTCCTGTCATACCCAGAGCCTGATAGGAACCAGCCATGCACCGCGTACCACTCAGCAATACCCGCTCCTGTCATACCCAGAGCCTGATAGGAACCAGCCATGCACCGCTCACCGCTCAGTAATACCCGCTCCTGTCACACCCAGAGCCTGATAGGAACCAGCCGTGCACCGCGTACCACTCAGTAATACCCGCTCCTGTCATACCCAGAGCCTGATAGGAACCAGCCGTGCACCGCGTACCACTCAGTAATACCCGCTCCTGTCACACCCAGAGCCTGATAGGAACCAGCCGTGCACCGCTCACCACTCAGTAATACCCGCTCCTGTCACACCCAGGGCCTGATAGGAACCAGCCATGCACCGCGTACCACTCAGTAATACCCGCTCCTGTCATACCCAGAGCCTGATAGGAACCAGCCGTGCACCGCGTACCACTCAGTAATACCCGCTCCTGTCACACCCAGAGCCTGATAGGAACCAGCCGTGCACCGCTCACCACTCAGTAATACCCGCTCCTGTCATACCCAGAGCCTGATAGGAACCAGCCGTGCACCGCGTACCACTCAGTAATACCCGCTCCTGTCACACCCAGGGCCTGATAGGAACCAACCATGCACCGCTCAGCACTCAGTACTACCCGCTCCTGTCACACCCAGAGCCTGATAGGAACCAGCCGTGCACCGCGTACCACTCAGTAATACCCGCTCCTGTCATAGCCAGAGCCTGATAGGAACCAGCCATGCACCGCGTACCACTCAGTAATACCCGCTCCTGTCACACCCAGAGCCTGATGGGAACCAGCCGTGCACCGCTCACCACTCAGTAATACCCGTTCCTGTCACACCCAGGGCCTGATAGGAACCAGCCATGCACCGCGTACCACTCAGTAATACCCGCTCCTGTCACACCCAGAGCCTGATAGGAACCAGCCGTGCACCGCGTACCACTCAGCAATACCCGCTCCTGTCACACCCAGAGCCTGATAGGAACCAGCCGTGCACCGCTCACCACTCAGTAATACCCGCTCCTGTCATACCCAGAGCCTGATAGGAACCAGCCGTGCACCGCGTACCACTCAGTAATACCCGCTCCTGTCACACCCAGAGCCTGATAGGAACCAGCCATGCACCGCTCACCACTCAGTAATACCCGCTCCTGTCACACCCAGAGCCTGATAGGAACCAGCCGTGCACCGCGTACCACTCAGTAATACCCGCTCCTGTCATACCCAGAGCTTAATAGGAACCAGCCGTGCACCGCTCACCACTCAGTAATACCCGCTCCTGTCACACCCAGAGCCTGATAGGAACCAGCCGTGCACCGCGTACCACTCAGTAATACCCGCTCCTGTCACACCCAGAGCCTGATAGCAACCAGCCGTGCACCGCGTACCACTCAGTAATACCCGCTCCTGTCACACCCAGAGCCTGATAGGAACCAGCCATGCACCGCGTACCACTCAGTAATACCCGCTCCTGTCACACCCAGAGCCTGATAGGAACCAGCCGTGCACCGCTCACCACTCAGTAATACCCGCTCCTGTCACACCCAGAGCCTGATAGGAACCAGCCATGCACCGCTCACCACTCAGTAATACCCGCTCCTGTCACACCCAGAGCCTGATAGGAACCAGCCGTGCACCGCGTACCACTCAGTAATACCCGCTCCTGTCACACCCAGAGCCTGATAGGAACCAGCCGTGCACCGCGTACCACTCAGTAATACCCGCTCCTGTCATCCCCAGAGCCTAATAGGAACCAGCCGTGCACCGCGTACCACTCAGTTATACCCGCTCCTGTCACACCCAGAGCCTGATAGGAACCAGCCATGCACCGCGTACCACTCAGTAATACCCGCTCCTGTCACACCCAGAGCCTGATAGCAACCAGCCGTGCACCGCGTACCACTCAGTAATACCCGCTCCTGTCACACCCAGAGCCTGATAGGAACCAGCCATGCACCGCGTACCACTCAGTAATACCCGCTCCTGTCATACCCAGAGCCTGATAGGAACCATCCGTGCACCGCGTACCACTCAGTAATACCCGCTCCTGTCACACCCACTGCCTGATAGGAACCAGCCGTGCACCGCTCACCACTCAGTAATACCCGCTCCTGTCACACCCAGAGCCTGATAGGAACCAGCCATGCACCGCTCACCACTCAGTAATACCCGCTCCTGTCATACCCAGAGCCTAATAGGAACCAGCCGTGCACCGCGTACCACTCAGTTATACCCGCTCCTGTCACACCCAGAGCCTGATAGGAACCAGCCGTGCACCGCTCACCACTCAGTAATACCCGCTCCTGTCACACCCAGAGCCTAATAGGAACCAGCCGTGCACCGCTCACCACTCAGTAATACCCGCTCCTGTCACACCCAGAGCCTGATAGGAACCAGCCGTGCACCGCGTACCACTCAGTAATACCCGCTCCTGTCACACCCAGAGCCTGATAGGAACCAGCCGTGCACCGCGTACCACTCAGTAATACCCGCTCCTGTCACACCCAGAGCCTGATAGGAACCAGCCATGCACCGCGTACCACTCAGTAATACACGCTCCTGTCACACCCAGAGCCTGATAGGAACCAGCCATGCACCGCGTACCACTCAGTAATACCTGCTCCTGTCACACCCAGGGCCTGATAGGAACCAGCCGTGCACCGCGTACCACTCAGTAATACCCGCTCCTGTCACACCCAGAGCCTGATAGGA
Source organism: Eutreptiella sp. 'Long Island Sound 2002' (assembly GCA_964036045.1). Classification (NCBI taxonomy): domain Eukaryota; phylum Euglenozoa; class Euglenophyceae; order Eutreptiales; family Eutreptiaceae; genus Eutreptiella; species Eutreptiella sp. 'Long Island Sound 2002'. The sequence goes on from OZ038385.1 coordinate 43,950,631, forward strand.
ACCAGCCATGCACCGCGTACCACTCAGTAATACACGCTCCTGTCACACCCAGAGCCTGATAGGAACCAGCCATGCACCGCGTACCACTCAGTAATACCCGCTCCTGTCACACCCAGAGCCTGATAGGAATCAGCCATGCACCGCGTACCACTCAGTAATACACGCTCCTGTCACACCCAGAGCCTGATAGGAACCAGCCGTGCACCGCGTACCACTCAGTAATACCCGCTCCTGTCATACCCAGAGCCTGATAGGAACCAGCCATGCACCGCTCACCACTCAGTAATACCTGCTCCTGTCATACCCAGAGCCTGATAGGAACCAGCCATGCACCGCTCACCACTCAGTAATACACGCTCCTGTCACACCCAGAGCCTGATAGGAACCAGCCGTGCACCGCTCACCACTCAGTAATACCTGCTCCTGTCACACCCAGAGCCTGATAGGAACCAGCCGTGCACCGCTCACCGCTCAGTAATACCCGCTCCTGTCACACCCAGAGCCTGATAGGAACCAGCCGTGCACCGCGTACCACTCAGTAATACCCGCTCCTGTCATACCCAGAGCCTGATAGGAACCAGCCGTGCACCGCGTACCACTCAGTAATACCCGCTCCTGTCACACCCAGAGCCTGATAGGAACCAGCCATGCACCGCTCACCACTCAGTAATACCCGCTCCTGTCACACCCAGGGCCTGATAGGAACCAGCCGTGCACCGCTCACCACTCAGTAATACCCGCTCCTGTCACACCCAGAGCCTGATAGGAACCAGCCGTGCACCGCTCACCACTCAGTAATACCCGCTCCTGTCACACCCAGAGCCTGATAGGAACCAGCCGTGCACCGCTCACCACTCAGTAATACCCGCTCCTGTCATACCCAGAGCCTGATAGGAACCAGCCGTGCACCGCGTACCACTCAGTAATACCCGCTCCTGTCACACCCAGAGCCTGATAGGAACCAGCAATGCACCGCTCACCACTCAGTAATACCCGCTCCTGTCACACCCAGAGCCTGATAGGAACCAGCCATGCACCGCTCACCACTCAGTAATACCCGCTCCTGTCATAGCCAGAGCCTGATAGGAACCAGCCATGCACCGCGTACCACTCAGTAATACCCGCTCCTGTCACACCCAGAGCCTGATGGGAACCAGCCGTGCACCGCTCACCACTCAGTAATACCCGCTCCTGTCACACCCAGAGCCTGATAGGAACCAGCCGTGCACCGCGTACCACTCAGTAATACCCGCTCCTGTCACACCCAGAGCCTGATAGGAACCAGCCGTGCACCGCGTACCACTCAGCAATACCCGCTCCTGTCACACCCAGAGCCTGATAGGAACCAGCCGTGCACCGCTCACCACTCAGTAATACCCGCTCCTGTCACACCCAGAGCCTGATAGGAACCAGCCATGCACCGCGTACCACTCAGTAATACCCGCTCCTGTCACACCCAGAGCCTGATAGGAACCAGCCATGCACCGCTCACCACTCAGTAATACCCGCTCCTGTCACACCCAGAGCCTGATAGGAACCAGCCGTGCACCGCTCACCACTCAGTAATACCCGCTCCTGTCACACCCAGAGCCTGATAGGAACCAGCCGTGCACCGCGTACCACTCAGTAATACCCGCTCCTGTCACACCCAGAGCCTGATAGCAACCAGCCGTGCACCGCGTACCACTCAGTAATACCCGCTCCTGTCACACCCAGAGCCTGATAGGAACCAGCCGTGCACCGCGCACCACTCAGCAATACCCGCTCCTGTCATACCCAGAGCCTGATAGGAACCAGCCATGCACCGCTCACCGCTCAGTAATACCCGCTCCTGTCACACCCAGGGCCTGATAGGAACCAGCCGTGCACCGCGTACCACTCAGTAATACCCGCTCCTGTCATACCCAGAGCCTGATAGGAACCAGCCGTGCACCGCGTACCACTCAGCAATACCCGCTCCTGTCATACCCAGAGCCTGATAGGAACCAGCCATGCACCGCTCACCGCTCAGTAATACCCGCTCCTGTCACACCCAGGGCCTGATAGGAACCAGCCGTGCACCGCGTACCACTCAGTAATACCCGCTCCTGTCATACTCAGAGCCTGATAGGAACCAGCCGTGCACCGCGTACCACTCAGCAATACCCGCTCCTGTCACACCCAGAGCCTGATAGGAACCAGCCGTGCACCGCGTACCACTCAGTAATACCCGCTCCTGTCATACCCAGAGCCTGATAGGAACCAGCCGTGCACCGCGTACCACTCAGAATACCCGCTCCTGTCAGACCCAGAGCCTGATAGGAACCAGCCATGCACCGCTCACCACTCAGCAATACCCGCTCCTGTCACACCCAGAGCCTGATAGGAACCAGCCGTGCACCGCTCACCACTCAGTAATACCCGCTCCTGTCATACCCGCTCACCACTCAGCAATACCCGCTCCTGTCACACCCAGAGCCTGATAGGAACCAGCCGTGCACCGCTCACCACTCAGTAATACCCGCTCCTGTCACACCCAGAGCCTGATAGGAACCAGCCGTGCACCGCGTACCACTCAGTAATACCCGCTCCTGTCACACCCAGAGCCTGATAGGAACCAGCCATGCACCGCTCACCACTCAGTAATACCCGCTCCTGTCACACCCAGAGCCTGATAGGAACCAGCCATGCACCGCGTACCACTCAGTAATACCCGCTCCTGTCATACCCAGAGCCTGATAGGAACCAGCCATGCACCGCGTACCACTCAGCAATACCCGCTCCTGTCATACCCAGAGCCTGATAGGAACCAGCCATGCACCGCTCACCGCTCAGTAATACCCGCTCCTGTCACACCCAGAGCCTGATAGGAACCAGCCGTGCACCGCGTACCACTCAGTAATACCCGCTCCTGTCATACCCAGAGCCTGATAGGAACCAGCCGTGCACCGCGTACCACTCAGTAATACCCGCTCCTGTCACACCCAGAGCCTGATAGGAACCAGCCGTGCACCGCTCACCACTCAGTAATACCCGCTCCTGTCACACCCAGGGCCTGATAGGAACCAGCCATGCACCGCGTACCACTCAGTAATACCCGCTCCTGTCATACCCAGAGCCTGATAGGAACCAGCCGTGCACCGCGTACCACTCAGTAATACCCGCTCCTGTCACACCCAGAGCCTGATAGGAACCAGCCGTGCACCGCTCACCACTCAGTAATACCCGCTCCTGTCATACCCAGAGCCTGATAGGAACCAGCCGTGCACCGCGTACCACTCAGTAATACCCGCTCCTGTCACACCCAGGGCCTGATAGGAACCAGCCATGCACCGCTCACCACTCAGTAATACCCGCTCCTGTCACACCCAGAGCCTGATAGGAACCAGCCGTGCACCGCGTACCACTCAGTAATACCCGCTCCTGTCATAGCCAGAGCCTGATAGGAACCAGCCATGCACCGCGTACCACTCAGTAATACCCGCTCCTGTCACACCCAGAGCCTGATGGGAACCAGCCGTGCACCGCTCACCACTCAGTAATACCCGCTCCTGTCACACCCAGGGCCTGATAGGAACCAGCCATGCACCGCGTACCACTCAGTAATACCCGCTCCTGTCACACCCAGAGCCTGATAGGAACCAGCCGTGCACCGCGTACCACTCAGCAATACCCGCTCCTGTCACACCCAGAGCCTGATAGGAACCAGCCGTGCACCGCTCACCACTCAGTAATACCCGCTCCTGTCATACCCAGAGCCTGATAGGAACCAGCCGTGCACCGCGTACCACTCAGTAATACCCGCTCCTGTCACACCCAGAGCCTGATAGGAACCAGCCATGCACCGCTCACCACTCAGTAATACCCGCTCCTGTCACACCCAGAGCCTGATAGGAACCAGCCGTGCACCGCGTACCACTCAGTAATACCCGCTCCTGTCATACCCAGAGCTTAATAGGAACCAGCCGTGCACCGCTCACCACTCAGTAATACCCGCTCCTGTCACACCCAGAGCCTGATAGGAACCAGCCGTGCACCGCGTACCACTCAGTAATACCCGCTCCTGTCACACCCAGAGCCTGATAGCAACCAGCCGTGCACCGCGTACCACTCAGTAATACCCGCTCCTGTCACACCCAGAGCCTGATAGGAACCAGCCATGCACCGCGTACCACTCAGTAATACCCGCTCCTGTCACACCCAGAGCCTGATAGGAACCAGCCGTGCACCGCTCACCACTCAGTAATACCCGCTCCTGTCACACCCAGAGCCTGATAGGAACCAGCCATGCACCGCTCACCACTCAGTAATACCCGCTCCTGTCATACCCAGAGCCTGATAGGAACCAGCCGTGCACCGCTCACCACTCAGTAATACCCGCTCCTGTCACACCCACTGCCTGATAGGAACCAGCCGTGCACCGCTCACCACTCAGTAATACCCGCTCCTGTCACACCCAGAGCCTGATAGGAACCAGCCGTGCACCGCTCACCACTCAGTAATACCCGCTCCTGTCACACCCAGAGCCTGATAGGAACCAGCCGTGCACCGCGTACCACTCAGTAATACCCGCTCCTGTCATACCCAGAGCCTGATAGGAACCAGCCATGCACCGCGTACCACTCAGTAATACCCGCTCCTGTCATACCCAGAGCCTGATAGGAACCAGCCATGCACCGCGTACCACTCAGTAATACCCGCTCCTGTCACACCCAGAGCCTGATAGGAACCAGCCGTGCACCGCGTACCACTCAGTAATACCCGCTCCTGTCATACTCAGAGCCTGATAGGAACCAGCCATGCACCGCGTACCACTCAGTAATACACGCTCCTGTCACACCCAGAGCCTGATAGGAACCAGCCGTGCACCGCGTCCCACTCAGTAATACCCGCTCCTGTCATACCCAGAGCCTGATAGGAACCAGCCATGCACCGCGTACCACTCCGTAATACCTGCTCCTGTCACACCCAGAGCCTGATAGGAACCAGCCGTGCACCGCGTACCACTCAGTAATACCCGCTCCTGTCACACCCAGAGCCTGATAGGAACCAGCCATGCACCGCGTACCACTCAGTAATACACGCTCCCGTCACACCCAGAGCCTGATAGGAACCAGCCATGCACCGCGTACCACTCAGTAATACCCGCTCCTGTCACACCCAGAGCCTGATAGGAACCAGCCGTGCACCGCGTACCACTCAGTAATACCCGCTCCTGTCATACTCAGAGCCTGATAGGAACCAGCCATGCACCGCGTACCACTCAGTAATACCCATTCCTGTCACACCCAGAGCCTGATAGGAACCAGCCATGCACCGCTCACCACTCAGTAATACCCGCTCCTGTCATACCCAGAGCCTGATAGGAACCAGCCATGCACCGCGTACCACTCCGTAATACCTGCTCCTGTCACACCCAGAGCCTGATAGGAACCAGCCGTGCACCGCGTACCACTCAGTAATACCCGCTCCTGTCACACCCAGAGCCTGATAGGAACCAGCCATGCACCGCGTACCACTCAGTAATACACGCTCCCGTCACACCCAGAGCCTGATAGGAACCAGCCATGCACCGCGTACCACTCAGTAATACCCGCTCCTGTCACACCCAGAGCCTGATAGGAACCAGCCGTGCACCGCGTACCACTCAGTAATACCCGCTCCTGTCATACTCAGAGCCTGATAGGAACCAGCCATGCACCGCGTACCACTCAGTAATACCCATTCCTGTCACACCCAGAGCCTGATAGGAACCAGCCATGCACCGCTCACCACTCAGTAATACCCGCTCCTGTCATACCCAGAGCCTGATAGGAACCAGCCATGCACCGCGTACCACTCCGTAATACCTGCTCCTGTCACACCCAGAGCCTGATAGGAACCAGCCGTGCACCGCGTACCACTCAGTAATACCCGCTCCTGTCACACCCAGAGCCTGATAGGAACCAGCCATGCACCGCGTACCACTCAGTAATACACGCTCCCGTCACACCCAGAGCCTGATAGGAACCAGCCATGCACCGCGTACCACTCAGTAATACCCGCTCCTGTCACACCCAGAGCCTGATAGGAACCAGCCGTGCACCGCGTACCACTCAGTAATACCCGCTCCTGTCACACCCAGAGCCTGATAGGAACCAGCCGTGCACCGCTCACCACTCAGTAATACCCGCTCCTGTCACACCCAGAGCCTGATAGGAACCAGCCATGCACCGCTCACCACTCAGTAATACCCGCTCCTGTCACACCCAGAGCCTGATAGGAACCAGCCGTGCACCGCTCACCACTCAGTAATACCCGCTCCTGTCACACCCAGAGCCTGATAGGAACCAGCCATGCACCGCGTACCACTCAGTAATACCCGCTCCTGTCATACCCAGAGCCTGATAGGAACCAGCCGTGCACCACTCACCACTCAGTAATACCCGCTCCTGTCACACCCAGAGCCTGATAGGAACCAGCCATGCACCGCGTACCACTCAGTAATACCCGCTCCTGTCATACCCAGAGCTTAATAGGAACCAGCCGTGCACCGCTCACCACTCAGTAATACCCGCTCCTGTCACACCCAGAGCCTGATAGGAACCAGCCGTGCACCGCGTACCACTCAGTAATACCCGCTCCTGTCACACCCAGAGCCTGATAGGAACCAGCCGTGCACCGCGTACCACTCAGTAATACCCGCTCCTGTCACACCCAGGGCCTGATAGGAACCAGCCGTGCACCGCTCACCACTCAGTAATACCCGCTCCTGTCACACCCAGAGCCTGATAGGAACCAGCCATGCACCGCTCACCACTCAGTAATACCCGCTCCTGTCATACCCAGAGCCTGATAGGAACCAGCCGTGCACCGCTCACCACTCAGTAATACCCGCTCCTGTCACACCCACTGCCTGATAGGAACCAGCCGTGCACCGCTCACCACTCAGTAATACCCGCTCCTGTCACACCCAGAGCCTGATAGGAACCAGCCGTGCACCGCTCACCACTCAGTAATACCCGCTCCTGTCACACCCAGAGCCTGATAGGAACCAGCCGTGCACCGCTCACCACTCAGTAATACCCGCTCCTGTCACACCCAGAGCCTGATAGGAACCAGCCGTGCACCGCGTACCACTCAGTAATACCCGCTCCTGTCATACCCAGAGCCTGATAGGAACCAGCCGTGCACCGCGTACCACTCAGTAATACACGCTCCTGTCACACCCAGAGCCCGATAGGAACCAGCCATGCACCGCGTACCACTCAGTAATACCCGCTCCTGTCACACCCAGAGCCTGATAGGAACCAGCCGTGCACCGCGTACCACTCAGTAATACCCGCTCCTGTCATATACTCAGAGCCTGATAGGAACCAGCCATGCACCGCGTACCACTCAGTAATACACGCTCCTGTCACACCCAGAGCCTGATAGGAACCAGCCGTGCACCGCGTACCACTCAGTAATACCTGCTCCTGTCATACCCAGAGCCTGATAGGAACCAGCCATGCACCGCTCACCACTCAGTAATACCCGCTCCTGTCATACCCAGAGCCTGATAGGAACCAGCCGTGCACCGCGTACCACTCAGTAATACCTGCTCCTGTCACACCCAGAGCCTGATAGGAACCAGCCGTGCACCGCGTACCACTCAGTAATACCCGCTCCTGTCACACCCAGAGCCTGATAGGAACCAGCCGTGCACCGCTCACCACTCAGTAATACACGCTCCTGTCACACCCAGAGCCTGATAGGAACCAGCCATGCACCGCGTACCACTCAGTAATACCCGCTCCTGTCATACCCAGAGCCTGATAGGAACCAGCCGTGCACCGCGTACCACTCAGTAATACCCGCTCCTGTCACACCCAGAGCCTGATAGGAACCAGCCGTGCACCGCTCACCACTCAGTAATACCCGCTCCTGTCACACCCAGAGCCTGATAGGAACCAGCCGTGTACAGCTCACCACTCAGTAATACCCGCTCCTGTCACACCCAGAGCCTGATAGGAACCAGCCGTGCACCGCGTACCACTCAGTAATACCCGCTCCTGTCATACCCAGAGCCTGATAGGAACCAGCCGTGCACCGCGTACCACTCAGTAATACCCGCTCCTGTCACACCCAGAGCCTGATAGGAACCAGCCGTGCACCGCGTACCACTCAGTAATACCCGCTCCTGTCATACTCAGAGCCTGATAGGAACCAGCCGTGCACCGCGTACCACTCAGTAATACACGCTCCTGTCACACCCAGAGCCTGATAGGAACCAGCCGTGCACCGCGTACCACTCAGTAATACCCGCTCCTGTCATACCCAGAGCCTGATAGGAACCAGCCATGCACCGCTCACCACTCAGTAATACCCGCTCCTGTCATACCCAGAGCCTGATAGGAACCAGCCGTGCACCGCGTACCACTCCGTAATACCTGTTCCTGTCACACCCAGAGCCTGATAGGAACCAGCCATGCACCGCGTACCACTCAGTAATACCCGCTCCTGTCACACCCAGAGCCTGATAGGAACCAGCCGTGCACCGCGTACCACTCAGTAATACACGCTCCTGTCACACCCAGAGCCTGATAGGAACCAGCCATGCACCGCGTACCACTCAGTAATACCCGCTCCTGTCACACCCAGAGCCTGATAGGAACCAGCCGTGCACCGCTCACCACTCAGTAATACCCGCTCCTGTCACACCCAGAGCCTGATAGGAACCAGCCATGCACCGCTCACCACTCAGTAATACCCGCTCCTGTCACACCCAGAGCCTGATAGGAACCAGCCGTGCACCGCTCACCACTCAGTAATACCCGCTCCTGTCACACCCAGAGCCTGATAGGAACCAGCCATGCACCGCGTACCACTCAGTAATACCCGCTCCTGTCATACCCAGAGCCTGATAGGAACCAGCCGTGCACCGCTCACCACTCAGTAATACCCGCTCCTGTCACACCCAGAGCCTGATAGGAACCAGCCGTGCACCGCGTACCACTCAGTAATACCCGCTCCTGTCACACCCAGGGCCTGATAGGAACCAGCCGTGCACCGCTCACCACTCAGTAATACCCGCTCCTGTCACACCCAGAGCCTGATAGGAACCAGCCATGCACCGCTCACCACTCAGTAATACCCGCTCCTGTCATACCCAGAGCCTGATAGGAACCAGCCGTGCACCGCTCACCACTCAGTAATACCCGCTCCTGTCACACCCAGAGCCTGATAGGAACCAGCCGTGCACCGCTCACCACTCAGTAATACCCGCTCCTGTCACACCCAGAGCCTGATAGGAACCAGCCGTGCACCGCTCACCACTCAGTAATACCCGCTCCTGGAACACCCAGAGCCTGATAGGAACCAGCCGTGCACCGCGTACCACTCAGTAATACCCGCTCCTGTCATACCCAGAGCCTGATAGGAACCAGCCGTGCACCGCGTACCACTCAGTAATACACGCTCCTGTCACACCCAGAGCCTGATAGGAACCAGCCATGCACCGCGTACCACTCAGTAATACCCGCTCCTGTCACACCCAGAGCCTGATAGGAACCAGCCGTGCACCGCGTACCACTCAGTAATACCCGCTCCTGTCATATACTCAGAGCCTGATAGGAACCAGCCATGCACCGCGTACCACTCAGTAATACACGCTCCTGTCACACCCAGAGCCTGATAGGAACCAGCCGTGCACCGCGTACCACTCAGTAATACCTGCTCCTGTCATACCCAGAGCCTGATAGGAACCAGCCATGCACCGCTCACCACTCAGTAATACCCGCTCCTGTCATACCCAGAGCCTGATAGGAACCAGCCGTGCACCGCGTACCACTCAGTAATACCTGCTCCTGTCACACCCAGAGCCTGATAGGAACCAGCCGTGCACCGCGTACCACTCAGTAATACCCGCTCCTGTCACACCCAGAGCCTGATAGGAACCAGCCGTGCACCGCTCACCACTCAGTAATACACGCTCCTGTCACACCCAGAGCCTGATAGGAACCAGCCATGCACCGCGTACCACTCAGTAATACCCGCTCCTGTCATACCCAGAGCCTGATAGGAACCAGCCGTGCACCGCGTACCACTCAGTAATACCCGCTCCTGTCACACCCAGAGCCTGATAGGAACCAGCCGTGCACCGCTCACCACTCAGTAATACCCGCTCCTGTCACACCCAGAGCCTGATAGGAACCAGCCGTGTACAGCTCACCACTCAGTAATACCCGCTCCTATCACACCCAGAGCCTGATAGGAACCAGCCGTGCACCGCGTACCACTCAGTAATACCCGCTCCTGTCATACCCAGAGCCTGATAGGAACCAGCCGTGCACCGCGTACCACTCAGTAATACCCGCTCCTGTCACACCCAGAGCCTGATAGGAACCAGCCGTGCACCGCGTACCACTCAGTAATACCCGCTCCTGTCATACTCAGAGCCTGATAGGAACCAGCCGTGAACCGCGTACCACTCAGTAATACACGCTCCTGTCACACCCAGAGCCTGATAGGAACCAGCCGTGCACCGCGTACCACTCAGTAATACCCGCTCCTGTCATACCCAGAGCCTGATAGGAACCAGCCATGCACCGCTCACCACTCAGTAATACCCGCTCCTGTCATACCCAGAGCCTGATAGGAACCAGCCGTGCACCGCGTACCACTCCGTAATACCTGCTCCTGTCACACCCAGAGCCTGATAGGAACCAGCCATGCACCGCGTACCACTCAGTAATACCCGCTCCTGTCACACCCAGAGCCTGATAGGAACCAGCCGTGCACCGCGTACCACTCAGTAATACACGCTCCTGTCACACCCAGAGCCTGATAGGAACCAGCCATGCACCGCGTACCACTCAGTAATACCCGCTCCTGTCACACCCAGAGCCTGATAGGAACCAGCCGTGCACCGCTCACCACTCAGTAATACCCGCTCCTGTCACACCCAGAGCCTGATAGGAACCAGCCATGCACCGCTCACCACTCAGTAATACCCGCTCCTGTCACACCCAGAGCCTGATAGGAACCAGCCGTGCACCGCTCACCACTCAGTAATACCCGCTCCTGTCACACCCAGAGCCTGATAGGAACCAGCCATGCACCGCGTACCACTCAGTAATACCCGCTCCTGTCATACCCAGAGCTTAATAGGAACCAGCCGTGCACCGCTCACCACTCAGTAATACCCGCTCCTGTCACACCCAGAGCCTGATAGGAACCAGCCATGCACCGCGTACCACTCAGTAATACCCGCTCCTGTCACACCCAGAGCCTGATAGCAACCAGCCGTGCACCGCGTACCACTCAGTAATACCCGCTCCTGTCACACCCAGAGCCTGATAGGAACCAGCCATGCACCGCGTACCACTCAGTAATACCCGCTCCTGTCACACCCAGAGCCTGATAGGAACCAGCCGTGCACCGCGTACCACTCAGTAATACCCGCTCCTGTCACACCCAGAGCCTGATAGGAACCAGCCGTGCACCGCTCACCACTCAGTAATACCCGCTCCTGTCACACCCAGAGCCTGATAGGAACCAGCCGTGCACCGCTCACCACTCAGTAATACCCTCTCCTGTCATACCCAGAGCCTGATAGGAACCAGCCGTGCACCGCTCACCACTCAGTAATACCCGCTCCTGTCACACCCACTGCCTGATAGGAACCAGCCGTGCACCGCTCACCACTCAGTAATACACGCTCCTGTCACACCCAGAGCCTGATAGGAACCAGCCATGCACCGCTCACCACTCAGTAATACCCGCTCCTGTCACACCCAGAGCCTGATAGGAACCAGCCGTGCACCGCGTACCACTCAGTAATACCCGCTCCTGTCATACCCAGAGCCTGATAGGAACCAGCCATGCACCGCTCACCACTCAGTAATACACGCTCCTGTCACACCCAGAGCCTGATAGGAACCAGCCGTGCACCGCGTACCACTCAGTAATACCCGCTCCTGTCATACCCAGAGCCTGATAGGAACCAGCCATGCACCGCGTACCACTCAGTAATACCCGCTCCTGTCACACCCAGAGCCTGATAGGAACCAGCCATGCACCGCGTACCACTCAGTAATACCCGCTCCTGTCACACCCAGAGCCTGATAGGAACCAGCCGTGCACCGCTCACCACTCAGTAATACCCGCTCCTGTCACACCCAGAGCCTGATAGGAACCAGCCGTGCACCGCGTACCACTCAGTAATACCCGCTCCTGTCATACCCAGAGCCTGATAGGAACCAGCCATGCACCGCGTACCACTCAGTAATACACGCTCCTGTCACACCCAGAGCCTGATAGGAACCAGCCGTGCACCGCTCACCACTCAGTAATACCCGCTCCTGTCATACCCAGAGCCTGATAGGAACCAGCCATGCACCGCGTACCACTCAGTAATACCCGCTCCTGTCACACCCAGAGCCTGATAGGAACCAGCCGTGCACCGCGTACCACTCAGTAATACCCGCTCCTGTCATACCCAGAGCCTGATAGGAACCAGCCATGCACCGCGTACCACTCAGTAATACACGCTCCTGTCACACCCAGAGCCTGATAGGAACCAGCCATGCACCGCGTACCACTCAGTAATACCCGCTCCTGTCACACCCAGAGCCTGATAGGAACCAGCCGTGCACCGCGTACCACTCAGTAATACCCGCTCCTGTCATACTCAGAGCCTGATAGGAACCAGCCATGCACCGCGTACCACTCAGTAATACACGCTCCTGTCACACCCAGAGCCTGATAGGAACCAGCCGTGCATAGCGTACCACTCAGTAATACCCGCTCCTGTCATACCCAGAGCCTGATAGGAACCAGCCATGCACCGCTCACCACTCAGTAATACCCGCTCCTGTCATACCCAGAGCCTGATAGGAACCAGCCATGCACCGCGTACCACTCCGTAATACCTGCTCCTGTCACACCCAGAGCCTGATAGGAACCAGCCGTGCACCGCGTACCACTCAGTAATACCCGCTCCTGTCACACCCAGAGCCTGATAGGAACCAGCCATGCACCGCGTACCACTCAGTAATACACGCTCCTGTCACACCCAGAGCCTGATAGGAACCAGCCATGCACCGCGTACCACTCGGTAAATACCCGCTCCTGTCACACCCAGAGCCTGATAGGAACCAGCCGTGCACCGCGTACCACTCAGTAATACCCGCTCCTGTCACACCCAGAGCCTGATAGGAACTAGCCGTGCACCGCTCACCACTCAGTAATACCCGCTCCTGTCACACCCAGAGCCTGATAGGAACCAGCCATGCACCGCTCACCACTCAGTAATACCCGCTCCTGTCACACCCAGAGCCTGATAGGAACCAGCCGTGCACCGCTCACCACTCAGTAATACCCGCTCCTGTCACACCCAGAGCCTGATAGGAACCAGCCATGCACCGCGTACCACTCAGTAATACCCGCTCCTGTCATACCCAGAGCCTGATAGGAACCAGCCGTGCACCGCGTACCACTCAGCAATACCCGCTCCTGTCATACCCAGAGCCTGATAGGAACCAGCCATGCACCGCGTACCACTCAGTAATACCCGCTCCTGTCATACCCAGAGCCTGATAGGAACCAGCCATGCACCGCTCACCACTCAGTAATACCCGCTCCTGTCACACCCAGAGCCTGATAGGAACCAGCCATGCACCGCGTACCACTCAGTAATACCCGCTCCTGTCATACCCAGAGCCTGATAGGAACCAGCCATGCACCGCTCACCGCTCAGTAATACCCGCTCCTGTCACACCCAGAGCCTGATAGGAACCAGCCATGCACCGCGTACCACTCAGTTATACCCGCTCCTGTCATACCCAGAGCCTGATAGGAACCAGCCGTGCACCGCGTACCACTCAGAATACCCGCTCCTGTCACACCCAGAGCCGGATAGGAACCAGCCGTGCACCGCTCACCACTCAGTAATACCCGCTCCTGTCACACCCAGAGCCTGATAGGAACCAGCCGTGCACCGCGTACCACTCAGTAATACCCGCTCCTGTCATACCCAGAGCCTGATAGGAACCAGCCGTGCACCGCTCACCACTCAGTAATACCCGCTCCTGACGCACCCAGAGCCTGATAGGAACCAGCCGTGCACCGCGTACCACTCAGTAATACCCGCTCCTGTCACACCCAGGGCCTGATAGGAACCAGCCGTGCACCGCGTACCACTCAGTAATACCCGCTCCTGTCACACCCAGAGCCTGATAGGAACCAGCCGTGCACCGCGTACCACTCAGCAATACCCGCTCCTGTCACACCCAGGGCCTGATAGGAACCAGCCGTGCACCGCGTACCACTCAGTAATACCCGCTCCTGTCACACCCAGAGCCTGATAGGAACCAGCCGTGCACCGCGTACCACTCAGTAATACCCGCTCCTGTCATACCCAGAGCCTGATAGGAACCAGCCATGCACCGCTCACCACTCAGTAATACCCGCTCCTGTCACACCCAGAGCCTGATAGGAACCAGCCGTGCACCGCGTACCACTCAGTAATACCCGCTACTGTCACACCCAGAGCCTGATAGGAACCAGCCATGCACCGCTCACCACTCAGTAATACCCGCTCCTGTCACACCCAGAGCCTGATAGGAACCAGCCGTGCACCGCGTACCACTCAGTAATACCCGCTCCTGTGATACCCAGAGCCTAATAGGAACCAGCCGTGCACCGCTCACCACTCAGTAATACCCGCTCCTGTCACACCCAGAGCCTGATAGGAACCAGCCGTGCACCGCGTACCACTCAGTAATACCCGCTCCTGTCACACCCAGAGCCTGGTAGGAACCAGCCGTGCACCGCGTACCACTCAGTAATACCCGCTCCTGTCATACTCAGAGCCTGATAGGAACCAGCCATGCACCGCCTACCACTCAGTAATACACGCTCCTGTCACACCCAGAGCCTGATAGGAACCAGCCGTGCACCGCGTACCACTCAGTAATACCCGCTCCTGTCATACCCAGAGCCTGATAGGAACCAGCCATGCACCGCTCACCACTCAGTAATACCCGCTCCTGTCATACCCAGAGCCTGATAGGAACCAGCCATGCACCGCGTACCACTCAGTAATACCCGCTCCTGTCATACCCAGAGCCTGATAGGAACCAGCCATGCACCGTGTACCACTCAGCAATACCCGCTCCTGTCATACCCAGAGCCTGATAGGAACCAGCCATGCACCGCTCACCACTCAGTAATACCCGCTCCTGTCACACCCAGAGCCTGATAGGAACCAGCCATGCACCGCGTACCACTCAGTAATACCCGCTCCTGTCATACCCAGAGCCTGATAGGAACCAGCCGTGCACCGCGTACCACTCAGAATACCCGCTCCTGTCACACCCAGAGCTTGATAGGAACCAGCCGTGCACCGCTCACCACTCAGTAATACCCGCTCCTGTCACACCCAGAGCCTGATAGGAACCAGCCATGCACCGCTCACCACTCAGTAATACCCGCTCCTGTCACACCCAGAGCCTGATAGGAACCAGCCGTGCACCGCTCACCACTCAGTAATACCCGCTCCTGTCACACCCAGAGCCTGATAGGAACCAGCCGTGCACCGCGTACCACTCAGTAATACCCGCTCCTGTCATACCCAGAGCCTAATAGGAACCAGCCGTGCACCGCGTACCACTCAGCAATACCCGCTCCTGTCATACCCAGAGCCTGATAGGAACCAGCCATGCACCGCTCACCACTCAGTAATACCCGTTCCTGTCACACCCAGAGCCTGATAGGAACCAGCCATGCACCGCTCACCACTCAGTAATACCCGCTCCTGTCACACCCAGAGCCTGATAGGAACCAGCCGTGCACCGCTCACCACTCAGTAATACCCGCTCCTGTCACACCCAGAGCCTGATAGGAACCAGCCGTGCACCGCGTACCACTCAGTAATACCCGCTCCTGTCATACCCAGAGCCTGATAGGAACCAGCCGTGCACCGCGTACCACTCAGAATACCCGCTCCTGTCACACCCAGAGCCTGATAAGAACCAGCCGTGCACCGCTCACCACTCAGTAATACCCGCTCCTGTCACACCCAGAGCCTGATAGGAACCAGCCGTGCACCCCTCACCACTCAGTAATACCCGCTCCTGTCACACCCAGAGCCTGATAGGAACCAGCCGTGCACCGCTCACCACTCAGTAATACCCGCTCCTGTCACACCCAGAGCCTGATAGGAACCAGCCGTGCACCGCGTACCACTCAGTAATACCCGCTCCTGTCATACCCAGAGCCTGATAGGAACCAGCCGTGCACCGCGTACCACTCAGAATACCCGCTCCTGTCACACCCAGAGCCTGATAAGAACCAGCCGTGCACCGCTCACCACTCAGTAATACCCGCTCCTGTCACACCCAGAGCCTGATAGGAACCAGCCGTGCACCCCTCACCACTCAGTAATACCCGCTCCTGTCACACCCAGAGCCTGATAGGAACCAGCCGTGCACCGCGTACCACTCAGTAATACCCGCTCCTGTCATACCCAGAGCCTAATAGGAACCAGCCGTGCACCGCTCACCACTCAGTAATACCCGCTCCTGTCACACCCAGAGCCTGATAGGAACCAGCCGTGCACCGCTCACCACTCAGTAATACCCGCTCCTGTCACACCCAGAGCCTGATAGGAACCAGCCGTGCACCGCGTACCACTCAGTAATACCCGCTCCTGTCATACTCAGAGCCTGATAGGAACCAGCCGTGCACCGCTCACCACTCAGCAATACCCGCTCCTGTCACACCCAGAGCCTGATAGGAACCAGCCGTGCACCGCGTACCACTCAGTAATACCCGCTCCTGTCATACCCAGAGCCTAATAGGAACCACCCGTGCACCGCGTACCACTCAGTAATACCCGCTCCTGTCACACCCAGAGCCTGATAGGAACCAGCCATGCACCGCTCACCACTCAGCAATACCCGCTCCTGTCACACCCAGAGCCTGATAGGAACCAGCCGTGCACCGCTCACCACTCAGTAATACCCGCTCCTGTCATACCCAGAGCCTGATAGGAACCAGCCATGCACCGCGTACCACTCAGTAATACCCGCTCCTGTCACACCCAGAGCCTGATAGGAACCAGCCGTGCACCGCGTACCACTCAGTAATACCCGCTCCTGTCATACCCAGAGCCTAATAGGAACCAGCCGTGCACCGCTCACCACTCAGTAATACCCGCTCCTGTCACACCCAGAGCCTGATAGGAACCAGCCATGCACCGCGTACCACTCAGTAATACCCGCTCCTGCTATACCCAGAGCCTGATAGGAACCAGCCGTGCACCGCGTACCACTCAGTAATACCCGCTCCTGTCACACCCAGAGCCTGATAGGAACCAGCCATGCACCGCTCACCACTCAGCAATACCCGCTCCTGTCACACCCAGAGCCTGATAGGAACCAGCCGTGCACCGCGTACCACTCAGTTATACCCGCTCCTGTCATACCCAGAGCCTAATAGGAACCAGCCATGCACCGCGTACCACTCAGTAATACCCGCTCCTGTCACACCCAGAGCCTGATAGGAACCAGCCATGCACCGCTCACCACTCAGCAATACCCGCTCCTGTCACACCCAGAGCCTGATAGGAACCAGCCGTGCACCGCTCACCACTCAGTAATACCCGCTCCTGTCATACCCAGAGCCTGATAGGAACCAGCCATGCACCGCGTACCACTCAGTAATACCCGCTCCTGTCATACCCAGAGCCTGATAGGAACCAGCCGTGCACCGCTCACCATCAGTAATACCCGCTCCTGTCACACCCAGAGCCTGATAGGAACCAGCCGTGCACCGCTCACCACTCAGTAATACCCGCTCCTGTCACACCCAGAGCCTGATAGGAACCAGCCATGCACCGCGTACCACTCAGTAATACCCGCTCCTGTCATACCCAGAGCCTGATAGGAACCAGCCGTGCACCGCGTACCACTCAGCAATACCCGCTCCTGTCATACCCAGAGCCTGATAGGAACCAGCCATGCACCGCTCACCACTCAGTAATACCCGCTCCTGTTACACCCAGAGCCTGATAGGAACCAGCCATGCACCGCGTACCACTCAGTAATACCCGCTCCTGTCATACCCAGAGCCTGATAGGAACCAGCCGTGCACCGCGTACCACTCAGCAATACCCGCTCCTGTCACACCCAGAGCCTGATAGGAACCAGCCATGCACCGCTCACCACTCAGTAATACACGCTCCTGTCACACCCAGAGCCTGATAGGAACCAGCCGTGCACCGCGTACCACTCAGTAATACCCGCTCCTGTCATACTCAGAGCCTGATAGGAACCAGCCATGCACCGCGTACCACTCAGTAATACCCGCTCCTGTCATACCCAGAGCCTGATAGGAACCAGCCGTGCACCGCGTACCACTCAGTAATACCCGCTCCTGTCACACCCAGAGCCTGATAGGAACCAGCCATGTACCACTCACCACTCAGTAATACCCGCTCCTGTCACACCCAGAGCCTGATAGGAACCAGCCATGCACCGCTCACCACTCAGTAATACCCGCTCCTGTCACACCCAGAGCCTGATAGGAACCAGCCGTGCACCACGTACCACTCAGTAATACCCGCTCCTGTCATACCCAGAGCCTAATAGGAACCAGCCGTGCACCGCTCGCCACTCAGTAATACCCGCTCCTGTCACACCCAGAGCCTGATAGGAACCAGCCGTGCACCGCGTACCACTCAGTAATACCCGCTCCTGTCACACCCAGGGCCTGATAGGAACCAGCCGTGCACCGTGTACCACTCAGTAATACCCGCTCCTGTCATACTCAGAGCCTGATAGGAACCAGCCGTGCACCGCGTACCACTCAGCAATACCCGCTCCTGTCACACCCAGAGCCTGATAGCAACCAGCCGTGCACCGCGTACCACTCAGTGATACCCGCTCCTGTCATACCCAGAGCCTGATAGGAACCAGCCGTGCACCGCTCACCACTCAGTAATACCCGCTCCTGTCACACCCAGAGCCTGATAGGAACCAGCCGTGCACCGCGTACCACTCAGTAATACCCGCTCCTGTCACACCCAGAGCCTGATAGGAACCAGCCGTGCACCGCTCACCACTCAGTAATACCCGCTCCTGTCACACCCAGAGCCTGATAGGAACCAGCCATGCACCGCGTACCACTCAGTAATACCCGCTCCTGTCACACCCACTGCCTGATAGGAACCAGCCGTGCACCGCCCACCACTCAGTAATACCCGCTCCTGTCACACCCAGAGCCTGATAGGAACCAGCCATGCACCGCGTACCACTCAGTAATACCCGCTCCTGTCATACCCAGAGCCTGATAGGAACCAGCCGTGCACCGCGTACCACTCAGCAATACCCGCTCCTGTCATACCCAGAGCCTGATAGGAACCAGCCATGCACCGCTCACCACTCAGTAATACACGCTCCTGTCACACCCAGAGCCTGATAGGAACCAGCCGTGCACCGCGTACCACTCAGTAATACCCGCTCCTGTCATACCCAGAGCCTGATAGGAACCAGCCATGCACCGCGTACCACTCAGTAATACCCGCTCCTGTCATACCCAGAGCCTGATAGGAACCAGCCATGCACCGCGTACCACTCAGTAATACCCGCTCCTGTCACACCCAGAGCTGAATAGGAACCAGCCATGCACCGCTCACCACTCAGTAATACCCGCTCCTGTCACACCCAGAGCCTGATAGGAACCAGCCATGCACCGCTCACCACTCAGTAATACCCGCTCCTGTCACACCCAGAGCCTGATAGGAACCAGCCGTGCACCGCGTACCACTCAGTAATACCCGCTCCTGTCATACCCAGAGCCTGATAGGAACCAGCCGTGCACCGCTCACCACTCAGTAATACCCGCTCCTGTCACACCCAGAGCCTGATAGGAACCAGCCGTGCACCGCGTACCACTCAGTCATACCCGCTCCTGTCACACCCAGGGCCTGATAGGAACCAGCCGTGCACCGCGTACCACTCAGTAATACCCGCTCCTGTCATACTCAGAGCCTGATAGGAACCAGCCGTGCACCGCGTACCACTCAGCAATACCCGCTCCTGTCACACCCAGAGCCTGATAGCAACCAGCCGTGCACCGCGTACCACTCAGTAATACCCGCTCCTGTCACACCCAGAGCCTGATAGGAACCAGCCATGCACCGCTCACCACTCAGTAATACCCGCTCCTGTCACACCCAGAGCCTGATAGGAACCAGCCGTGCACCACGTACCACTCAGTAATACCCGCTCCTGTCATACCCAGAGCCTAATAGGAACCAGCCGTGCACCGCTCGCCACTCAGTAATACCCGCTCCTGTCACACCCAGAGCCTGATAGGAACCAGCCGTGCACCGCGTACCACTCAGTAATACCCGCTCCTGTCACACCCAGGGCCTGATAGGAACCAGCCGTGCACCGCGTACCACTCAGTAATACCCGCTCCTGTCATACTCAGAGCCTGATAGGAACCAGCCGTGCACCGCGTACCACTCAGCAATACCCGCTCCTGTCACACCCAGAGCCTGATAGCAACCAGCCGTGCACCGCGTACCACTCAGTGATACCCGCTCCTGTCATACCCAGAGCCTGATAGGAACCAGCCGTGCACCGCTCACCACTCAGTAATACCCGCTCCTGTCACACCCAGAGCCTGATAGCAACCAGCCGTGCACCGCGTACCACTCAGTAATACCCGCTCCTGTCACACCCAGAGCCTGATAGGAACCAGCCGTGCACCGCTCACCACTCAGTAATACCCGCTCCTGTCACACCCAGAGCCTGATGGGAACCAGCCATGCACCGCGTACCACTCAGTAATACCCGCTCCTGTCACACCCACTGCCTGATAGGAACCAGCCGTGCACCGCTCACCACTCAGTAATACCCGCTCCTGTCACACCCAGAGCCTGATAGGAACCAGCCATGCACCGCGTACCACTCAGTAATACCCGCTCCTGTCATACCCAGAGCCTGATAGGAACCAGCCGTGCACCGCGTACCACTCAGCAATACCCGCTCCTGTCATACCCAGAGCCTGATAGGAACCAGCCATGCACCGCTCACCACTCAGTAATACACGCTCCTGTCACACCCAGAGCCTGATAGGAACCAGCCGTGCACCGCGTACCACTCAGTAATACCCGCTCCTGTCATACCCAGAGCCTGATAGGAACCAGCCATGCACCGCGTACCACTCAGTAATACCCGCTCCTGTCATACCCAGAGCCTGATAGGAACCAGCCATGCACCGCGTACCACTCAGTAATACCCGCTCCTGTCACACCCAGAGCTGGATAGGAACCAGCCATGCACCGCTCACCACTCAGTAATACCCGCTCCTGTCACACCCAGAGCCTGATAGGAACCAGCCATGCACCGCTCACCACTCAGTAATACCCGCTCCTGTCACACCCAGAGCCTGATAGGAACCAGCCGTGCACCGCGTACCACTCAGTAATACCCGCTCCTGTCATACCCAGAGCCTGATAGGAACCAGCCGTGCACCGCTCACCACTCAGTAATACCCGCTCCTGTCACACCCAGAGCCTGATAGGAACCAGCCGTGCACCGCGTACCACTCAGTAATACCCGCTCCTGTCACACCCAGGGCCTGATAGGAACCAGCCGTGCACCGCGTACCACTCAGTAATACCCGCTCCTGTCATACTCAGAGCCTGATAGGAACCAGCCGTGCACCGCGTACCACTCAGCAATACCCGCTCCTGTCACACCCAGAGCCTGATAGCAACCAGCCGTGCACCGCGTACCACTCAGTAATACCCGCTCCTGTCATACCCAGAGCCTGATAGGAACCAGCCGTGCACCGCTCACCACTCAGCAATACCCGCTCCTGTCACACCCAGAGCCTGATAGGAACCAGCCGTGCACCGCTCACCACTCAGTAATACCCGCTCCTGTCACACCCAGAGCCTGATAGGAACCAGCCATGCACCGCGTACCACTCAGTAATACCCGCTCCTGTCACACCCAGAGCCTGATAGGAACCAGCCGTGCACCGCTCACCACTCAGTAATACCCGCTCCTGTCACACCCAGAGCCTGATAGGAACCAGCCATGCACCGCGTACCACTCAGTAATACCCGCTCCTGTCATACCCAGAGCCTGATAGGAACCAGCCGTGCACCGCGTACCACTCAGCAATACCCGCTCCTGTCATACCCAGAGCCTGATAGGAACCAGCCATGCACCGCTCACCACTCAGTAATACCCGCTCCTGTCACACCCAGAGCCTGATAGGAACCAGCCATGCACCGCGTACCACTCAGTAATACCCGCTCCTGTCATACCCAGAGCCTGATAGGAACCACCCGTGCACCGCGTACCACTCAGAATACCCGCTCCTGTCACACCCAGAGCCTGATAGGAACCAACCATGCACCGCTCACCACTCAGTAATACCCGCTCCTGTCACACCCAGAGCCTGATAGGAACCAGCCATGCACCGCGTACCACTCAGTAATACCCGCTCCTGTCATACCCAGAGCCTAATAGGAACCAGCCGTGCACCGCTCACCACTCAGTAATACCCGCTCCTGTCACACCCAGAGCCTGATAGGAACCAGCCGTGCCCCGCTCACCACTCAGTAATACCCGCTCCTGTCACACCCAGGGCCTGATAGGAACCAGCCGTGCACCGCGTACCACTCAGTAATACCCGCTCCTGTCACACCCAGAGCCTGATAGGAACCAGCCGTGCACCGCGTACCACTCAGCAATACCCGCTCCTGTCACACCCAGAGCCTGATAGGAACCAGCCGTGCACCGCGTACCACTCAGTAATACCCGCTCCTGTCATACCCAGAGCCTGATAGGAACCAGCCGTGCACCGCGTACCACTCAGTAATACCCGCTCCTGTCACACCCAGAGCCTGATAGGAACCAGCCATGCACCGCTCACCACTCAGTAATACCCGCTCCTGTCACACCCAGAGCCTGATAGGAACCAGCCGTGCACCGCGTACCACTCAGTAATACCCGCTCCTGTCATACCCAGAGCCTAATAGGAACCAGCCGTGCACCGCTCACCACTCAGTAATACCCGCTCCTGTCACACCCAGAGCCTGATAGGAACCAGCCGTGCACCGCGTACCACTCAGTAATACCCGCTCCTGTCATACCCAGAGCCTGATAGGAACCAGCCATGCACCGCCTACCACTCAGTAATACACGCTCCTGTCACACCCAGAGCCTGATAGGAACCAGCCATGCACCGCGTACCACTCAGTAATACCCGCTCCTGTCACACCCAGAGCCTGATAGGAACCAGCCGTGCACCGCGTACCACTCAGTAATACCCGCTCCTGTCACACTCAGAGCCTGATAGGAACCAGCCATGCACCGCTCACCACTCAGTAATACACGCTCCTGTCACACCCAGAGCCTGATAGGAACCAGCCGTGCACCGCGTACCACTCAGTAATACCCGCTCCTGTCATACCCAGAGCCTGATAGGAACCAGCCGTGCACCGCTCACCACTCAGTAATACCCGCTCCTGTCATACCCAGAGCCTGATAGGAACCAGCCGTGCACCGCGTACCACTCAGTAATACCCGCTCCTGTCACACCCAGAGCCTGATAGGAACCAGCCGTGCACCGCGTACCACTCAGTAATACCCGCTCCTGTCACACCCAGAGCCTGATAGGAACCAGCCATGCACCGCGTACCACTCAGTAATACACGCTCCTGTCACACCCAGAGCCTGATAGGAACCAGCCATGCACCGCGTACCACTCAGTAATACCCGCTCCTGTCACACCCAGAGCCTGATAGGAACCAGCCGTGCACCGCTCACCACTCAGTAATACCCGCTCCTGTCACACCCAGAGCCTGATAGGAACCAGCCGTGCACCGCTCACCACTCAGTAATACCCGCTCCTGTCACACCCAGAGCCTGATAGGAACCATCCATGCCCCGCTCACCACTCAGTAATACCCGCTCCTGTCACACCCAGAGCCTGATAGGAACCAGCCGTGCACCGCGTACCACTCAGTAATTCCCGCTCCTGTCATACCCAGAGCCTAATAGGAACCAGCCGTGCACCGCGTACCACTCAGTAATACCCGCTCCTGTCACACCCAGAGCCTGATAGGAACCAGCCGTGCACCGCGTACCACTCAGTAATACCCGCTCCTGTCATACCCAGAGCCTGATAGGAACCAGCCATGCACCGCGTACCACCCAGTAATACACGCTCCTGTCACACCCAGAGCCTGATAGGAACCAGCCATGCACCGCGTACCACTCAGTAATACCCGCTCCTGTCACACCCAGAGCCTGATAGGAACCAGCCGTGCACCGCGTACCACTCAGTAATACCCGCTCCTGTCATACTCAGAGCCTGATAGGAACCAGCCGTGCACCGCTCACCACTCAGTAATACACGCTCCTGTCACACCCAGAGCCTGATAGGAACCAGCCGTGCACCGCGTACCACTCAGTAATGCCCGCTCCTGTCATACCCAGAGCCTGATAGGAACCAGCCATGCACCGCTCACCCCTCAGTAATACCCGCTCCTGTCACACCCAGAGCCTGATAGGAACCAGCCGTGCACCGCGTACCACTCAGTAATACCCGCTCCTGTCACACCCAGAGCCTGATAGGAACCAGCCATGCACCGCGTACAACTCAGTAATACCCGCTCCTGTCACACCCAGAGCCTGATAGGAACCAGCCGTGCACCGCTCACCACTCAGTAATACCCGCTCCTGTCACACCCAGAGCCTGATAGGAACCAGCCGTGCACCGCTCACCACTCAGTAATACCCGCTCCTGTCACACCCAGAGCCTGATAGGAACCAGCCATGCACCGCTCACCACTCAGTAATACCCGCTCCTGTCACACCCAGAGCCTGATAGGAACCAGCCGTGCACCGCGTACCACTCAGCAATACCCGCTCCTGTCACACCCAGGGCCTGATAGGAACCAGCCGTGCACCGCGTACCACTCAGTAATACCCGCTCCTGTCATACTCAGAGCCTGATAGGAACCAGCCGTGCACCGCGTGCCACTCAGCAATACCCGCTCCTGTCACACCCAGAGCCTGATAGCAACCAGCCGTGCACCGCGTACCACTCAGTAATACCCGCTCCTGTCATACCCAGAGCCTGATAGGAACCAGCCGTGCACCGCGTACCACTCAGAATACCCGCTCCTGTCACACCCAGAGCCTGATAGGAACCAGCCATGCATCGCTCACCACTCAGCAATACCCGCTCCTGTCACACCCAGAGCCTGATAGGAACCAGCCGTGCACCGCTCACCACTCAGTAATACCCGCTCCTGTCATACCCAGAGCCTAATAGGAACCAGCCGTGCACCGCTCACCACTCAGCAATACCCGCTCCTGTCACACCCAGAGCCTGATAGGAACCAGCCGTGCACCGCTCACCACTCAGTAATACCCGCTCCTGTCACACCCAGAGCCTGATAGGAACCAGCCATGCACCGCGTACCACTCAGTAATACCCGCTCCTGTCACACCCAGAGCCTGATAGGAACCAGCCGTGCACCGCTCACCACTCAGCAATACCCGCTCCTGTCACACCCAGAGCCTGATAGGAACCAGCCGTGCACCGCTCACCACTCAGTAATACCCGCTCCTGTCACACCCAGAGCCTGATAGGAACCAGCCATGCACCGCGTACCACTCAGTAATACCCGCTCCTGTCACACCCAGAGCCTGATAGGAACCAGCCGTGCACCGCTCACCACTCAGTAATACCCGCTCCTGTCACACCCAGAGCCTGATAGGAACCAGCCGTGCACCGCTCACCACTCAGTAATACCCGCTCCTGTCACACCCAGAGCCTGATAGGAACCAGCCGTGCACCGCGTACCACTCAGTAATACCCGCTCCTGTCATACCCAGAGCCTAATAGGAACCAGCCGTGCACCGCTCACCACTCAGTAATACCCGCTCCTGTCACACCCAGAGCCTGATAGGAACCAGCCGTGCACCGCGTACCACTCAGTAATACCCGCTCCTGTCATACCCAGAGCCTGATAGGAACCAGCCATGCAGCGCGTACCACTCAGTAATACACGCTCCTGTCACACCCAGAGCCTGATAGGAACCAGCCATGCACCGCGTACCACTCAGTAATACCCGCTCCTGTCACACCCAGAGCCTGATAGGAACCAGCCGTGCACCGCGTACCACTCAGTAATACCCGCTCCTGTCACACCCAGAGCCTGATAGGAACCAGCCATGCACCGCGTACCACTCAGTAATGCCCGCTCCTGTCACACCCAGAGCCTGATAGGAACCAGCCATGCACCGCTCACCCCTCAGTAATACCCGCTCCTGTCACACCCAGAGCCTGATAGGAACCAGCCATGCACCGGGTACAACTCAGTAATACCCGCTCCTGTCACACCCAGAGCCTGATAGGAACCAGCCGTGCACCGCTCACCACTCAGTAATACCCGCTCCTGTCACACCCAGAGCCTGATAGGAACCAGCCGTGCACCGCTCACCACTCAGTAATACCCGCTCCTGTCACACCCAGAGCCTGATAGGAACCAGCCATGCACCGCTCACCACTCAGTAATACCCGCTCCTGTCACACCCAGAGCCTGATAGGAACCAGCCGTGCACCGCGTACCACTCAGTAATACCCGCTCCTGTCATACCCAGAGCCTGATAGGAACCAGCCATGCAGCGCGTACCACTCAGTAATACACGCTCCTGTCACACCCAGAGCCTGATAGGAACCAGCCATGCACCGCGTACCACTCAGTAATACCCGCTCCTGTCACACCCAGAGCCTGATAGGAACCAGCCGTGCACCGCGTACCACTCAGTAATACCCGCTCCTGTCACACCCAGAGCCTGATAGGAACCAGCCATGCACCGCGTACCACTCAGTAATGCCCGCTCCTGTCACACCCAGAGCCTGATAGGAACCAGCCGTGCACCGCGTACCACTCAGTAATACCCGCTCCTGTCACACCCAGAGCCTGATAGGAACCAGCCATGCACCGCGTACAACTCAGTAATACCCGCTCCTGTCACACCCAGAGCCTGATAGGAACCAGCCGTGCACCGCTCACCACTCAGTAATACCCGCTCCTGTCACACCCAGAGCCTGATAGGAACCAGCCGTGCACCGCTCACCACTCAGTAATACCCGCTCCTGTCACACCCAGAGCCTGATAGGAACCAGCCATGCACCGCTCACCACTCAGTAATACCCGCTCCTGTCACACCCAGAGCCTGATAGGAACCAGCCGTGCACCGCGTACCACTCAGCAATACCCGCTCCTGTCACACCCAGGGCCTGATAGGAACCAGCCGTGCACCGCGTACCACTCAGTAATACCCGCTCCTGTCATACTCAGAGCCTGATAGGAACCAGCCGTGCACCGCGTGCCACTCAGCAATACCCGCTCCTGTCACACCCAGAGCCTGATAGCAACCAGCCGTGCACCGCGTACCACTCAGTAATACCCGCTCCTGTCATACCCAGAGCCTGATAGGAACCAGCCGTGCACCGCGTACCACTCAGAATACCCGCTCCTGTCACACCCAGAGCCTGATAGGAACCAGCCATGCATCGCTCACCACTCAGCAATACCCGCTCCTGTCACACCCAGAGCCTGATAGGAACCAGCCGTGCACCGCTCACCACTCAGTAATACCCGCTCCTGTCATACCCAGAGCCTAATAGGAACCAGCCGTGCACCGCTCACCACTCAGCAATACCCGCTCCTGTCACACCCAGAGCCTGATAGGAACCAGCCGTGCACCGCTCACCACTCAGTAATACCCGCTCCTGTCACACCCAGAGCCTGATAGGAACCAGCCATGCACCGCGTACCACTCAGTAATACCCGCTCCTGTCACACCCAGAGCCTGATAGGAACCAGCCGTGCACCGCTCACCACTCAGCAATACCCGCTCCTGTCACACCCAGAGCCTGATAGGAACCAGCCGTGCACCGCTCACCACTCAGTAATACCCGCTCCTGTCACACCCAGAGCCTGATAGGAACCAGCCATGCACCGCGTACCACTCAGTAATACCCGCTCCTGTCACACCCAGAGCCTGATAGGAACCAGCCGTGCACCGCTCACCACTCAGTAATACCCGCTCCTGTCACACCCAGAGCCTGATAGGAACCAGCCGTGCACCGCTCACCACTCAGTAATACCCGCTCCTGTCACACCCAGAGCCTGATAGGAACCAGCCGTGCACCGCGTACCACTCAGTAATACCCGCTCCTGTCATACCCAGAGCCTAATAGGAACCAGCCGTGCACCGCTCACCACTCAGTAATACCCGCTCCTGTCACACCCAGAGCCTGATAGGAACCAGCCGTGCACCGCGTACCACTCAGTAATACCCGCTCCTGTCATACCCAGAGCCTGATAGGAACCAGCCATGCAGCGCGTACCACTCAGTAATACACGCTCCTGTCACACCCAGAGCCTGATAGGAACCAGCCATGCACCGCGTACCACTCAGTAATACCCGCTCCTGTCACACCCAGAGCCTGATAGGAACCAGCCGTGCACCGCGTACCACTCAGTAATACCCGCTCCTGTCATACTCAGAGCCTGATAGGAACCAGCCATGCACCGCTCACCACTCAGTAATACACGCTCCTGTCACACCCAGAGCCTGATAGGAACCAGCCGTGCACCGCTCACCACTCAGTAATACCCGCTCCTGTCACACCCAGAGCCTGATAGGAACCAGCCGTGCACCGCGTACCACTCAGTAATACCCGCTCCTGTCATACTCAGAGCCTGATAGGAACCAGCCATGCACCGCTCACCACTCAGTAATACACGCTCCTGTCATACCCAGAGCCTGATAGGAACCAGCCATGCACCGCTCACCACTCAGTAATACCCGCTCCTGTCACACCCAGAGCCTGATAGGAACCAGCCGTGCACCGCGTACCACTCAGTAATACCCGCTCCTGTCACACCCAGAGCCTGATAGGAACCAGCCGTGCACCGCGTACCACTCAGTAATACCCGCTCCTGTCACACCCAGAGCCTGATAGGAACCAGCCATGCACCGCGTACCACTCAGTAATACCCGCTCCTGTCACACCCAGAGCCTGATAGGAACCAGCCATGCACCGCGTACCACTCAGTAATACCCGCTCCTGTCACACCCAGAGCCTGATAGGAACCAGCCGTGCACCGCTCACCACTCAGTAATACCCGCTCCTGTCACACCCAGAGCCTGATAGGAACCAGCCGTGCACCGCGTACCACTCAGTAATACCCGCTCCTGTCACACCCAGAGCCTGATAGGAACCAGCCGTGCACCGCGTACCACTCAGTAATACCCGCTCCTGTCATACCCAGAGCCTAATAGGAACCAGCCGTGCACCGCTCACCACTCAGTAATACCCGCTCCTGTCACACCCAGAGCCTGATAGGAACCAGCCGTGCACCGCGTACCACTCAGTAATACCCGCTCCTGTCATACCCAGAGCCTGATAGGAACCAGCCATGCACCGCGTACCACTCAGTAATACCCGCTCCTGTCACACCCAGAGCCTGATAGGAACCAGCCATGCACCGCGTACCACTCAGTAATACCCGCTCCTGTCACACCCAGAGCCTGATAGGAACCAGCCGTGCACCGCGTACCACTCAGTAATACCCGCTCCTGTCATACTCAGAGCCTGATAGGAACCAGCCATGCACCGCTCACCACTCAGTAATACACGCTCCTGTCACACCCAGAGCCTGATAGGAACCAGCCGTGCACCGCTCACCACTCAGTAATACCCGCTCCTGTCATACCCAGAGCCTGATAGGAACCAGCCATGCACCGCTCACCACTCAGTAATACCCGCTCCTGTCACACCCAGAGCCTGATAGGAACCAGCCGTGCACCGCGTACCACTCAGTAATACCCGCTCCTGTCACACCCAGAGCCTGATAGGAACCAGCCGTGCACCGCGTACCACTCAGTAATACCCGCTCCTGTCACACCCAGAGCCTGATAGGAACCAGCCATGCACCGCGTACCACTCAGTAATACACGCTCCTGTCACACCCAGAGCCTGATAGGAACCAGCCATGCACCGCGTACCACTCAGTAATACCCGCTCCTGTCACACCCAGAGCCTGATAGGAACCAGCCGTGCACCGCTCACCACTCAGTAATACCCGCTCCTGTCACACCCAGAGCCTGATAGGAACCAGCCGTGCACCGCTCACCACTCAGTAATACCCGCTCCTGTCACACCCAGAGCCTGATAGGAACCAGCTATGTACCGCTCACCACTCAGTAATACCCGCTCCTGTCACACCCAGAGCCTGATAGGAACCAGCCGTGCACCGCGTACCACTCAGTAATACCCGCTCCTGTCACACCCAGGGCCTGATAGGAACCAGCCATGCACCGCGTACCACTCAGTAATACCCGCTCCTGTCACACCCAGAGCCTGATAGGAACCAGCCGTGCACCGCGTACCACTCAGTAATACCCGCTCCTGTCATACCCAGAGCCTAATAGGAACCAGCCGTGCACCGCTCACCACTCAGTAATACCCGCTCCTGTCACACCCAGAGCCTGATAGGAACCAGCCGTGCACCGCGTACCACTCAGTAATACCCGCTCCTGTCATACCCAGAGCCTGATAGGAACCAGCCATGCACCGCGTACCACTCAGTAATACACGCTCCTGTCACACCCAGAGCCTGATAGGAACCAGCCATGCACCGCGTACCACTCAGTAATACCCGCTCCTGTCACACCCAGAGCCTGATAGGAACCAGCCGTGCACCGCGTACCACTCAGTAATACCCGCTCCTGTCATACTCAGAGCCTGATAGGAACCAGCCATGCACCGCTCACCACTCAGTAATACACGCTCCTGTCACACCCAGAGCCTGATAGGAACCAGCCGTGCACCGCTCACCACTCAGTAATACCCGCTCCTGTCATACCCAGAGCCTGATAGGAACCAGCCATGCACCGCTCACCACTCAGTAATACCCGCTCCTGTCACACCCAGAGCCTGATAGGAACCAGCCGTGCACCGCGTACCACTCAGTAATACCCGCTCCTGTCACACCCAGAGCCTGATAGGAACCAGCCGTGCACCGCGTACCACTCAGTAATACCCGCTCCTGTCACACCCAGAGCCTGATAGGAACCAGCCATGCACCGCTCACCACTCAGCAATACCCGCTCCTGTCACACCCAGAGCCTGATAGGAACCAGCCATGCACCGCGTACCACTCAGTAATACCCGCTCCTGTCACACCCAGAGCCTGATAGGAACCAGCCGTGCACCGCTCACCACTCAGTAATACCCGCTCCTGTCACACCCAGAGCCTGATAGGAACCAGCCGTGCACCGCTCACCACTCAGTAATACCCGCTCCTGTCACACCCAGAGCCTGATAGGAACCAGCCATGCACCGCTCACCACTCAGTAATACCCGCTCCTGTCACACCCAGAGCCTGATAGGAACCAGCCGTGCACCGCGTACCACTCAGTAATACCCGCTCCTGTCACACCCAGGGCCTGATAGGAACCAGCCGTGCACCGCGTACCACTCAGTAATACCCGCTCCTGTCATACTCAGAGCCTGATAGGAACCAGCCGTGCACCGCGTACCACTCAGCAATACCCGCTCCTGTCACACCCAGAGCCTGATAGGAACCAGCCATGCACCGCGTACCACTCAGTAATACCCGCTCCTGTCATATCCAGAGCCTGATAGGAACCAGCCGTGCACCGCATACCACTCAGAATACCCGCTCCTGTCACACCCAGAGCCTGATAGGAACCAGCCATGCACCGCTCACCACTCAGCAATACCCGCTCCTGTCACACCCAGAGCCTGATAGGAACCAGCCATGCACCGCTCACCACTCAGTAATACCCGCTCCTGTCATACCCCGAGCCTAATAGGAACCAGCCGTGCACCGCTCACCACTCAGCAATACCCGCTCCTGTCACACCCAGAGCCTGATAGGAACCAGCCGTGCACCGCTCACCACTCAGTAATACCCGCTCCTGTCACACCCAGAGCCTGATAGGAACCAGCCATGCACCGCGTACCACTCAGTAATACCCGCTCCTGTCACACCCAGAGCCTGATAGGAACCAGCCGTGCACCGCTCACCACTCAGTAATACCCGCTCCTGTCACACCCAGAGCCTGATAGGAACCAGCCATGCACCGCGTACCACTCAGTAATACCCGCTCCTGTCATACCCAGAGCCTGATAGGAACCAGCCGTGCACCGCGTACCACTCAGCAATACCCGCTCCTGTCACACCCAGAGCCTGATAGGAACCAGCCGTGCACCGCGTACCACTCAGTAATACCCGCTCCTGTCATACCCAGAGCCTGATAGGAACCAGCCGTGCACCGCGTACCACTCAGTAATACCCGCTCCTGTCACACCCAGAGCCTGATAGGAACCAGCCTGCACCGCTCACCACTCAGTAATACCCGCTCCTGTCACACCCAGGGCCTGATAGGAACCAGCCCTGCACCGCGTACCACTCAGTAATACCCGCTCCTGTCATACCCAGAGCCTGATAGGAACCAGCCGTGCACCGCGTACCACTCAGCAATACCCGCTCCTGTCACACCCAGAGCCTGATAGGAACCAGCCGTGCACCGCTCACCGCTCAGTTATACCCGCTCCTGTCACACCCAGGGCCTGATAGGAACCAGCCCTGCACCGCGTACCACTCAGTAATACCCGCTCCTGTCATACCCGGAGCCTGATAGGAACCAGCCGTGCACCGCGTACCACTCAGTTATACCCGCTCCTGTCACACCCAGAGCCTGATAGGAACCAGCCGTGCACCGCTCACCGCTCAGTTATACCCGCTCCTGTCACACCCAGAGCCTGATAGGAACCAGCCGTGCACCGCGTACCACTCAGTAATACCCGCTCCTGTCATACCCAGAGCCTGATAGGAACCAGCCGTGCACCGCGTACCACTCAGCAATACCCGCTCCTGTCACACCCAGAGCCTGATAGGAACCAGCCGTGCACCGCTCACCACTCAGTAATACCCGCTCCTGTCATACCCAGAGCCTGATAGGAACCAGCCGTGCACCGCGTACCACTCAGTAATACCCGCTCCTGTCACACCCAGAGCCTGATAGGAACCAGCCGTGCACCGTGTACCACTCAGTAATTTCCGCTCCTGTCACACCCAGAGCCTGATAGGAACCAGCCGTGCACCGCGTACCACTCAGCAATACCCGCTCCTGTCATACCCAGAGCCTAAAAGGAACCAGCCGTGCACCGCTCACCACTCAGTAATACCCGCTCCTGTCACACCCAGAGCCTGATAGGAACCAGCCGTGCACCGCGTACCACTCAGTAATACCCGCTCCTGTCACACCCAGAGCCTGATAGCAACCAGCCGTGCACCGCTCACCACTCAGTAATACCCGCTCCTGTCACACCCAGAGCCTGATAGGAACCAGCCGTGCACCGCTCACCACTCAAGAATACCCGCTCCTGTCATGCCCAGAGCCTGATAGGAACCAGCCGTGCACCGCGTACCACTCAGTAATACCCGCTCCTGTCACACCCAGAGCCTGATAGGAACCAGCCGTGCACCGTGTACCACTCAGTAATTTCCGCTCCTGTCACACCCAGAGCCTGATAGGAACCAGCCGTGCACCGCGTACCACTCAGCAATACCCGCTCCTGTCATACCCAGAGCCTAATAGGAACCAGCCGTGCACCGCTCACCACTCAGTAATACCCGCTCCTGTCACACCCAGAGCCTGATAGGAACCAGCCGTGCACCGCGTACCACTCAGTAATACCCGCTCCTGTCACACCCAGAGCCTGATAGCAACCAGCCGTGCACCGCGTACCACTCAGTAATACCCGCTCCTGTCACACCCAGAGCCTGATAGGAACCAGCCATGCACCGCGTACCACTCAGTAATACCCGCTCCTGTCATACCCAGAGCCTGATAGGAACCAGCCGTGCACCGCGTACCACTCAGTAATACCCGCTCCTGTCACACCCAGAGCCTGATAGGAACCAGCCGTGCACCGCTCACCACTCAGTAATACCCGCTCCTGTCACACCCAGAGCCTGATAGGAACCAGCCATGCACCGCTCACCACTCAGTAATACCCGCTCCTGTCATACCCAGAGCCTAATAGGAACCAGCCGTGCACCGCGTACCACTCAGTAATACCCGCTCCTGTCACACCCACTGCCTGATAGGAACCAGCCGAGCACCGCTCACCACTCAGTAATACCCGCTCCTGTCACACCCAGAGCCTGATAGGAACCAGCCGTGCACCGCGTACCACTCAGCAATACCCGCTCCTGTCACACCCAGAGCCTGATAGGAACCAGCCGTGCACCGCGTACCACTCAGTAATACCCGCTCCTGTCATACCCAGAGCCTGATAGGAACCAGCCATGCACCGCGTACCACTCAGTAATACACGCTCCTGTCACACCCAGAGCCTGATAGGAACCAGCCATGCACCGCGTACCACTCAGTAATACCCGCTCCTGTCACACCCAGAGCCTGATAGGAACCAGCCGTGCACCGCGTACCACTCAGTAATACCCGCTCCTGTCATACCCAGAGCCTGATAGGAACCAGCCATGCACCGCGTACCACTCAGTAATACACGCTCCTGTCACACCCAGAGCCTGATAGGAACCAGCCATGCACCGCTCACCACTCAGTAATACCCGCTCCTGTCATACCCAGAGGCTGATAGGAACCAGCCGTGCACCGCTCACCACTCAGTAATACCCGCTCCTGTCACACCCAGAGCCTGATAGGAACCAGCCGTGCACCGCGTACCACTCAGTAATACCCGCTCCTGTCATACCCAGAGCCTGATAGGAACCAGCCATGCACCGCGTACCACTCAGTAATACACGCTCCTGTCACACCCAGAGCCTGATAGGAACCAGCCGTGCACCGCTCACCACTCAGTAATACCCGCTCCTGTCACACCCAGAGCCTGATAGGAACCAGCCGTGCACCGCGTACCACTCAGTAATACCCGCTCCTGTCATACCCAGAGCCTGATAGGAACCAGCCGTGCACCGCGTACCACTCAGCAATACCCGCTCCTGTCATACCCAGGGCCTGATAGGAACCAGCCATGCACCGCTCACCGCTCAGTAATACCCGCTCCTGTCACACCCAGAGCCTGATAGGAACCAGCCGTGCACCGCTCACCACTCAGTAATACCCGCTCCTGTCATACCCAGAGCCTGATAGGAACCAGCCGTACACCGCGTACCACTCAGTAATACCCGCTCCTGTCACACCCAGAGCCTGATAGGAACCAGCCGTGCACCGCTCACCACTAAGTAATACCCGCTCCTGTCACACCCAGAGCCTGATAGGAACCAGCCGTGCACCGCGTACCACTCAGTAATACCCGCTCCTGTCACACCCAGAGCCTGATAGGAACCAGCCGTGCACCGCTCACCACTCAGTAATACCCGCTTCTGTCATACCCAGAGCCTGATAGGAACCAGCCGTGCACCGCGTACCACTCAGTAATACCCGCTCCTGTCACACCCAGAGCCTGATAGGAACCAGCCGTGCACCGCGTACCACTCAGTAATACCCGCTCCTGTCATACCCAGAGCCTGATAGGAACCAGCCGTGCACCGCGTACCACTCAGCAATACCCGCTCCTGTCATACCCAGAGCCTGATAGGAACCAGCCATGCACCGCTCACCGCTCAGTAATACCCGCTCCTGTCACACCCAGAGCCTGATAGGAACCAGCCGTGCACCGCTCACCACTCAGTAATACCCGCTCCTGTCATACCCAGAGCCTGATAGGAACCAGCCGTACACCGCTCACCACTCAGTAATACCCGCTCCTGTCACACCCAGAGCCTGATAGGAACCAGCCGTGCACCGCTCACCACTAAGTAATACCCGCTCCTGTCACACCCAGAGCCTGATAGGAACCAGCCGTGCACCGCGTACCACTCAGTAATACCCGCTCCTGTCACACCCAGAGCCTGATAGGAACCAGCCGTGCACCGCTCACCACTCAGTAATACCCGCTTCTGTCATACCCAGAGCCTGATAGGAACCAGCCGTGCACCGCGTACCACTCAGTAATACCCGCTCCTGTCACACCCAGAGCCTGATAGGAACCAGCCATGCACCGCTCACCACTCAGTAATACCCGCTCCTGTCACACCCAGAGCCTGATAGGAACCAGCCGTGCACCGCGTACCACTCAGTAATACCCGCTCCTGTCATACCCAGAGCCTAATAGGAACCAGCCGTGCACCGCTCACCACTCAGTAATACCCGCTCCTGTCACACCCAGAGCCTGATAGGAACCAGCCGTGCACCGCGTACCACTCAGTAATACCCGCTCCTGTCACACCCAGAGCCTGATAGGAACCAGCCGTGCACCGCTCACCACTCAGTAATACCCGCTCCTGTCACACCCAGGGCCTGATAGGAACCAGCCGTGCACCGCGTACCACTCAGTAATACCCGCTCCTGTCATACCCAGAGCCTGATAGGAACCAGCCGTGCACCGCGTACCACTCAGCAATACCCGCTCCTGTCACACCCAGAGCCTGATAGGAACCAGCCGTGCACCGCTCACCACTCAGTAATACCCGCTCCTGTCATACCCAGAGCCTGATAGGATGGTTCCTATCAGGCTCTGGGTATGACAGGAGCGGGTATTACTGAGTGGTACGCGGTGCACGGCTGGTTCCTATCAGGCTCTGGGTGTGACAGGAGCGGGTATTGCTGAGTGGTACGCGGTGCACGGCTGGTTCCTATCAGGCTCTGGGTGTGACAGGAGCGGGTATTACTGAGTGGTGAGCGGTGCACGGCTGGTTCCTATCAGGCTCTGGGTGTGACAGGAGCGGGTATTACTGAGTGGTACCCGGTGCACGGCTGGTTCCTATTAGGCTCTGGGTATGAGAGGAGCGGGTATTACTGAGTGGTGAGCGGTGCATGGCTGGTTCCTATCAGGCTCTGGGTGTGACAGGAGCGGGTATTACTGAGTGGTGAGCGGTGCACGGCTCGTTCCTATCAGGCTCTGGGTGTGACAGGAGCGGGTATTACTGAGTGGTACGCGGTGCACGGATGGTTCCTATCAGGCCCTGGGTATGACAGGAGCGGGTATTACTGAGCCGTACGCGGTGCATGGCTGGTTCCTATCAGGCTCTGGGTGTGACAGGAGCGGGTATTACTGAGTGGTACGCGGTGCACGGCTGGTTCCTATCAGGCTCTGGGTGTGACAGGAGCGGGTATTACTGAGTGGTACGCGGTGCACGGCTGGTTAGCCATGCACCGCGTACCACTCAGTAATACACGCTCCTGTCACACCCAGAGCCTGATAGGAACCAGCCATTCACCGCGTACCACTCAGTAATACCCGCTCCTGTCACACCCAGAGCCTGATAGGAACCAGCCGTGCACCGCGTACCACTCAGTAATACCCGCTCCTGTCATACCCAGAGCCTGATAGGAACCAGCCATGCACCGCGTACCACTCAGTAATACACGCTCCTGTCACACCCAGAGCCTGATAGGAACCAGCCATGCACCGCGTACCACTCAGTAATACCCGCTCCTGTCACACCCAGAGCCTGATAGGAACCAGCCGTGCACCGCTCACCACTCAGTAATACCCGCTCCTGTCACACCCAGAGCCTGATAGGAACCAGCCGTGCACCGCGTACCACTCAGTAATACCCGCTGCTGTCATACCCAGAGCCTGATAGGAACCAGCCATGCACCGCGTACCACTCAGTAATACACGCTCCTGTCACACCCAGAGCCTGATAGGAACCAGCCATGCACCGCGTACCACTCAGTAATACCCGCTCCTGTCACACCCAGAGCCTGATAGGAACCAGCCGTGCACCGCTCACCACTCAGTAATACCCGCTCCTGTCACACCCAGAGCCTGATAGGAACCAGCCATGCACCGCGTACCACTCAGTAATACCCGCTCCTGTCATACCCAGAGCCTGATGGGAACCAGCCGTGCACCGCGTACCACTCAGTAATACCCGCTCCTGTCATACCCAGAGCCTGATAGGAACCAGCCATGCACCGCGTACCACTCAGTAATACCCGCTCCTGTCATACCCAGGGCCTGATAGGAACCATCCGTGCACCGCGTACCACTCAGTAATACCCGCTCCTGTCACACCCAGAGCCTGATAGGAACCAGCCGTGCACCGCTCACCACTCAGTAATACCCGCTCCTGTCACACCCAGAGCCTGATAGGAACCAGCCATGCACCGCTCACCACTCAGTAATACCCGCTCCTCTCATACCCAGAGCCTAATACGAACCAGCCGTGCACAGCGTACCACTCAGTAATACCCGCTCCTGTCACACCCAGAGCCTGATAGGAACCAGCCGTGCACCGCTCACCACTCAGTAATACCCGCTCCTGTCACACCCAGAGCCTGATAGGAACCAGCCGTGCACCGCGTACCACTCAGCAATACCCGCTCCTGTCACACCCAGAGCCTGATAGGAACCAGCCGTGCACCGCGTACCACTCAGTAATACCCGCTCCTGTCATACCCAGAGCCTGATAGGAACCAGCCATGCACCGCGTACCACTCAGTAATACACGCTCCTGTCACACCCAGAGCCTGATAGGAACCAGCCATGCACCGCGTACCACTCAGTAATACCCGCTCCTGTCACACCCAGAGCCTGATAGGAACCAGCCGTGCACCGCGTACCACTCAGTAATACCCGCTCCTGTCATACCCAGAGCCTGATAGGAACCAGCCATGCACCGCGTACCACTCAGTAATACACGCTCCTGTCACACCCAGAGCCTGATAGGAACCAGCCATGCACCGCGTACCACTCAGTAATACCCGCTCCTGTCACACCCAGAGCCTGATAGGAACCAGCCGTGCACCGCTCACCACTCAGTAATACCCGCTCCTGTCACACCCAGAGCCTGATAGGAACCAGCCGTGCACCGCGTACCACTCAGTAATACCCGCTCCTGTCATACCCAGAGCCTGATAGGAACCAGCCATGCACCGCGTACCACTCAGTAATACACGCTCCTGTCACACCCAGAGCCTGATAGGAACCAGCCATGCACCGCGTACCACTCAGTAATACCCGCTCCTGTCACACCCAGAGCCTGATAGGAACCAGCCGTGCACCGCTCACCACTCAGTAATACCCGCTCCTGTCACACCCAGAGCCTGATAGGAACCAGCCGTGCACCGCGTACCACTCAGTAATACCCGCTCCTGTCATACCCAGAGCCTGATAGGAACCAGCCGTGCACCGCGTACCACTCAGCAATACCCGCTCCTGTCATACCCAGAGCCTGATAGGAACCAGCCATTGCCCGCTCACCGCTCAGTAATACCCGCTCCTGTCACACCCAGAGCCTGATAGGAACCAGCCGTGCACCGCTCACCACTCAGTAATACCCGCTCCTGTCATACCCAGAGCCTGATAGGAACCAGCCGTGCACCGCGTACCACTCAGTAATACCCGCTCCTGTCACACCCAGAGCCTGATAGGAACCAGCCGTGCACCGCTCACCACTCAGTAATACCCGCTCCTGTCACACCCAGAGCCTGATAGGAACCAGCCGTGCACCGCGTACCACTCAGTAATACCCGCTCCTGTCACACCCAGAGCCTGATAGGAACCAGCCGTGCACCGCGTACCACTCAGCAATACCCGCTCCTGTCACACCCAGAGCCTGATAGGAACCAGCCGTGCACCGCTCACCACTCAGTAATACCCGCTCCTGTCACACCCAGAGCCTGATAGGAACCAGCCATGCACCGCTCACCACTCAGTAATACCCGCTCCTGTCACACCCAGAGCCTGATAGGAACCAGCCATGCACCGCTCACCACTCAGTAATACCCGCTCCTGTCACACCCAGAGCCTGATAGGAACCAGCCGTGCACCGCGTACCACTCAGCAATACCCGCTCCTGTCATACCCAGAGCCTGATAGGAACCAGCCATGCACCGCTCACCGCTCAGTAATACCCGCTCCTGTCACACCCAGAGCCTGATAGGAACCAGCCGTGCACCGCTCACCACTCAGTAATACCCGCTCCTGTCATACCCAGAGCCTGATAGGAACCAGCCGTACACCGCGTACCACTCAGTAATACCCGCTCCTGTCACACCCAGAGCCTGATAGGAACCAGCCGTGCACCGCTCACCACTAAGTAATACCCGCTCCTGTCACACCCAGAGCCTGATAGGAACCAGCCGTGCACCGCGTACCACTCAGTAATACCCGCTCCTGTCACACCCAGAGCCTGATAGGAACCAGCCGTGCACCGCGTACCACTCAGCAATACCCGCTCCTGTCACACCCAGAGCCTGATAGGAACCAGCCGTGCACCGCTCACCACTCAGTAATACCCGCTCCTGTCACACCCAGAGCCTGATAGGAACCAGCCGTGCACCGCGTACCACTCAGTAATACCCGCTCCTGTCATACCCAGAGCCTAATAGGAACCAGCCGTGCACCGCTCACCACTCAGTAATACCCGCTCCTGTCACACCCAGAGCCTGATAGGAACCAGCCGTGCACCGCGTACCACTCAGTAATACCCGCTCCTGTCACACCCAGGGCCTGATAGGAACCAGCCGTGCACCGCGTACCACTCAGTAATACCCGCTCCTGTCATACCCAGAGCCTGATAGGAACCAGCTGTGCACCGCGTACCACTCAGCAATACCCGCTCCTGTCACACCCAGAGCCTGATAGGAACCAGCCGTGCACCGCTCACCACTCAGTAATACCCGCTCCTGTCATACCCAGAGCCTGATAGGAACCAGCCGTGCACCGCGTACCACTCAGTAATACCCGCTCCTGTCACACCCAGAGCCTGATAGGAACCAGCCGTGCACCGCGTACCACTCAGTAATACCCGCTCCTGTCACACCCAGAGCCTGATAGGAACCAGCCATGCACCGCGTACCACTCAGTAATACCCGCTCCTGTCATACCCAGGGCCTGATAGGAACCATCCGTGCACCGCGTACCACTCAGTAATACCCGCTCCTGTCACACCCAGAGCCTGATAGGAACCAGCCGTGCACCGCTCACCACTCAGTAATACCCGCTCCTGTCACACCCAGAGCCTGATAGGAACCAGCCGTGCACCGCTCACCACTCAGTAATACCCGCTCCTCTCATACCCAGAGCCTAATAGGAACCAGCCGTGCACCGCGTACCACTCAGTAATACCCGCTCCTGTCACACCCAGAGCCTGATAGGAACCAGCCGTGCACCGCTCACCACTCAGTAATACCCGCTCCTGTCACACCCAGAGCCTGATAGGAACCAGCCGTGCACCGCGTACCACTCAGCAATACCCGCTCCTGTCACACCCAGAGCCTGATAGGAACCAGCCGTGCACCGCGTACCACTCAGTAATACCCGCTCCTGTCATACCCAGAGCCTGATAGGAACCAGCCATGCACCGCGTACCACTCAGTAATACACGCTCCTGTCACACCCAGAGCCTGATAGGAACCAGCCATGCACCGCTCACCACTCAGTAATACCCGCTCCTCTCATACCCAGAGCCTAATAGGAACCAGCCGTGCACCGCGTACCACTCAGTAATACCCGCTCCTGTCACACCCAGAGCCTGATAGGAACCAGCCGTGCACCGCTCACCACTCAGTAATACCCGCTCCTGTCACACCCAGAGCCTGATAGGAACCAGCCGTGCACCGCGTACCACTCAGCAATACCCGCTCCTGTCACACCCAGAGCCTGATAGGAACCAGCCGTGCACCGCGTACCACTCAGTAATACCCGCTCCTGTCATACCCAGAGCCTGATAGGAACCAGCCATGCACCGCGTACCACTCAGTAATACACGCTCCTGTCACACCCAGAGCCTGATAGGAACCAGCCATGCACCGCGTACCACTCAGTAATACCCGCTCCTGTCACACCCAGAGCCTGATAGGAACCAGCCGTGCACCGCGTACCACTCAGTAATACCCGCTCCTGTCATACCCAGAGCCTGATAGGAACCAGCCATGCACCGCGTACCACTCAGTAATACACGCTCCTGTCACACCCAGAGCCTGATAGGAACCAGCCATGCACCGCGTACCACTCAGTAATACCCGCTCCTGTCACACCCAGAACCTGATAGGAACCAGCCGTGCACCGCTCACCACTCAGTAATACCCGCTCCTGTCACACCCAGAGCCTGATAGGAACCAGCCGTGCACCGCGTACCACTCAGTAATACCCGCTCCTGTCATACCCAGAGCCTGATAGGAACCAGCCGTGCACCGCTCACCACTCAGTAATACCCGCTCCTCTCAAACCCAGAGCCTAATAGGAACCAGCCGTGCACCGCGTACCACTCAGTAATACCCGCTCCTGTCACACCCAGAGCCTGATAGGAACCAGCCGTGCACCGCTCACCACTCAGTAATACCCGCTCCTGTCACACCCAGAGCCTGATAGGAACCAGCCGTGCACCGCGTACCACTCAGCAATACCCGCTCCTGTCACACCCAGAGCCTGATAGGAACCAGCCGTGCACCGCGTACCACTCAGTAATACCCGCTCCTGTCATACCCAGAGCCTGATAGGAACCAGCCATGCACCGCGTACCACTCAGTAATACACGCTCCTGTCACACCCAGAGCCTGATAGGAACCAGCCATGCACCGCTCACCACTCAGTAATACCCGCTCCTCTCATACCCAGAGCCTAATAGGAACCAGCCGTGCACCGCGTACCACTCAGTAATACCCGCTCCTGTCACACCCAGAGCCTGATAGGAACCAGCCATGCACCGCTCACCGCTCAGTAATACCCGCTCCTGTCACACCCAGAGCCTGATAGGAACCAGCCGTGCACCGCTCACCACTCAGTAATACCCGCTCCTGTCATACCCAGAGCCTGATAGGAACCAGCCGTACACCGCGTACCACTCAGTAATACCCGCTCCTGTCACACCCAGAGCCTGATAGGAACCAGCCGTGCACCGCTCACCACTAAGTAATACCCGCTCCTGTCACACCCAGAGCCTGATAGGAACCAGCCGTGCACCGCGTACCACTCAGTAATACCCGCTCCTGTCACACCCAGAGCCTGATAGGAACCAGCCGTGCACCGCGTACCACTCAGCAATACCCGCTCCTGTCACACCCAGAGCCTGATAGGAACCAGCCGTGCACCGCTCACCACTCAGTAATACCCGCTCCTGTCACACCCAGAGCCTGATAGGAACCAGCCGTGCACCGCGTACCACTCAGTAATACCCGCTCCTGTCATACCCAGAGCCTAATAGGAACCAGCCGTGCACCGCGTACCACTCAGTAATACCCGCTCCTGTCACACCCAGAGCCTGATAGGAACCAGCCGTGCACCGCGTACCACTCAGTAATACCCGCCCCTGTCACACCCAGAGCCTGATAGGAACCAGCCGTGCACCGCTCACCACTCAGTAATACCCGCTCCTGTCATACCCAGAGCCTGATAGGAACCAGCCGTGCACCGCGTACCACTCAGTAATACCCGCTCCTGTCACACCCAGGGCCTGATAGGAACCAGCCGTGCACCGCGTACCACTCAGTAATACCCGCTCCTGTCATACCCAGAGCCTGATAGGAACCAGCTGTGCACCGCGTACCACTCAGCAATACCCGCTCCTGTCACACCCAGAGCCTGATAGGAACCAGCCGTGCACCGCTCACCACTCAGTAATACCCGCTCCTGTCATACCCAGAGCCTGATAGGAACCAGCCGTGCACCGCGTACCACTCAGTAATACCCGCTCCTGTCACACCCAGAGCCTGATAGGAACCAGCCGTGCACCGCGTACCACTCAGTAATACCCGCTCCTGTCACACCCAGAGCCTGATAGGAACCAGCCATGCACCGCGTACGGCTCAGTAATACCCGCTCCTGTCATACCCAGGGCCTGATAGGAACCATCCGTGCACCGCGTACCACTCAGTAATACCCGCTCCTGTCACACCCAGAGCCTGATAGGAACCAGCCGTGCACCGCTCACCACTCAGTAATACCCGCTCCTGTCACACCCAGAGCCTGATAGGAACCAGCCGTGCACCGCTCACCACTCAGTAATACCCGCTCCTCTCATACCCAGAGCCTAATAGGAACCAGCCGTGCACCGCGTACCACT
The DNA here is from genome assembly GCA_964036045.1 of Eutreptiella sp. 'Long Island Sound 2002'. NCBI lineage: Eukaryota > Euglenozoa > Euglenophyceae > Eutreptiales > Eutreptiaceae > Eutreptiella > Eutreptiella sp. 'Long Island Sound 2002'. Next base: position 43,994,783 of record OZ038385.1, read on the forward strand.
CAGTAATACCCGCTCCTGTCACACCCACTGCCTGATAGGAACCAGCCGTGCACCGCTCACCACTCAGTAATACCCGCTCCTGTCACACCCAGAGCCTGATAGGAACCAGCCGTGCACCGCGTACCACTCAGCAATACCCGCTCCTGTCACACCCAGAGCCTGATAGGAACCAGCCGTGCACCGCGTACCACTCAGTAATACCCGCTCCTGTCATACCCAGAGCCTGATAGGAACCAGCCATGCACCGCGTACCACTCAGTAATACACGCTCCTGTCACACCCAGAGCCTGATAGGAACCAGCCATGCACCGCTCACCACTCAGTAATACCCGCTCCTCTCATACCCAGAGCCTAATAGGAACCAGCCGTGCACCGCGTACCACTCAGTAATACCCGCTCCTGTCACACCCAGAGCCTGATAGGAACCAGCCGTGCACCGCGTACCACTCAGCAATACCCGCTCCTGTCACACCCAGAGCCTGATAGGAACCAGCCGTGCACCGCGTACCACTCAGTAATACCCGCTCCTGTCATACCCAGAGCCTGATAGGAACCAGCCATGCACCGCGTACCACTCAGTAATACACGCTCCTGTCACACCCAGAGCCTGATAGGAACCAGCCATGCACCGCGTACCACTCAGTAATACCCGCTCCTGTCACACCCAGAGCCTGATAGGAACCAGCCGTGCACCGCGTACCACTCAGTAATACCCGCTCCTGTCATACCCAGAGCCTGATAGGAACCAGCCATGCACCGCGTACCACTCAGTAATACACGCTCCTGTCACACCCAGAGCCTGATAGGAACCAGCCATGCACCGCGTACCACTCAGTAATACCCGCTCCTGTCACACCCAGAGCCTGATAGGAACCAGCCGTGCACCGCTCACCACTCAGTAATACCCGCTCCTGTCACACCCAGAGCCTGATAGGAACCAGCCGTGCACCGCGTACCACTCAGTAATACCCGCTCCTGTCATACCCAGAGCCTGATAGGAACCAGCCGTGCACCGCTCACCACTCAGTAATACCCGCTCCTCTCAAACCCAGAGCCTAATAGGAACCAGCCGTGCACCGCGTACCACTCAGTAATACCCGCTCCTGTCACACCCAGAGCCTGATAGGAACCAGCCGTGCACCGCTCACCACTCAGTAATACCCGCTCCTGTCACACCCAGAGCCTGATAGGAACCAGCCGTGCACCGCGTACCACTCAGCAATACCCGCTCCTGTCACACCCAGAGCCTGATAGGAACCAGCCGTGCACCGCGTACCACTCAGTAATACCCGCTCCTGTCATACCCAGAGCCTGATAGGAACCAGCCATGCACCGCGTACCACTCAGTAATACACGCTCCTGTCACACCCAGAGCCTGATAGGAACCAGCCATGCACCGCTCACCACTCAGTAATACCCGCTCCTCTCATACCCAGAGCCTAATAGGAACCAGCCGTGCACCGCGTACCACTCAGTAATACCCGCTCCTGTCACACCCAGAGCCTGATAGGAACCAGCCGTGCACCGCTCACCACTCAGTAATACCCGCTCCTGTCACACCCAGAGCCTGATAGGAACCAGCCGTGCACCGCGTACCACTCAGCAATACCCGCTCCTGTCACACCCAGAGCCTGATAGGAACCAGCCGTGCACCGCGTACCACTCAGTAATACCCGCTCCTGTCATACCCAGAGCCTGATAGGAACCAGCCATGCACCGCGTACCACTCAGTAATACACGCTCCTGTCACACCCAGAGCCTGATAGGAACCAGCCATGCACCGCGTACCACTCAGTAATACCCGCTCCTGTCACACCCAGAGCCTGATAGGAACCAGCCGTGCACCGCGTACCACTCAGTAATACCCGCTCCTGTCATACCCAGAGCCTGATAGGAACCAGCCATGCACCGCGTACCACTCAGTAATACACGCTCCTGTCACACCCAGAGCCTGATAGGAACCAGCCATGCACCGCGTACCACTCAGTAATACCCGCTCCTGTCACACCCAGAGCCTGATAGGAACCAGCTGTGCACCGCTCACCACTCAGTAATACCCGCTCCTGTCACACCCAGAGCCTGATAGGAACCAGCCGTGCACCGCGTACCACTCAGTAATACCCGCTCCTGTCATACCCAGAGCCTGATAGGAACCAGCCATGCACCGCGTACCACTCAGTAATACACGCTCCTGTCACACCCAGAGCCTGATAGGAACCAGCCATGCACCGCGTACCACTCAGTAATACCCGCTCCTGTCACACCCAGAGCCTGATAGGAACCAGCCGTGCACCGCTCACCACTCAGTAATACCCGCTCCTGTCACACCCAGAGCCTGATAGGAACCAGCCATGCACCGCGTACCACTCAGTAATACCCGCTCCTGTCATACCCAGAGCCTGATAGGAACCAGCCGTGCACCGCGTACCACTCAGCAATACCCGCACCTGTCATACCCAGAGCCTGATAGGAACCAGCCATGCACCGCTCACCGCTCAGTAATACCCGCGCCTGTCACACCCAGAGCCTGATAGGAACCAGCCGTGCACCGCTCACCACTCAGTAATACCCGCTCCTGTCATACCCAGAGCCTGATAGGAACCAGCCGTGCACCGCGTACCACTCAGTAATACCCGCTCCTGTCACACCCAGAGCCTGATAGGAACCCGCCGTGCACCGCTCACCACTCAGTAATACCCGCTCCTGTCACACCCAGGGCCTGATAGGAACCAGCCGTGCACCGCGTACCACTCAGTAATACCCGCTCCTGTCACACCCAGAGCCTGATAGGAACCAGCCGTGCACCGCGTACCACTCAGCAATACCCGCTCCTGTCACACCCAGAGCCTGATAGGAACCAGCCGTGCACCGCTCACCACTCAGTAATACCCGCTCCTGTCATACCCAGAGCCTGATAGGAACCAGCCGTGCACCGCGTACCACTCAGTAATACCCGCTCCTGTCACACCCAGAGCCTGATAGGAACCAGCCATGCACCGCTCACCACTCAGTAATACCCGCTCCTGTCACACCCAGAGCCTGATAGGAACCAGCCGTGCACCGCGTACCACTCAGTAATACCCGCTCCTGTCATACCCAGAGCCTAATAGGAACCAGCCGTGCACCGCTCACCACTCAGTAATACCCGCTCCTGTCACACCCAGAGCCTGATAGGAACCAGCCGTGCACCGCGTACCACTCAGTAATACCCGCTCCTGTCACACCCAGAGCTGGATAGCAACCAGCCGTGCACCGCGTACCACTCAGTAATACCCGCTCCTGTCACACCCAGAGCCTGATAGGAACCAGCCATGCACCGCGTACCACTCAGTAATACCCGCTCCTGTCACACCCAGAGCCTGATAGGAACCATCCGTGCACCGCGTACCACTCAGTAATACCCGCTCCTGTCACACCCAGGGCCTGATAGGAACCAGCCGTGCACCGCTCACCACTCAGTAATACCCGCTCCTGTCACACCCAGAGCCTGATAGGAACCAGCCATGCACCGCTCACCACTCAGTAATACCCGCTCCTGTCATACCCAGAGCCTAATAGGAACCAGCCGTGCACCGCGTACCACTCAGTAATACCCGCTCCTGTCACACCCACTGCCTGATAGGAACCAGCCGTGCACCGCTCACCACTCAGTAATACCCGCTCCTGTCACACCCAGAGCCTGATAGGAACCAGCCGTGCACCGCTCACCACTCAGTAATACCCGCTCCTGTCACACCCAGAGCCTGATAGGAACCAGCCGTGCACCGCGTACCACTCAGTAATACCCGCTCCTGTCACACCCAGAGCTGGATAGCAACCAGCCGTGCACCGCGTACCACTCAGTAATACCCGCTCCTGTCACACCCAGAGCCTGATAGGAACCAGCCATGCACCGCGTACCACTCAGTAATACCCGCTCCTGTCACACCCAGAGCCTGATAGGAACCATCCGTGCACCGCGTACCACTCAGTAATACCCGCTCCTGTCACACCCAGAGCCTGATAGGAACCAGCCGTGCACCGCTCACCACTCAGTAATACCCGCTCCTGTCACACCCAGAGCCTGATAGGAACCAGCCATGCACCGCGTACCACTCAGTAATACCCGCTCCTGTCACACCCAGAGCCTGATAGGAACCAGCCGTGCACCGCTCACCACTCAGTAATACCCGCTCCTGTCACACCCAGAGCCTGATAGGAACCAGCCATGCACCGCTCACCACTCAGTAATACCCGCTCCTGTCATACCCAGAGCCTAATAGGAACCAGCCGTGCACCGCGTACCACTCAGTAATACCCGCTCCTGTCACACCCACTGCCTGATAGGAACCAGCCGTGCACCGCTCACCACTCAGTAATACCCGCTCCTGTCACACCCAGAGCCTGATAGGAACCAGCCATGCACCGCGTACCACTCAGTAATACCCGCTCCTGTCACACCCAGAGCCTGATAGGAACCAGCCGTGCACCGCGTACCACTCAGTAATACCCGCTCCTGTCACACCCAGAGCCTGATAGGAACCAGCCATGCACCGCGTACCACTCAGTAATACACGCTCCTGTCATACCCAGAGCCTGATAGGAACCAGCCATGCACCGCTCACCACCCAGTAATACCCGCTCCTGTCATACCCAGAGCCTGATAGGAACCAGCCATGCACCGCGTACCACTCAGTAATACCCGCTCCTGTCACACCCACTGCCTGATAGGAACCAGCCGTGCACCGCTCACCACTCAGTAATACCCGCTCCTGTCACACCCACTGCCTGATAGGAACCAGCCGTGCACCGCTCACCACTCAGTAATACCCGCTCCTGTCACACCCAGAGCCTGATAGGAACCAGCCGTGCACCGCGTACCACTCAGTAATACCCGCTCCTGTCACACCCAGAGCCTGATAGGAACCAGCCATGCACCGCGTACCACTCAGTAATACCCGCTCCTGTCACACCCAGACCCTGATAGGAACCAGCCGTGCACCGCGTACCACTCAGTAATACCCGCTCCTGTCACACCCAGAGCCTGATAGGAATCAGCCATGCACCGCGTACCACTCCGTAATACCTGCTCCTGTCACACCCAGAGCCTGATAGGAACCAGCCATGCACCGCGTACCACTCAGTAATACACGCTCCTGTCACACCCAGAGCCTGATAGGAACCAGCCATGCACCGCGTACCACTCAGTAATACCCGCTCCTGTCACACCCAGACCCTGATAGGAACCAGCCGTGCACCGCATACCACTCAGTAATACCCGCTCCTGTCACACCCAGAGCCTGATAGGAACCAGCCGTGCACCGCTCACCACTCAGTAATACCCGCTCCTGTCACACCCAGAGCCTGATAGGAACCAGCCATGCACCGCTCACCACTCAGTAATACCCGCTCCTGTCACACCCAGAGCCTGATAGGAACCAGCCGTGCACCGCGTACCACTCCGTAATACCCGCTCCTGTCACACCCAGAGCCTGATAGGAACCAGCCATGCACCGCGTACCACTCAGGAATACCCGCTCCTGTCACACCCAGAGCCTGATAGGAATCAGCCATGCACCGCGTACCACTCCGTAATACCTGCTCCTGTCACACCCAGAGCCTGATAGGAACCAGCCATGCACCGCGTACCACTCAGTAATACACGCTCCTGTCACACCCAGAGCCTGATAGGAATCAGCCATGCACCGCGTACCACTCCGTAATACCTGCTCCTGTCACACCCAGAGCCTGATAGGAACCAGCCATGCACCGCGTACCACTCAGTAATACACGCTCCTGTCACACCCAGAGCCTGATAGGAACCAGCCATGCACCGCGTACCACTCAGTAATACCCGCTCCTGTCACACCCAGACCCTGATAGGAACCAGCCGTGCACCGCATACCACTCAGTAATACCCGCTCCTGTCACACCCAGAGCCTGATAGGAACCAGCCGTGCACCGCTCACCACTCAGTAATACACGCTCCTGTCATACCCAGAGCCTGATAGGAACCAGCCGTGCACCGCTCACCACTCAGCAATACCCGCTCCTGTCATACCCAGAGCCTGATAGGAACCAGCCATGCACCGCTCACCACTCAGTAATACCCGCTCCTGTCACACCCAGAGCCTGATAGGAACCAGCCATGCACCGCGTACCACTCAGGAATACCCGCTCCTGTCACACCCAGAGCCTGATAGGAACCAGCCGTGCACCGCTCACCACTCAGTAATACCCGCTCCTGTCACACCCAGAGCCTGATAGGAACCAGCCTTGCACCGCGTACCACTCAGTAATACCCGCTCCTGTCATACCCAGAGCCTGATATGAACCAGCCATGCACCGCTCACCACTCAGCAATACCCGCTCCTGTCACACCCAGAGCCTAATAGGAACCAGCCGTGCACCGCTCACCACTCAGTAATACCCGCTCCTGTCACACCCAGAGCCTGATAGGAACCAGCCGTGCACCGCGTACCACTCAGTAATACCCGCTCCTGTCACACCCAGAGCCTGATAGGAACCAGCCGTGCACCGCGTACCACTCAGCAATACCCGCTCCTGTCACACCCAGAGCCTGATAGGAACCAGCCGTGCACCGCGTACCACTCAGTAATACCCGCTCCTGTCATACCCGGAGCCTGATAGGAACCAGCCATGCACCGCTCACCACTCAGCAATACCCGCTCCTGTCACACCCAGAGCCTGATAGGAACCAGCCGTGCACCGCGTACCACTCAGTAATACCCGCTCCTGTCATACCCAGAGCCTGATAGGAACCAGCCGTGCACCGCGTACCACTCAGTAATACCCGCTCCTGTCACACCCAGAGCCTAATAGGAACCAGCCGTGCACCGCGTACCACTCAGTAATACCCGCTCCTGTCACACCCAGAGCCTGATAGGAACCAGCCGTGCACCGCTCACCACTCAGTAATACCCGCTCCTGTCACACCCAGAGCCTGATAGGAACCAGCCATGCACCGCGTACCACTCAGTAATACACGCTCCTGTCACATCCAGAGCCTGATAGGAACCAGCCGTGCACCGCGTACCACTCAGTAATACACGCTCCTGTCATACCCAGAGCCTGATAGGAACCAGCCATGCACCGCTCACCACTCAGTAATACCCGCTCCTGTCATACCCAGAGCCTGATAGGAACCAGCCATGCACCGCGTACCACTCAGTAATACCCGCTCCTGTCATACCCAGAGCCTGATAGGAACCAGCCGTGCACCGCTCACCACTCAGTAATACCCGCTCCTGTCACACCCAGAGCCTGATAGGAACCAGCCGTGCACCGCTCACCACTCAGTAATACCCGCTCCTGTCACACCCAGAGCCTGATAGGAACCAGCCATGCACCGCTCACCACTCAGTAATACCCGCTCCTGTCACACCCAGAGCCTGATAGGAACCAGCCGTGCACCGCTCACCACTCAGTAATACCCGCTCCTGTCACACCCAGAGCCTGATAGGAACCAGCCATGCACCGCGTACCACTCAGTAATACCCGCTCCTGTCATACCCAGAGCCTGATAGGAACCAGCCGTGCACCGCGTACCCCTCAGTAATACCCGCTCCTGTCATACCCAGAGCCTGATAGGAACCAGCCATGCACTGCTCACCACTCAGTAATACCCGCTCCTGTCACACCCAGAGCCTGATAGGAACCAGCCATGCACCGCGTACCACTCAGCAATACCCGCTCCTGTCACACCCAGAGCCTGATAGGAACCAGCCGTGCACCGCGTACCACTCAGAATACCCGCTCCTGTCACACCCAGAGCCTGATAGGAACCAGCCGTGCACCGCTCACCACTCAGTAATACCCGCTCCTGTCACACCCAGAGCCTGATAGGAACCAGCCGTGCACCGCGTACCACTCAGTAATACCCGCTCCTGTCATACCCAGAGCCTAATAGGAACCAGCCGTGCACCGCTCACCACTCAGTAATACCCGCTCCTGTCACACCCAGAGCCTGATAGGAACCAGCCGTGCACCGCGTACCACTCAGTAATACCCGCTCCTGTCACACCCAGAGCCTGATAGGAACCAGCCGTGCACCGCGTACCACTCAGTAATACCCGCTCCTGTCATACCCAGAGCCTAATAGGAACCAGCCGTGCACCGCTCACCACTCAGTAATACCCGCTCCTGTCACACCCAGAGCCTGATAGGAACCAGCCGTGCACCGCGTACCACTCAGTAATACCCGCTCCTGTCACACCCAGAGCCTGATAGGAACCAGCCGTGCACCGCGTACCACTCAGCAGTACTCGCTCCTGTCACACCCAGAGCCTGATAGGAACCAGCCGTGCACCGCGTACCACTCAGTAATACCCGCTCCTGTCACACCCAGAGCCTGATAGGAACCAGCCGTGCACCGCGTACCACTCAGCAATACCCGCTCCTGTCACACCCAGAGCCTGATAGGAACCAGCCGTGCACCGCGTACCACTCAGTAATACCCGCTCCTGTCATACCCAGAGCCTGATAGGAACCAGCCATGCACCGCTCACCACTCAGCAATACCCGCTCCTGTCACACCCAGAGCCTGATAGGAACCAGCCGTGCACCGCGTACCACTCAGTAATACCCGCTCCTGTCATACCCAGAGCCTGATAGGAACCAGCCGTGCACCGCGTACCACTCAGTAATACCCGCTCCTGTCACACCCACAGCCTGATAGGAACCAGCCATGCACCGCTCACCACTCAGTAATACCCGCTCCTGTCACACCCAGAGCCTGATAGGAACCAGCCGTGCACCGCGTACCACTCAATAATACACGCTCCTGTCACACCCAGAGCCTGATAGGAACCAGCCATGCACCGCATACCACTCAGTAATACACGCTCCTGTCATACCCAGAGCCTGATAGGAACCAGCCGTGCACCGCGTACCACTCAGCAATACCCGCTCCTGTCATACCCAGAGCCTGATAGGAACCAGCCATGCACCGCTCACCACTCAGTAATACCCGCTCCTGTCACACCCAGAGCCTGATAGGAACCAGCCATGCACCGCGTACCACTCAGGAATACCCGCTCCTGTCACACCCAGAGCCTGATATGAACCAGCCGTGCACCGCTCACCACTCAGTAATACCCGCTCCTGTCACACCCAGAGCCTGATAGGAACCAGCCGTGCACCGCGTACCACTCAGTAATACCCGCTCCTGTCATACCCAGAGCCTAATAGGAACCAGCCGTGCACCGCTCACCACTCAGTAATACCCGCTCCTGTCACACCCAGAGCCTGATAGGAACCAGCCGTGCACCGCGTACCACTCAGTAATACCCGCTCCTGTCACACCCAGAGCCTGATAGGAACCAGCCGTGCACCGCGTACCACTCAGCAATACCCGCTCCTGTCACACCCAGAGCCTGATAGGAACCAGCCGTGCACCGCGTACCACTCAGTAATACCCGCTCCTGTCATACCCAGAGCCTGATAGGAACCAGCCATGCACCGCGTACCACTCAGTAATACACGCTCCTGTCACATCCAGAGCCTGATAGGAACCAGCCGTGCACCGCGTACCACTCAGTAATACACGCTCCTGTCATACCCAGAGCCTGATAGGAACCAGCCATGCACCGCTCACCACTCAGTAATACCCGCTCCTGTCATACCCAGAGCCTGATAGGAACCAGCCATGCACCGCGTACCACTCAGTAATACCCGCTCCTGTCATACCCAGAGCCTGATAGGAACCAGCCGTGCACCGCTCACCACTCAGTAATACCCGCTCCTGTCACACCCAGAGCCTGATAGGAACCAGCCGTGCACCGCTCACCACTCAGTAATACCCGCTCCTGTCACACCCAGAGCCTGATAGGAACCAGCCATGCACCGCTCACCACTCAGTAATACCCGCTCCTGTCACACCCAGAGCCTGATAGGAACCAGCCGTGCACCGCTCACCACTCAGTAATACCCGCTCCTGTCACACCCAGAGCCTGATAGGAACCAGCCATGCACCGCGTACCACTCAGTAATACCCGCTCCTGTCATACCCAGAGCCTGATAGGAACCAGCCGTGCACCGCGTACCACTCAGTAATACCCGCTCCTGTCATACCCAGAGCCTGATAGGAACCAGCCATGCACCGCTCACCACTCAGTAATACCCGCTCCTGTCACACCCAGAGCCTGATAGGAACCAGCCATGCACCGCGTACCACTCAGCAATACCCGCTCCTGTCACACCCAGAGCCTGATAGGAACCAGCCGTGCACCGCGTACCACTCAGGAATACCCGCTCCTGTCACACCCAGAGCCTGATAGGAACCAGCCGTGCACCGCTCACCACTCAGTAATACCCGCTCCTGTCACACCCAGAGCCTGATAGGAACCAGCCGTGCACCGCGTACCACTCAGTAATACCCGCTCCTGTCATACCCAGAGCCTAATAGGAACCAGCCGTGCACCGCTCACCACTCAGTAATACCCGCTCCTGTCACACCCAGAGCCTGATAGGAACCAGCCGTGCACCGCGTACCACTCAGTAATACCCGCTCCTGTCACACCCAGAGCCTGATAGGAACCAGCCGTGCACCGCGTACCACTCAGTAATACCCGCTCCTGTCATACCCAGAGCCTAATAGGAACCAGCCGTGCACCGCTCACCACTCAGTAATACCCGCTCCTGTCACACCCAGAGCCTGATAGGAACCAGCCGTGCACCGCGTACCACTCAGTAATACCCGCTCCTGTCACACCCAGAGCCTGATAGGAACCAGCCGTGCACCGCGTACCACTCAGCAGTACTCGCTCCTGTCACACCCAGAGCCTGATAGGAACCAGCCGTGCACCGCGTACCACTCAGTAATACCCGCTCCTGTCACACCCAGAGCCTGATAGGAACCAGCCGTGCACCGCGTACCACTCAGCAATACCCGCTCCTGTCACACCCAGAGCCTGATAGGAACCAGCCGTGCACCGCGTACCACTCAGTAATACCCGCTCCTGTCATACCCAGAGCCTGATAGGAACCAGCCATGCACCGCTCACCACTCAGTAATACCCGCTCCTGTCACACCCAGAGCCTGATAGGAACCAGCCGTGCACCGCGTACCACTCAGTAATACCCGCTCCTGTCATACCCAGAGCCTGATAGGAACCAGCCGTGCACCGCTCACCACTCAGTAATACCCGCTCCTGTCACACCCAGAGCCTGATAGGAACCAGCCGTGCACCGCGTACCACTCAGTAATACCCGCTCCTGTCACACCCAGAGCCTGATAGGAACCAGCCGTGCACCGCGTACCACTCAGCAGTACTCGCTCCTGTCACACCCAGAGCCTGATAGGAACCAGCCGTGCACCGCGTACCACTCAGTAATACCCGCTCCTGTCACACCCAGAGCCTGATAGGAACCAGCCGTGCACCGCGTACCACTCAGCAATACCCGCTCCTGTCACACCCAGAGCCTGATAGGAACCAGCCGTGCACCGCGTACCACTCAGTAATACCCGCTCCTGTCATACCCAGAGCCTGATAGGAACCAGCCGTGCACCGCGTACCACTCAGTAATACCCGCTCCTGTCACACCCACAGCCTGATAGGAACCAGCCATGCACCGCTCACCACTCAGTAATACCCGCTCCTGTCACACCCAGAGCCTGATAGGAACCAGCCGTGCACCGCGTACCACTCAATAATACACGCTCCTGTCACACCCAGAGCCTGATAGGAACCAGCCATGCACCGCATACCACTCAGTAATACACGCTCCTGTCATACCCAGAGCCTGATAGGAACCAGCCGTGCACCGCGTACCACTCAGCAATACCCGCTCCTGTCATACCCAGAGCCTGATAGGAACCAGCCATGCACCGCTCACCACTCAGTAATACCCGCTCCTGTCACACCCAGAGCCTGATAGGAACCAGCCATGCACCGCGTACCACTCAGGAATACCCGCTCCTGTCACACCCAGAGCCTGATATGAACCAGCCGTGCACCGCTCACCACTCAGTAATACCCGCTCCTGTCACACCCAGAGCCTGATAGGAACCAGCCGTGCACCGCGTACCACTCAGTAATACCCGCTCCTGTCATACCCAGAGCCTAATAGGAACCAGCCGTGCACCGCTCACCACTCAGTAATACCCGCTCCTGTCACACCCAGAGCCTGATAGGAACCAGCCGTGCACCGCGTACCACTCAGTAATACCCGCTCCTGTCACACCCAGAGCCTGATAGGAACCAGCCGTGCACCGCGTACCACTCAGCAATACCCGCTCCTGTCACACCCAGAGCCTGATAGGAACCAGCCGTGCACCGCGTACCACTCAGTAATACCCGCTCCTGTCATACCCAGAGCCTGATAGGAACCAGCCATGCACCGCGTACCACTCAGTAATACACGCTCCTGTCACATCCAGAGCCTGATAGGAACCAGCCGTGCACCGCGTACCACTCAGTAATACACGCTCCTGTCATACCCAGAGCCTGATAGGAACCAGCCATGCACCGCTCACCACTCAGTAATACCCGCTCCTGTCATACCCAGAGCCTGATAGGAACCAGCCATGCACCGCGTACCACTCAGTAATACCCGCTCCTGTCATACCCAGAGCCTGATAGGAACCAGCCGTGCACCGCTCACCACTCAGTAATACCCGCTCCTGTCACACCCAGAGCCTGATAGGAACCAGCCGTGCACCGCTCACCACTCAGTAATACCCGCTCCTGTCACACCCAGAGCCTGATAGGAACCAGCCATGCACCGCTCACCACTCAGTAATACCCGCTCCTGTCACACCCAGAGCCTGATAGGAACCAGCCGTGCACCGCTCACCACTCAGTAATACCCGCTCCTGTCACACCCAGAGCCTGATAGGAACCAGCCATGCACCGCGTACCACTCAGTAATACCCGCTCCTGTCATACCCAGAGCCTGATAGGAACCAGCCGTGCACCGCGTACCACTCAGTAATACCCGCTCCTGTCATACCCAGAGCCTGATAGGAACCAGCCATGCACCGCTCACCACTCAGTAATACCCGCTCCTGTCACACCCAGAGCCTGATAGGAACCAGCCATGCACCGCGTACCACTCAGCAATACCCGCTCCTGTCACACCCAGAGCCTGATAGGAACCAGCCGTGCACCGCGTACCACTCAGGAATACCCGCTCCTGTCACACCCAGAGCCTGATAGGAACCAGCCGTGCACCGCTCACCACTCAGTAATACCCGCTCCTGTCACACCCAGAGCCTGATAGGAACCAGCCGTGCACCGCGTACCACTCAGTAATACCCGCTCCTGTCATACCCAGAGCCTAATAGGAACCAGCCGTGCACAGCTCACCACTCAGTAATACCCGCTCCTGTCACACCCAGAGCCTGATAGGAACCAGCCGTGCACCGCGTACCACTCAGTAATACCCGCTCCTGTCACACCCAGAGCCTGATAGGAACCAGCCGTGCACCGCGTACCACTCAGTAATACCCGCTCCTGTCATACCCAGAGCCTAATAGGAACCAGCCGTGCACCGCTCACCACTCAGTAATACCCGCTCCTGTCACACCCAGAGCCTGATAGGAACCAGCCGTGCACCGCGTACCACTCAGTAATACCCGCTCCTGTCACACCCAGAGCCTGATAGGAACCAGCCGTGCACCGCGTACCACTCAGCAGTACTCGCTCCTGTCACACCCAGAGCCTGATAGGAACCAGCCGTGCACCGCGTACCACTCAGTAATACCCGCTCCTGTCACACCCAGAGCCTGATAGGAACCAGCCGTGCACCGCGTACCACTCAGCAATACCCGCTCCTGTCACACCCAGAGCCTGATAGGAACCAGCCGTGCACCGCGTACCACTCAGTAATACCCGCTCCTGTCATACCCAGAGCCTGATAGGAACCAGCCATGCACCGCTCACCACTCAGCAATACCCGCTCCTGTCACACCCAGAGCCTGATAGGAACCAGCCGTGCACCGCGTACCACTCAGTAATACCCGCTCCTGTCATACCCAGAGCCTGATAGGAACCAGCCGTGCACCGCGTACCACTCAGTAATACCCGCTCCTGTCACACCCACAGCCTGATAGGAACCAGCCATGCACCGCTCACCACTCAGTAATACCCGCTCCTGTCACACCCAGAGCCTGATAGGAACCAGCCGTGCACCGCGTACCACTCAATAATACACGCTCCTGTCACACCCAGAGCCTGATAGGAACCAGCCATGCACCGCATACCACTCAGTAATACACGCTCCTGTCATACCCAGAGCCTGATAGGAACCAGCCGTGCACCGCGTACCACTCAGCAATACCCGCTCCTGTCATACCCAGAGCCTGATAGGAACCAGCCATGCACCGCTCACCACTCAGTAATACCCGCTCCTGTCACACCCAGAGCCTGATAGGAACCAGCCATGCACCGCGTACCACTCAGGAATACCCGCTCCTGTCACACCCAGAGCCTGATATGAACCAGCCGTGCACCGCTCACCACTCAGTAATACCCGCTCCTGTCACACCCAGAGCCTGATAGGAACCAGCCGTGCACCGCGTACCACTCAGTAATACCCGCTCCTGTCATACCCAGAGCCTAATAGGAACCAGCCGTGCACCGCTCACCACTCAGTAATACCCGCTCCTGTCACACCCAGAGCCTGATAGGAACCAGCCGTGCACCGCGTACCACTCAGTAATACCCGCTCCTGTCACACCCAGAGCCTGATAGGAACCAGCCGTGCACCGCGTACCACTCAGCAATACCCGCTCCTGTCACACCCAGAGCCTGATAGGAACCAGCCGTGCACCGCGTACCACTCAGTAATACCCGCTCCTGTCATACCCAGAGCCTGATAGGAACCAGCCATGCACCGCTCACCACTCAGCAATACCCGCTCCTGTCACGCCCAGAGCCTGATAGGAACCAGCCGTGCACCGCGTACCACTCAGTAATACCCGCTCCTGTCATACCCAGAGCCTGATAGGAACCAGCCGTGCACCGCGTACCACTCAGTAATACCCGCTCCTGTCACACCCAGAGCCTGATAGGAACCAGCCGTGCACCGCTCACCACTCAGTAATACCCGCTCCTGTCATACTCAGAGCCTGATAGGAACCAGCCATGCACCGCGTACCACTCAATAATACACGCTCCTGTCACATCCAGAGCCTGATAGGAACCAGCCGTGCACCGCGTACCACTCAGTAATACCCGCTCCTGTCATACCCAGAGCCTGATAGGAACCAGCCATGCAACGCTCACCACTCAGTAATACCCGCTCCTGTCATACCCAGAGCCTGATAGGAACCAGCCATGCACCGCGTACCACTCAGTAATACCCGCTCCTGTCATACCCAGAGCCTGATAGGAACCAGCCGTGCACCGCGTACCACTCAGCAATACCCGCTCCTGTCATACCCAGAGCCTGATAGGAACCAGCCATGCACCGCTCACCACTCAGTAATACCCGCTCCTGTCACACGCAGAGCCTGATAGGAACCAGCCATGCACCGCTCACCACTCAGTAATACCCGCTCCTGTCACACCCAGAGCCTGATAGGAACCAGCCGTGCACCGCTCACCACTCAGTAATACCCGCTCCTGTCACACCCAGAGCCTGATAGGAACCAGCCATGCACCGCTCACCACTCAGTAATACCCGCTCCTGTCACACCCAGAGCCTGATAGGAACCAGCCGTGCACCGCGTACCACTCAGTAATACCCGCTCCTGTCACACCCAGAGCCTGATAGGAACCAGCCGTGCACCGCTCACCACTCAGTAATACCCGCTCCTGTCACACCCAGAGCCTGATAGGAACCATCCGTGCACCGCGTACCACTCAGTAATACCCGCTCCTGTCATACCCAGAGCCTGATAGGAACCAGCCGTGCACCGCTCACCACTCAGCAATACCCGCTCCTGTCATACCCAGAGCCTGATAGGAACCAGCCATGCACCGCTCACCACTCAGTAATACCCGCTCCTGTCACACCCAGAGCCTGATAGGAACCAGCCATGCACCGCATACCACTCAGTAATACCCGCTCCTGTCATACCCAGAGCCTGATAGGAACCAGCCGTGCACCGCGTACCACTCAGAATACCCGCTCCTGTCACACCCAGAGCCTGATAGGAACCAGCCGTGCACCGCTCACCACTCAGTAATACCCGCTCCTGTCACACCCAGAGCCTGATAGGAACCAGCCGTGCACCGCGTACCACTCAGTAATACCCGCTCCTGTCATACCCAGAGCCTAATAGGAACCAGCCGTGCACCGCTCACCACTCAGTAATACCCGCTCCTGTCACACCCAGAGCCTGATAGGAACCAGCCGTGCACCGCGTACCACTCAGTAATACCCGCTCCTGTCACACCCAGGGCCTGATAGGAACCAGCCATGCACCGCGTACCACTCAGTAATACCCGCTCCTGTCACACCCAGAGCCTGATAGGAACCAGCCGTGCACCGCTCACCACTCAGTAATACCCGCTCCTGTCACACCCAGAGCCTGATAGGAACCAGCCGTGCACCGCTCACCACTCAGTAATACCCGCTCCTGTCATACCCAGAGCCTGATAGGAACCAGCCGTGCACCGCGTACCACTCAGTAATACCCGCTCCTGTCACACCCAGAGCCTGATAGGAACCAGCCCTGCACCGCTCACCACTCAGTAATACCCGCTCCTGTCACACCCAGAGCCTGATAGGAACCAGCCGTGCACCGCGTACCACTCAGTAATACCCGCTCCTGTCACACCCAGAGCCTGATAGGAACCAGCCGTGCACCGCGTACCACTCAGCAATACCCGCTCCTGTCACACCCAGAGCCTGATAGGAACCAGCCGTGCACCGCTCACCACTCAGTAATACCCGCTCCTGTCATACCCAGAGCCTGATAGGAACCAGCCGTGCACCGCGTACCACTCAGTAATACCCGCTCCTGTCACACCCACAGCCTGATAGGAACCAGCCATGCACCGCTCACCACTCAGTAATACCCGCTCCTGTCACACCCAGAGCCTGATAGGAACCAGCCATGCACCGCTCACCACTCAGCAATACCCGCTCCTGTCACACCCAGAGCCTAATAGGAACCAGCCGTGCACCGCTCACCACTCAGCAATACCCGCTCCTGTCACACCCAGAGCCTGATAGGAACCAGCCGTGCACCGCTCACCACTCAGTAATACCCGCTCCTGTCACACCCAGAGCCTGATAGGAACCAGCCATGCACCGCGTACCACTCAGTAATACCCGCTCCCGTCACACCCAGAGCCTGATAGGAACCAGCCGTGCACCGCTCACCACTCAGTAATACCCGCTCCTGTCACACCCAGAGCCTGATAGGAACCAGCCGTGCACCGCTCACCACTCAGTAATACCCGCTCCTGTCACACCCAGAGCCTGATAGGAACCAGCCATGCACCGCTCACCACTCAGTAATACCCGCTCCTGTCACACCCAGAGCCTGATAGGAACCAGCCGTGCACCGCTCACCACTCAGTAATACCCGCTCCTGTCACACCCAGAGCCTGATAGGAACCAGCCATGCACCGCGTACCACTCAGTAATACCCGCTCCTGTCATACCCAGAGCCTGATAGGAACCAGCCGTGCACCGCGTACCACTCAGCAATACCCGCTCCTGTCATACCCAGAGCCTGATAGGAACCAGCCATGCACCGCTCACCACTCAGTAATACCCGCTCCTGTCACACCCAGAGCCTGATAGGAACCAGCCATGCACCGCGTACCACTCAGTAATACCCGCTCCTGTCATACCCAGAGCCTGATAGGAACCAGGCGTGCACCGCGTACCACTCAGAATACCCGCTCCTGTCACACCCAGAGCCTGATAGGAACCAGCCGTGCACCGCTCACCACTCAGCAATACCCGCTCCTGTCACACCCAGAGCCTGATAGGAACCAGCCGTGCACCGCGTACCACTCAGTAATACCCGCTCCTGTCATACCCAGAGCCTAATAGGAACCAGCCGTGCACCGCTCACCACTCAGTAATACCCGCTCCTGTCACACCTAGAGCCTGATAGGAACCAGCCATGCACCGCGTACCACTCAGTAATACCCGCTCCTGTCACACCCAGGGCCTGATAGGAACCAGCCGTGCACCGCGTACCACTCAGTAATACCCGCTCCTGTCACACCCAGAGCCTGATAGGAACCAGCCGTGCACCGCGTACCACTCAGCAATACCCGCTCCTGTCACACCCAGAGCCTGATAGGAACCAGCCGTGCACCGCGTACCACTCAGTAATACCCGCTCCTGTCATACCCAGAGCCTGATAGGAACCAGCCGTGCACCGCGTACCACTCAGTAATACCCGCTCCTGTCACACCCACAGCCTGATAGGAACCAGCCATGCACCGCTCACCACTCAGTAATACCCGCTCCTGTCACACCCAGAGCCTGATAGGAACCAGCCGTGCACCGCGTACCACTCAGTAATACCCGCTCCTGTCATACCCAGAGCCTAATATGAACCAGCCGTGCACCGCTCACCACTCAGCAATACCCGCTCCTGTCACACCCAGAGCCTGATAGGAACCAGCCGTGCACCGCTCACCACTCAGTAATACCCGCTCCTGTCATACCCAGAGCCTAATAGGAACCAGCCATGCACCGCTCATCACTCAGCAATACCCGCTCCTGTCACACCCAGAGCCTGATAGGAACCAGCCGTGCACCGCTCACCACTCAGTAATACCTGCTCCTGTCACACCCAGAGCCTGATAGGAACCAGCCGTGCACCGCTCACCACTCAGTAATACCCGCTCCTGTCACACCCAGAGCCTGATAGGAACCAGCCATGCACCGCGTACCACTCAGTAATACCCGCTCCTGTCATACCCAGAGCGTGATAGGAACCAGCCGTGCAACGCTCACCACTCAGTAATACCCGCTCCTGTCACACCCAGAGCCTGATAGGAACCAGCCATGCACCGCTCACCACTCAGTAATACCCGCTCCTGTCACACCCAGAGCCTGATAGGAACCAGCCATGCACCGCGTACCACTCAGTAATACCCGCTCCTGTCACACCCAGAGCCTGATAGGAACCAGCCGTGCACCGCTCACCACTCAGTAATACCCGCTCCTGTCACACCCAGAGCCTGATAGGAACCAGCCGTGCACCGCTCACCACTCAGTAATACCCGCTCCTGTCATACCCAGAGCCTAATAGGAACCAGCCGTGCACCGCTCACCACTCAGTAATACCCGCTCCTGTCACACCCAGAGCCTGATAGGAACCAGCCGTGCACCGCTCACCACTCAGTAATACCCGCTCCTGTCACACCCAGAGCCTGATCGGAACCAGCCATGCACCGCTCACCACTCAGTAATACCCGCTCCTGTCACACCCAGAGCCTGATAGGAACCAGCCGTGCACCGCTCACCACTCAGTAATACCCGCTCCTGTCACACCCAGAGCCTGATAGGAACCAGCCATGCACCGCGTACCACTCAGTAATACCCGCTCCTGTCATACCCAGAGCCTGATAGGAACCAGCCGTGCACCGCGTACCACTCAGCAATACCCGCTCCTGTCATACCCAGAGCCTGATAGGAACCAGCCATGCACCGCTCACCACTCAGTAATACCCGCTCCTGTCACACCCAGAGCCTGATAGGAACCAGCCATGCACCGCGTACCACTCAGTAATACCCGCTCCTGTCATACCCAGAGCCTGATAGGAACCAGCCGTGCACCGCGTACCACTCAGAATACCCGCTCCTGTCACACCCAGAGCCTGATAGGAACCAGCCGTGCACCGCTCACCACTCAGTAATACCCGCTCCTGTCACACCCAGAGCCTGATAGGAACCAGCCGTGCACCGCGTACCACTCAGTAATACCCGCTCCTGTCATACCCAGAGCCTAATAGGAACCAGCCGTGCACCGCTCACCACTCAGTAATACCCGCTCCTGTCACACCCAGAGCCTGATAGGAACCAGCCGTGCACCGCGTACCACTCAGTAATACCCGCTCCTGTCACACCCAGAGCCTGATAGGAACCAGCCGTGCACCGCTCACCACTCAGCAATACCCGCTCCTGTCACACCCAGAGCCTGATAGGAACCAGCCATGCACCGCTCACCACTCAGTAATACCCGCTCCTGTCACACCCAGAGCCTGATAGGAACCAGCCGTGCACCGCGTACCACTCAGTAATACCCGCTCCTGTCATACTCAGAGCCTGATAGGAACCAGCCATGCACCGCGTACCACTCAGTAATACACGCTCCTGTCACACCCAGAGCCTGATAGGAACCAGCCATGCACCGCGTACCACTCAGTAATACACGCTCCTGTCATACCCAGAGCCTGATAGGAACCAGCCGTGCACCGCGTACCACTCAGTAATACCCGCTCCTGTCATACCCAGAGCCTGATAGGAACCAGCCGTGCACCGCGTACCACTCAGTAATACCCGCTCCTGTCACACCCAGAGCCTGATAGGAACCAGCCATGCACCGCGTACCACTCAGTAATACACGCTCCTGTCACACCCAGAGCCTGATAGGAACCAGCCGTGCACCGCGTACCACTCAGTAATACCCGCTCCTGTCATACCCAGAGCCTGATAGGAACCAGCCGTGCACCGCGTACCACTCAGTAATACCCGCTCCTGTCACACCCAGAGCCTGATAGGAACCAGCCATGCACCGCTCACCACTCAGTAATACCCGCTCCTGTCACACCCAGAGCCTGATAGGAACCAGCCGTGCACCGCGTACCACTCAGTAATACCCGCTCCTGTCATACTCAGAGCCTGATAGGAACCAGCCATGCACCGCGTACCACTCAGTAATACACGCTCCTGTCACACCCAGAGCCTGATAGGAACCAGCCATGCACCGCGTACCACTCAGTAATACACGCTCCTGTCATACCCAGAGCCTGATAGGAACCAGCCATGCACCGCTCACCACTCAGTAATACCCGCTCCTGTCATACCCAGAGCCTGATAGGAACCAGCCATGCACCGCGTGCCACTCCGTAATACCTGCTCCTGTCACACCCAGAGCCTGATAGGAACCAGCCATGCACCGCGTACCACTCAGTAATACCCGCTCCTGTCACACCCAGAGCCTGATAGGAACCAGCCATGCACCGCTCACCACTCAGCAATACCCGCTCCTGTCACACCCAGAGCCTGATAGGAACCAGCCGTGCACCGCTCACCACTCAGTAATACCCGCTCCTGTCACACCCAGAGCCTAATAGGAACCAGCCGTGCACCGCTCACCACTCAGCAATACCCGCTCCTGTCACACCCAGAGCCTGATAGGAACCAGCCGTGCACCGCTCACCACTCAGTAATACCCGCTCCTGTCACACCCAGAGCCTGATAGGAACCAGCCATGCACCGCGTATCACTCAGTAATACCCGCTCCTGTCACACCCAGAGCCTGATAGGAACCAGCCTTTCACCGCTCACCACTCAGTAATACCCGCTCCTGTCACACCCAGAGCCTGATAGGAACCAGCCATGCACCGCGTACCACTCAGCAATACCCGCTCCTGTCACACCCAGAGCCTGATAGGAACCAGCCGTGCACCGCTCACCACTCAGTAATACCCGCTCCTGTCACACCCAGAGCCTGATAGGAACCAGCCATGCACCGCGTACCACTCAGCAATACCCGCTCCTGTCACACCCAGAGCCTGATAGGAACCAGCCGTGCACCGCGTACCACTCAGAATACCCGCTCCTGTCACACCCAGAGCCTGATAGGAACCAGCCGTGCACCGCTCACCACTCAGTAATACCCGCTCCTGTCACACCCAGAGCCTGATAGGAACCAGCCGTGCACCGCGTACCACTCAGTAATACCCGCTCCTGTCATACCCAGAGCCTAATAGGAACCAGCCGTGCACCGCTCACCACTCAGTAATACCCGCTCCTGTCACACCCAGAGCCTGATAGGAACCAGCCGTGCACCGCGTACCACTCAGTAATACCCGCTCCTGTCACACCCAGAGCCTGATAGGAACCAGCCGTGCACCGCGTACCACTCAGTAATACCCGCTCCTGTCATACCCAGAGCCTAATAGGAACCAGCCGTGCACCGCTCACCACTCAGTAATACCCGCTCCTGTCACACCCAGAGCCTGATAGGAACCAGCCGTGCACCGCGTACCACTCAGTAATACCCGCTCCTGTCACACCCAGAGCCTGATAGGAACCAGCCGTGCACCGCGTACCACTCAGCAGTACTCGCTCCTGTCACACCCAGAGCCTGATAGGAACCAGCCGTGCACCGCGTACCACTCAGTAATACCCGCTCCTGTCACACCCAGAGCCTGATAGGAACCAGCCGTGCACCGCGTACCACTCAGCAATACCCGCTCCTGTCACACCCAGAGCCTGATAGGAACCAGCCGTGCACCGCGTACCACTCAGTAATACCCGCTCCTGTCATACCCAGAGCCTGATAGGAACCAGCCATGCACCGCTCACCACTCAGCAATACCCGCTCCTGTCACACCCAGAGCCTGATAGGAACCAGCCGTGCACCGCGTACCACTCAGTAATACCCGCTCCTGTCATACCCAGAGCCTGATAGGAACCAGCCGTGCACCGCGTACCACTCAGTAATACCCGCTCCTGTCACACCCACAGCCTGATAGGAACCAGCCATGCACCGCTCACCACTCAGTAATACCCGCTCCTGTCACACCCAGAGCCTGATAGGAACCAGCCGTGCACCGCGTACCACTCAATAATACACGCTCCTGTCACACCCAGAGCCTGATAGGAACCAGCCATGCACCGCATACCACTCAGTAATACACGCTCCTGTCATACCCAGAGCCTGATAGGAACCAGCCGTGCACCGCGTACCACTCAGCAATACCCGCTCCTGTCATACCCAGAGCCTGATAGGAACCAGCCATGCACCGCTCACCACTCAGTAATACCCGCTCCTGTCACACCCAGAGCCTGATAGGAACCAGCCATGCACCGCGTACCACTCAGGAATACCCGCTCCTGTCACACCCAGAGCCTGATATGAACCAGCCGTGCACCGCTCACCACTCAGTAATACCCGCTCCTGTCACACCCAGAGCCTGATAGGAACCAGCCGTGCACCGCGTACCACTCAGTAATACCCGCTCCTGTCATACCCAGAGCCTAATAGGAACCAGCCGTGCACCGCTCACCACTCAGTAATACCCGCTCCTGTCACACCCAGAGCCTGATAGGAACCAGCCGTGCACCGCGTACCACTCAGTAATACCCGCTCCTGTCACACCCAGAGCCTGATAGGAACCAGCCGTGCACCGCGTACCACTCAGCAATACCCGCTCCTGTCACACCCACAGCCTGATAGGAACCAGCCGTGCACCGCGTACCACTCAGTAATACCCGCTCCTGTCATACCCAGAGCCTGATAGGAACCAGCCATGCACCGCGTACCACTCAGTAGTACACGCTCCTGTCACATCCAGAGCCTGATAGGAACCAGCCGTGCACCGCGTACCACTCAGTAATACACGCTCCTGTCATACCCAGAGCCTGATAGGAACCAGCCATGCACCGCTCACCACTCAGTAATACCCGCTCCTGTCATACCCAGAGCCTGATAGGAACCAGCCATGCACCGCGTACCACTCAGTAATACCCGCTCCTGTCATACCCAGAGCCTGATAGGAACCAGCCGTGCACCGCTCACCACTCAGTAATACCCGCTCCTGTCACACCCAGAGCCTGATAGGAACCAGCCGTGCACCGCTCACCACTCAGTAATACCCGCTCCTGTCACACCCAGAGCCTGATAGGAACCAGCCATGCACCGCTCACCACTCAGTAATACCCGCTCCTGTCACACCCAGAGCCTGATAGGAACCAGCCGTGCACCGCTCACCACTCAGTAATACCCGCTCCTGTCACACCCAGAGCCTGATAGGAACCAGCCATGCACCGCGTACCACTCAGTAATACCCGCTCCTGTCATACCCAGAGCCTGATAGGAACCAGCCGTGCACCGCGTACCACTCAGTAATACCCGCTCCTGTCATACCCAGAGCCTGATAGGAACCAGCCATGCACCGCTCACCACTCAGTAATACCCGCTCCTGTCACACCCAGAGCCTGATAGGAACCAGCCATGCACCGCGTACCACTCAGCAATACCCGCTCCTGTCACACCCAGAGCCTGATAGGAACCAGCCGTGCACCGCGTACCACTCAGGAATACCCGCTCCTGTCACACCCAGAGCCTGATAGGAACCAGCCGTGCACCGCTCACCACTCAGTAATACCCGCTCCTGTCACACCCAGAGCCTGATAGGAACCAGCCGTGCACCGCGTACCACTCAGTAATACCCGCTCCTGTCATACCCAGAGCCTAATAGGAACCAGCCGTGCACCGCTCACCACTCAGTAATACCCGCTCCTGTCACACCCAGAGCCTGATAGGAACCAGCCGTGCACCGCGTACCACTCAGTAATACCCGCTCCTGTCACACCCAGAGCCTGATAGGAACCAGCCGTGCACCGCGTACCACTCAGTAATACCCGCTCCTGTCATACCCAGAGCCTAATAGGAACCAGCCGTGCACCGCTCACCACTCAGTAATACCCGCTCCTGTCACACCCAGAGCCTGATAGGAACCAGCCGTGCACCGCGTACCACTCAGTAATACCCGCTCCTGTCACACCCAGAGCCTGATAGGAACCAGCCGTGCACCGCGTACCACTCAGCAGTACTCGCTCCTGTCACACCCAGAGCCTGATAGGAACCAGCCGTGCACCGCGTACCACTCAGTAATACCCGCTCCTGTCACACCCAGAGCCTGATAGGAACCAGCCGTGCACCGCGTACCACTCAGCAATACCCGCTCCTGTCACACCCAGAGCCTGATAGGAACCAGCCGTGCACCGCGTACCACTCAGTAATACCCGCTCCTGTCATACCCAGAGCCTGATAGGAACCAGCCATGCACCGCTCACCACTCAGCAATACCCGCTCCTGTCACACCCAGAGCCTGATAGGAACCAGCCGTGCACCGCGTACCACTCAGTAATACCCGCTCCTGTCATACCCAGAGCCTGATAGGAACCAGCCGTGCACCGCGTACCACTCAGTAATACCCGCTCCTGTCACACCCACAGCCTGATAGGAACCAGCCATGCACCGCTCACCACTCAGTAATACCCGCTCCTGTCACACCCAGAGCCTGATAGGAACCAGCCGTGCACCGCGTACCACTCAATAATACACGCTCCTGTCACACCCAGAGCCTGATAGGAACCAGCCATGCACCGCATACCACTCAGTAATACACGCTCCTGTCATACCCAGAGCCTGATAGGAACCAGCCGTGCACCGCGTACCACTCAGCAATACCCGCTCCTGTCATACCCAGAGCCTGATAGGAACCAGCCATGCACCGCTCACCACTCAGTAATACCCGCTCCTGTCACACCCAGAGCCTGATAGGAACCAGCCATGCACCGCGTACCACTCAGGAATACCCGCTCCTGTCACACCCAGAGCCTGATATGAACCAGCCGTGCACCGCTCACCACTCAGTAATACCCGCTCCTGTCACACCCAGAGCCTGATAGGAACCAGCCGTGCACCGCGTACCACTCAGTAATACCCGCTCCTGTCATACCCAGAGCCTAATAGGAACCAGCCGTGCACCGCTCACCACTCAGTAATACCCGCTCCTGTCACACCCAGAGCCTGATAGGAACCAGCCGTGCACCGCGTACCACTCAGTAATACCCGCTCCTGTCACACCCAGAGCCTGATAGGAACCAGCCGTGCACCGCGTACCACTCAGCAATACCCGCTCCTGTCACACCCAGAGCCTGATAGGAACCAGCCGTGCACCGCGTACCACTCAGTAATACCCGCTCCTGTCATACCCAGAGCCTGATAGGAACCAGCCATGCACCGCTCACCACTCAGCAATACCCGCTCCTGTCACGCCCAGAGCCTGATAGGAACCAGCCGTGCACCGCGTACCACTCAGTAATACCCGCTCCTGTCATACCCAGAGCCTGATAGGAACCAGCCGTGCACCGCGTACCACTCAGTAATACCCGCTCCTGTCACACCCAGAGCCTGATAGGAACCAGCCGTGCACCGCTCACCACTCAGTAATACCCGCTCCTGTCATACTCAGAGCCTGATAGGAACCAGCCATGCACCGCGTACCACTCAATAATACACGCTCCTGTCACATCCAGAGCCTGATAGGAACCAGCCGTGCACCGCGTACCACTCAGTAATACCCGCTCCTGTCATACCCAGAGCCTGATAGGAACCAGCCATGCAACGCTCACCACTCAGTAATACCCGCTCCTGTCATACCCAGAGCCTGATAGGAACCAGCCATGCACCGCGTACCACTCAGTAATACCCGCTCCTGTCATACCCAGAGCCTGATAGGAACCAGCCGTGCACCGCGTACCACTCAGCAATACCCGCTCCTGTCATACCCAGAGCCTGATAGGAACCAGCCATGCACCGCTCACCACTCAGTAATACCCGCTCCTGTCACACGCAGAGCCTGATAGGAACCAGCCATGCACCGCTCACCACTCAGTAATACCCGCTCCTGTCACACCCAGAGCCTGATAGGAACCAGCCGTGCACCGCTCACCACTCAGTAATACCCGCTCCTGTCACACCCAGAGCCTGATAGGAACCAGCCATGCACCGCTCACCACTCAGTAATACCCGCTCCTGTCACACCCAGAGCCTGATAGGAACCAGCCGTGCACCGCGTACCACTCAGTAATACCCGCTCCTGTCACACCCAGAGCCTGATAGGAACCAGCCGTGCACCGCTCACCACTCAGTAATACCCGCTCCTGTCACACCCAGAGCCTGATAGGAACCATCCGTGCACCGCGTACCACTCAGTAATACCCGCTCCTGTCATACCCAGAGCCTGATAGGAACCAGCCGTGCACCGCTCACCACTCAGCAATACCCGCTCCTGTCATACCCAGAGCCTGATAGGAACCAGCCATGCACCGCTCACCACTCAGTAATACCCGCTCCTGTCACACCCAGAGCCTGATAGGAACCAGCCATGCACCGCATACCACTCAGTAATACCCGCTCCTGTCATACCCAGAGCCTGATAGGAACCAGCCGTGCACCGCGTACCACTCAGAATACCCGCTCCTGTCACACCCAGAGCCTGATAGGAACCAGCCGTGCACCGCTCACCACTCAGTAATACCCGCTCCTGTCACACCCAGAGCCTGATAGGAACCAGCCGTGCACCGCGTACCACTCAGTAATACCCGCTCCTGTCATACCCAGAGCCTAATAGGAACCAGCCGTGCACCGCTCACCACTCAGTAATACCCGCTCCTGTCACACCCAGAGCCTGATAGGAACCAGCCGTGCACCGCGTACCACTCAGTAATACCCGCTCCTGTCACACCCAGGGCCTGATAGGAACCAGCCATGCACCGCGTACCACTCAGTAATACCCGCTCCTGTCACACCCAGAGCCTGATAGGAACCAGCCGTGCACCGCTCACCACTCAGTAATACCCGCTCCTGTCACACCCAGAGCCTGATAGGAACCAGCCGTGCACCGCTCACCACTCAGTAATACCCGCTCCTGTCATACCCAGAGCCTGATAGGAACCAGCCGTGCACCGCGTACCACTCAGTAATACCCGCTCCTGTCACACCCAGAGCCTGATAGGAACCAGCCCTGCACCGCTCACCACTCAGTAATACCCGCTCCTGTCACACCCAGAGCCTGATAGGAACCAGCCGTGCACCGCGTACCACTCAGTAATACCCGCTCCTGTCACACCCAGAGCCTGATAGGAACCAGCCGTGCACCGCGTACCACTCAGCAATACCCGCTCCTGTCACACCCAGAGCCTGATAGGAACCAGCCGTGCACCGCTCACCACTCAGTAATACCCGCTCCTGTCATACCCAGAGCCTGATAGGAACCAGCCGTGCACCGCGTACCACTCAGTAATACCCGCTCCTGTCACACCCACAGCCTGATAGGAACCAGCCATGCACCGCTCACCACTCAGTAATACCCGCTCCTGTCACACCCAGAGCCTGATAGGAACCAGCCATGCACCGCTCACCACTCAGCAATACCCGCTCCTGTCACACCCAGAGCCTAATAGGAACCAGCCGTGCACCGCTCACCACTCAGCAATACCCGCTCCTGTCACACCCAGAGCCTGATAGGAACCAGCCGTGCACCGCTCACCACTCAGTAATACCCGCTCCTGTCACACCCAGAGCCTGATAGGAACCAGCCATGCACCGCGTACCACTCAGTAATACCCGCTCCCGTCACACCCAGAGCCTGATAGGAACCAGCCGTGCACCGCTCACCACTCAGTAATACCCGCTCCTGTCACACCCAGAGCCTGATAGGAACCAGCCGTGCACCGCTCACCACTCAGTAATACCCGCTCCTGTCACACCCAGAGCCTGATAGGAACCAGCCATGCACCGCTCACCACTCAGTAATACCCGCTCCTGTCACACCCAGAGCCTGATAGGAACCAGCCGTGCACCGCTCACCACTCAGTAATACCCGCTCCTGTCACACCCAGAGCCTGATAGGAACCAGCCATGCACCGCGTACCACTCAGTAATACCCGCTCCTGTCATACCCAGAGCCTGATAGGAACCAGCCGTGCACCGCGTACCACTCAGCAATACCCGCTCCTGTCATACCCAGAGCCTGATAGGAACCAGCCATGCACCGCTCACCACTCAGTAATACCCGCTCCTGTCACACCCAGAGCCTGATAGGAACCAGCCATGCACCGCGTACCACTCAGTAATACCCGCTCCTGTCATACCCAGAGCCTGATAGGAACCAGGCGTGCACCGCGTACCACTCAGAATACCCGCTCCTGTCACACCCAGAGCCTGATAGGAACCAGCCGTGCACCGCTCACCACTCAGCAATACCCGCTCCTGTCACACCCAGAGCCTGATAGGAACCAGCCGTGCACCGCGTACCACTCAGTAATACCCGCTCCTGTCATACCCAGAGCCTAATAGGAACCAGCCGTGCACCGCTCACCACTCAGTAATACCCGCTCCTGTCACACCTAGAGCCTGATAGGAACCAGCCATGCACCGCGTACCACTCAGTAATACCCGCTCCTGTCACACCCAGGGCCTGATAGGAACCAGCCGTGCACCGCGTACCACTCAGTAATACCCGCTCCTGTCACACCCAGAGCCTGATAGGAACCAGCCGTGCACCGCGTACCACTCAGCAATACCCGCTCCTGTCACACCCAGAGCCTGATAGGAACCAGCCGTGCACCGCGTACCACTCAGTAATACCCGCTCCTGTCATACCCAGAGCCTGATAGGAACCAGCCGTGCACCGCGTACCACTCAGTAATACCCGCTCCTGTCACACCCACAGCCTGATAGGAACCAGCCATGCACCGCTCACCACTCAGTAATACCCGCTCCTGTCACACCCAGAGCCTGATAGGAACCAGCCGTGCACCGCGTACCACTCAGTAATACCCGCTCCTGTCATACCCAGAGCCTAATATGAACCAGCCGTGCACCGCTCACCACTCAGCAATACCCGCTCCTGTCACACCCAGAGCCTGATAGGAACCAGCCGTGCACCGCTCACCACTCAGTAATACCCGCTCCTGTCATACCCAGAGCCTAATAGGAACCAGCCATGCACCGCTCACCACTCAGCAATACCCGCTCCTGTCACACCCAGAGCCTGATAGGAACCAGCCGTGCACCGCTCACCACTCAGTAATACCTGCTCCTGTCACACCCAGAGCCTGATAGGAACCAGCCGTGCACCGCTCACCACTCAGTAATACCCGCTCCTGTCACACCCAGAGCCTGATAGGAACCAGCCATGCACCGCGTACCACTCAGTAATACCCGCTCCTGTCATACCCAGAGCGTGATAGGAACCAGCCGTGCAACGCTCACCACTCAGTAATACCCGCTCCTGTCACACCCAGAGCCTGATAGGAACCAGCCATGCACCGCTCACCACTCAGTAATACCCGCTCCTGTCACACCCAGAGCCTGATAGGAACCAGCCATGCACCGCGTACCACTCAGTAATACCCGCTCCTGTCACACGCAGAGCCTGATAGGAACCAGCCGTGCACCGCTCACCACTCAGTAATACCCGCTCCTGTCACACCCAGAGCCTGATAGGAACCAGCCGTGCACCGCTCACCACTCAGTAATACCCGCTCCTGTCATACCCAGAGCCTAATAGGAACCAGCCGTGCACCGCTCACCACTCAGTAATACCCGCTCCTGTCACACCCAGAGCCTGATAGGAACCAGCCGTGCACCGCTCACCACTCAGTAATACCCGCTCCTGTCACACCCAGAGCCTGATCGGAACCAGCCATGCACCGCTCACCACTCAGTAATACCCGCTCCTGTCACACCCAGAGCCTGATAGGAACCAGCCGTGCACCGCTCACCACTCAGTAATACCCGCTCCTGTCACACCCAGAGCCTGATAGGAACCAGCCATGCACCGCGTACCACTCAGTAATACCCGCTCCTGTCATACCCAGAGCCTGATAGGAACCAGCCGTGCACCGCGTACCACTCAGCAATACCCGCTCCTGTCATACCCAGAGCCTGATAGGAACCAGCCATGCACCGCTCACCACTCAGTAATACCCGCTCCTGTCACACCCAGAGCCTGATAGGAACCAGCCATGCACCGCGTACCACTCAGTAATACCCGCTCCTGTCATACCCAGAGCCTGATAGGAACCAGCCGTGCACCGCGTACCACTCAGAATACCCGCTCCTGTCACACCCAGAGCCTGATAGGAACCAGCCGTGCACCGCTCACCACTCAGTAATACCCGCTCCTGTCACACCCAGAGCCTGATAGGAACCAGCCGTGCACCGCGTACCACTCAGTAATACCCGCTCCTGTCATACCCAGAGCCTAATAGGAACCAGCCGTGCACCGCTCACCACTCAGTAATACCCGCTCCTGTCACACCCAGAGCCTGATGGGAACCAGCCGTGCACCGCGTACCACTCAGTAATACCCGCTCCTGTCACACCCAGAGCCTGATAGGAACCAGCCGTGCACCGCTCACCACTCAGCAATACCCGCTCCTGTCACACCCAGAGCCTGATAGGAACCAGCCATGCACCGCTCACCACTCAGTAATACCCGCTCCTGTCACACCCAGAGCCTGATAGGAACCAGCCGTGCACCGCGTACCACTCAGTAATACCCGCTCCTGTCATACTCAGAGCCTGATAGGAACCAGCCATGCACCGCGTACCACTCAGTAATACACGCTCCTGTCACACCCAGAGCCTGATAGGAACCAGCCATGCACCGCGTACCACTCAGTAATACACGCTCCTGTCATACCCAGAGCCTGATAGGAACCAGCCGTGCACCGCGTACCACTCAGTAATACCCGCTCCTGTCATACCCAGAGCCTGATAGGAACCAGCCGTGCACCGCGTACCACTCAGTAATACCCGCTCCTGTCACACCCAGAGCCTGATAGGAACCAGCCATGCACCGCGTACCACTCAGTAATACACGCTCCTGTCACACCCAGAGCCTGATAGGAACCAGCCGTGCACCGCGTACCACTCAGTAATACCCGCTCCTGTCATACCCAGAGCCTGATAGGAACCAGCCGTGCACCGCGTACCACTCAGTAATACCCGCTCCTGTCACACCCAGAGCCTGATAGGAACCAGCCATGCACCGCTCACCACTCAGTAATACCCGCTCCTGTCACACCCAGAGCCTGATAGGAACCAGCCGTGCACCGCGTACCACTCAGTAATACCCGCTCCTGTCATACTCAGAGCCTGATAGGAACCAGCCATGCACCGCGTACCACTCAGTAATACACGCTCCTGTCACACCCAGAGCCTGATAGGAACCAGCCATGCACCGCGTACCACTCAGTAATACACGCTCCTGTCATACCCAGAGCCTGATAGGAACCAGCCATGCACCGCTCACCACTCAGTAATACCCGCTCCTGTCATACCCAGAGCCTGATAGGAACCAGCCATGCACCGCGTACCACTCCGTAATACCTGCTCCTGTCACACCCAGAGCCTGATAGGAACCAGCCATGCACCGCGTACCACTCAGTAATACCCGCTCCTGTCACACCCAGAGCCTGATAGGAACCAGCCATGCACCGCTCACCACTCAGCAATACCCGCTCCTGTCACACCCAGAGCCTGATAGGAACCAGCCGTGCACCGCTCACCACTCAGTAATACCCGCTCCTGTCACACCCAGAGCCTAATAGGAACCAGCCGTGCACCGCTCACCACTCAGCAATACCCGCTCCTGTCACACCCAGAGCCTGATAGGAACCAGCCGTGCACCGCTCACCACTCAGTAATACCCGCTCCTGTCACACCCAGAGCCTGATAGGAACCAGCCATGCACCGCGTATCACTCAGTAATACCCGCTCCTGTCACACCCAGAGCCTGATAGGAACCAGCCTTTCACCGCTCACCACTCAGTAATACCCGCTCCTGTCACACCCAGAGCCTGATAGGAACCAGCCATGCACCGCGTACCACTCAGCAATACCCGCTCCTGTCACACCCAGAGCCTGATAGGAACCAGCCGTGCACCGCTCACCACTCAGTAATACCCGCTCCTGTCACACCCAGAGCCTGATAGGAACCAGCCATGCACCGCGTACCACTCAGTAATACCCGCTCCTGTCATACCCAGAGCCTGATAGGAACCAGCCATGCACCGCGTACCACTCAGTAATACCCGCTCCTGTCATACCCAGAGCCTGATAGGAACCAGCCATGCACCGCTCACCACTCAGTAATACCCGCTCCTGTCATACCCAGAGCCTGATAGGAACCAGCCATGCACCGCGTACCACTCAGTAATACCCGCTCCTGTCATACCCAGAGCCTGATAGGAACCAGCCGTGCACCGCGTACCACTCAGAATACCCGCTCCTGTCACACCCAGAGCCTGATAGGAACCAGCCGTGCACCGCTCACCACTCAGTAATACCCGCTCCTGTCACACCCAGAGCCTGATAGGAACCAGCCGTGCACCGCGTACCACTCAGTAATACCCGCTCCTGTCATACCCAGAGCCTAATAGGAACCAGCCGTGCACCGCTCACCACTCAGTAATACCCGCTCCTGTCACACCCAGAGCCTGATAGGAACCAGCCGTGCACTGCGTACCACTCAGTAATACCCGCTCCTGTCACACCCAGAGCCTGATAGGAACCAGCCGTGCACTGCGTACCACTCAGTAATACCCGCTCCTGTCACACCCAGGGCCTGATAGGAACCAGCCGTGCACCGCGTACCACTCAGTAATACCCGCTCCTGTCACACCCAGAGCCTGATAGGAACCAGCCGTGCACCGCGTACCACTCAGAATACCCGCTCCTGTCATACCCAGAGCCTGATAGGAACCAGCCATGCACCGCGTACCACTCAGTAATACCCGCTCCTGTCATACCCAGAGCCTGATAGGAACCAGCCGTGCACCGCGTACCACTCAGAATACCCGCTCCTGTCACACCCAGAGCCTGATAGGAACCAGCCGTGCACCGCTCACCACTCAGTAATACCCGCTCCTGTCACACCCAGAGCCTGATAGGAACCAGCCGTGCACCGCGTACCACTCAGTAATACCCGCTCCTGTCATACCCAGAGCCTAATAGGAACCAGCCGTGCACCGCTCACCACTCAGTAATACCCGCTCCTGTCACACCCACAGCCTGATAGGAACCAGCCGTGCACTGCGTACCACTCAGTAATACCCGCTCCTGTCATACCTAGAGCCTGATAGGAACCAGCCGTGCACTGCGTACCACTCAGTAATACCCGCTCCTGTCACACCCAGGGCCTGATAGGAACCAGCCGTGCACCGCGTACCACTCAGTAATACCCGCTCCTGTCACACCCAGAGCCTG
Organism: Eutreptiella sp. 'Long Island Sound 2002'; assembly: GCA_964036045.1. Lineage (NCBI taxonomy): Eukaryota > Euglenozoa > Euglenophyceae > Eutreptiales > Eutreptiaceae > Eutreptiella > Eutreptiella sp. 'Long Island Sound 2002'. The sequence continues at coordinate 44,028,726 of OZ038385.1, forward strand.
ATAGGAACCAGCCGTGCACCGCGTACCACTCAGCAATACCCGCTCCTGTCACACCCAGAGCCTGATAGGAACCAGCCGTGCACCGCGTACCACTCAGTAATACCCGCTCCTGTCACACCCAGAGCCTGATAGGAACCAGCCATGCACCGCTCACCACTCAGTAATACCCGCTCCTGTCACACCCAGAGCCTGATAGGAACCAGCCATGCACCGCGTACCACTCAGTAATACCCGCTCCTGTCACACCCAGAGCCTGATAGGAACCAGCCGTGCACCGCTCACCACTCAGTAATACCCGCTCCTGTCACACCCAGAGCCTGATAGGAACCAGCCATGCACCGCTCACCACTCAGCAATACCCGCTCCTGTCACACCCAGAGCCTGATAGGAACCAGCCGTGCACCGCTCACCACTCAGTAATACCCGCTCCTGTCATACCCAGAGCCTAATAGGAACCAGCCGTGCACCGCTCACCACTCAGTAATACCCGCTCCTGTCACACCCAGAGCCTGATAGGAACCAGCCGTGCACCGCTCACCACTCAGCAATACCCGCTCCTGTCACACCCAGAGCCTGATAGGAACCAGCCATGCACCGCTCACCACTCAGTAATACCCGCTCCTTTCACACCCAGAGCCTGATAGGAACCAGCCGTGCACCGCTCACCACTCAGTAATACCCGCTCCTGTCACACCCAGAGCCTGATAGGAACCAGCCATGCACCGCGTACCACTCAGTAATACCCGCTCCTGTCATACCCAGAGCCTGATAGGAACCAGCCGTGCACCGCGTACCACTCAGCAATACCCGCTCCTGTCATACCCAGAGCCTGATAGGAACCAGCCATGCACCGCTCACCACTCAGTAATACCCGCTCCTGTCACACCCAGAGCCTGATAGGAACCAGCCATGCACCGCGTACCACTCAGTAATACCCGCTCCTGTCATACCCAGAGCCTGATAGGAACCAGCCGTGCACCGCGTACCACTCAGTAATACCCGCTCCTGTCACACCCAGAGCCTGATAGGAACCAGCCGTGCACCGCTCACCACTCAGTAATACCCGCTCCTGTCACACCCAGAGCCTGATAGGAACCAGCCGTGCACCGCGTACCACTCAGTAATACCCGCTCCTGTCATACCCAGAGCCTAATAGGAACCAGCCGTGCACCGCTCACCACTCAGTAATACCGGCTCCTGTCACACCCAGAGCCTGATAGGAACCAGCCGTGCACCGCGTACCACTCAGTAATACACGCTCCTGTCACACCCAGAGCCTGATAGGAACCAGCCGTGTACCGCGTACCACTCAGCAATACCCGCTCCTGTCACACCCAGAGCCTGATAGGAACCAGCCGTGCACCGCGTACCACTCAGTAATACCCGCTCCTGTCATACCCAGAGCCTGATAGGAACCAGCCGTGCACCGCGTACCACTCAGTAATACCCGCTCCTGTCACACCCAGAGCCTGATAGGAACCAGCCATGCACCGCGTACCACTCAGTAATACCCGCTCCTGTCACACCCAGAGCCTGATAGGAACCAGCCGTGCACCGCGTACCACTCAGTAATACCCGCTCCTGTCATACTCAGAGCCTGATAGGAACCAGCCATGCACCGCGTACCACTCAGTAATACACGCTCCTGTCACACCCAGAGCCTGATAGGAACCAGCCATGCACCGCGTACCACTCAGTAATACACGCTCCTGTCATACCCAGAGCCTGATAGGAACCAGCCATGCACCGCGTACCACTCAGTAATACACGCTCCTGTCACACCCAGAGCCTGATAGGAACCAGCCATGCACCGCTCACCACTCAGTAATACCCGCTCCTGTCATACCCAGAGCCTGATAGGAACCAGCCATGCACCGCGTACCACTCCGTAATACCTGCTCCTGTCACACCCAGAGCCTGATAGGAACCAGCCATGCATGCACCGCTCACCACTCAGTAATACCCGCTCCTGTCACACCCAGAGCCTGATAGGAACCAGCCATGCACCGCTCACCACTCAGCAATACCCGCTCCTGTCACACCCAGAGCCTGATAGGAACCAGCCGTGCACCGCTCACCACTCAGTAATACCCGCTCCTGTCATACCCAGAGCCTAATAGGAACCAGCCGTGCACCGCTCACCACTCAGTAATACCCGCTCCTGTCACACCCAGAGCCTGATAGGAACCAGCCGTGCACCGCTCACCACTCAGTAATACCCGCTCCTGTCACACCCAGAGCCTGATAGGAACCAGCCATGCACCGCTCACCACTCAGCAATACCCGCTCCTGTCACACCCAGAGCCTGATAGGAACCAGCCGTGCACCGCTCACCACTCAGTAATACCCGCTCCTGTCATACCCAGAGCCTAATAGGAACCAGCCGTGCACCGCTCACCACTCAGTAATACCCGCTCCTGTCACACCCAGAGCCTGATAGGAACCAGCCGTGCACCGCTCACCACTCAGCAATACCCGCTCCTGTCACACCCAGAGCCTGATAGGAACCAGCCATGCACCGCTCACCACTCAGTAATACCCGCTCCTTTCACACCCAGAGCCTGATAGGAACCAGCCGTGCACCGCTCACCACTCAGTAATACCCGCTCCTGTCACACCCAGAGCCTGATAGGAACCAGCCATGCACCGCGTACCACTCAGTAATACCCGCTCCTGTCATACCCAGAGCCTGATAGGAACCAGCCGTGCACCGCGTACCACTCAGCAATACCCGCTCCTGTCATACCCAGAGCCTGATAGGAACCAGCCATGCACCGCTCACCACTCAGTAATACCCGCTCCTGTCACACCCAGAGCCTGATAGGAACCAGCCATGCACCGCGTACCACTCAGTAATACCCGCTCCTGTCATACCCAGAGCCTGATAGGAACCAGCCGTGCACCGCGTACCACTCAGTAATACCCGCTCCTGTCACACCCAGAGCCTGATAGGAACCAGCCGTGCACCGCTCACCACTCAGTAATACCCGCTCCTGTCACACCCAGAGCCTGATAGGAACCAGCCGTGCACCGCGTACCACTCAGTAATACCCGCTCCTGTCATACCCAGAGCCTAATAGGAACCAGCCGTGCACCGCTCACCACTCAGTAATACCGGCTCCTGTCACACCCAGAGCCTGATAGGAACCAGCCGTGCACCGCGTACCACTCAGTAATACACGCTCCTGTCACACCCAGAGCCTGATAGGAACCAGCCGTGCACCGCGTACCACTCAGCAATACCCGCTCCTGTCACACCCAGAGCCTGATAGGAACCAGCCGTGCACCGCGTACCACTCAGTAATACCCGCTCCTGTCACACCCAGAGCCTGATAGGAACCAGCCGTGCACCGCGTACCACTCAGTAATACCCGCTCCTGTCACACCCAGAGCCTGATAGGAACCAGCCATGCACCGCGTACCACTCAGTAATACCCGCTCCTGTCACACCCAGAGCCTGATAGGAACCAGCCGTGCACCGCGTACCACTCAGTAATACCCGCTCCTGTCATACTCAGAGCCTGATAGGAACCAGCCATGCACCGCGTACCACTCAGTAATACACGCTCCTGTCACACCCAGAGCCTGATAGGAACCAGCCATGCACCGCGTACCACTCAGTAATACACGCTCCTGTCATACCCAGAGCCTGATAGGAACCAGCCATGCACCGCGTACCACTCAGTAATACACGCTCCTGTCACACCCAGAGCCTGATAGGAACCAGCCATGCACCGCTCACCACTCAGTAATACCCGCTCCTGTCATACCCAGAGCCTGATAGGAACCAGCCATGCACCGCGTACCACTCCGTAATACCTGCTCCTGTCACACCCAGAGCCTGATAGGAACCAGCCATGCATGCACCGCTCACCACTCAGTAATACCCGCTCCTGTCACACCCAGAGCCTGATAGGAACCAGCCATGCACCGCTCACCACTCAGCAATACCCGCTCCTGTCACACCCAGAGCCTGATAGGAACCAGCCGTGCACCGCTCACCACTCAGTAATACCCGCTCCTGTCATACCCAGAGCCTAATAGGAACCAGCCGTGCACCGCTCACCACTCAGCAATACCCGCTCCTGTCACACCCAGAGCCTGATAGGAACCAGCCGTGCACCGCTCACCACTCAGCAATACCCGCTCCTGTCATACCCAGAGCCTGATAGGAACCAGCCATGCACCGCGTACCACTCCGTAATACCTGCTCCTGTCACACCCAGAGCCTGATAGGAACCAGCCATGCACCGCGTACCACTCAGTAATACCCGCTCCTGTCACACCCAGAGCCTGATAGGAACCAGCCGTGCACCGCTCACCACTCAGTAATACCCGCTCCTGTCACACCCAGAGCCTGATAGGAACCAGCCATGCACCGCTCACCACTCAGTAATACCCGCTCCTGTCACACCCAGAGCCTGATAGGAACCAGCCGTGCACCGCTCACCACTCAGTAATACCCGCTCCTGTCACACCCAGAGCCTGATAGGAACCAGCCATGCACCGCGTACCACTCAGTAATACCCGCTCCTGTCATACCCAGAGCCTGATAGGAACCAGCCATGCACCGCGTACCACTCAGTAATACCCGCTCCTGTCATACCCAGAGCCTGATAGGAACCAGCCATGCACCGCTCACCACTCAGTAGTACCCGCTCCTGTCACACCCAGAGCCTGATAGGAACCAGCCATGCACCGCGTACCACTCAGTAATACCCGCTCCTGTCATACCCAGAGCCTGATAGGAACCAGCCGTGCACCGCGTACCACTCAGAATACCCGCTCCTGTCACACCCAGAGCCTGATAGGAACCAGCCGTGCACCGCTCACCACTCAGTAATACCCGCTCCTGTCACACCCAGAGCCTGATAGGAACCAGCCATGCACCGCGTACCACTCAGTAATACCCGCTCCTGTCATACCCAGAGCCTGATAGGAACCAGCCGTGCACCGCGTACCACTCAGCAATACCCGCTCCTGTCATACCCAGAGCCTGATAGGAACCAGCCGTGCACCGCTCACCACTCAGTAATACCCGCTCCTGTCACACCCAGAGCCTGATAGGAACCAGCCATGCACCGCGTACCACTCAGTAATACCCGCTCCTGTCATACCCAGAGCCTGATAGGAACCAGCCGTGCACCGCGTACCACTCAGAATACCCGCTCCTGTCACACCCAGAGCCTGATAGGAACCAGCCGTGCACCGCTCACCACTCAGTAATACCCGCTCCTGTCACACCCAGAGCCTGATAGGAACCAGCCATGCACCGCGTACCACTCAGTAATACCCGCTCCTGTCATACCCAGAGCCTGATAGGAACCAGCCGTGCACCGCTCACCACTCAGCAATACCCGCTCCTGTCACACCCAGAGCCTGATAGGAACCAGCCATGCACCGCGTACCACTCAGTAATACCCGCTCCTGTCATACCCAGAGCCTGATAGGAACCAGCCGTGCACCGCGTACCACTCAGCAATACCCGCTCCTGTCATACCCAGAGCCTGATAGGAACCAGCCGTGCACCGCTCACCACTCAGTAATACCCGCTCCTGTCACACCCAGAGCCTGATAGGAACCAGCCATGCACCGCGTACCACTCAGTAATACCCGCTCCTGTCATACCCAGAGCCTGATAGGAACCAGCCGTGCACCGCGTACCACTCAGAATACCCGCTCCTGTCACACCCAGAGCCTGATAGGAACCAGCCGTGCACCGCTCACCACTCAGTAATACCCGCTCCTGTCACACCCAGAGCCTGATAGGAACCAGCCATGCACCGCTCACCACTCAGCAATACCCGCTCCTGTCACACCCAGAGCCTGATAGGAACCAGCCGTGCACCGCGTACCACTCAGTAATACCCGCTCCTGTCATACCCAGAGCCTAATAGGAACCAGCCGTGCACCGCTCACCACTCAGTAATACCCGCTCCTGTCACACCCAGAGCCTGATAGGAACCAGCCATGCACCGCGTACCACTCAGTAATACCCGCTCCTGTCATACCCAGAGCCTGATAGGAACCAGCCATGCACCGCGTACCACTCAGCAATACCCGCTCCTGTCATACCCAGAGCCTGATAGGAACCAGCCATGCACCGCTCACCACTCAGTAATACCCGCTCCTGTCACACCCAGAGCCTGATAGGAACCAGCCATGCACCGCGTACCACTCAGTAATACCCGCTCCTGTCATACCCAGAGCCTGATAGGAACCAGCCGTGCACCGCGTACCACTCAGAATACCCGCTCCTGTCACACCCAGAGCCTGATAGGAACCAGCCGTGCACCGCTCACCACTCAGTAATACCCGCTCCTGTCACACCCAGAGCCTGATAGGAACCAGCCGTGCACCGCTCACCACTCAGTAATACCCGCTCCTGTCACACCCAGAGCCTGATAGGAACCAGCCGTGCACCGCTCACCACTCAGTAATACCCGCTCCTGTCACACCCAGAGCCTAATAGGAACCAGCCGTGCACCGCATACCACTCAGTAATACCCGCTCCTGTCATACCCAGAGCCTAATAGGAACCAGCCGTGCACCGCTCACCACTCAGTAATACCCGCTCCTGTCACACCCAGAGCCTGATAGGAACCAGCCGTGCACCGCGTACCACTCAGTAATACCCGCTCCTGTCACACCCAGAGCCTGATAGGAACCAGCCGTGCACCGCGTACCACTCAGCAATACCCGCTCCTGTCACACCCAGAGCCTGATAGGAACCAGCCGTGCACCGCGTACCACTCAGTAATACCCGCTCCTGTCACACCCAGAGCCTGATAGGAACCAGCCATGCACCGCGTACCACTCAGTAATACCCGCTCCTGTCATACCCAGAGCCTGATAGGAACCAGCCATGCACCGCGTACCACTCAGTAATACCCGCTCCTGTCATACCCAGAGCCTGATAGGAACCAGCCATGCACCGCTCACCACTCAGTAATACCCGCTCCTGTCATACCCAGAGCCTGATAGGAACCAGCCATGCACCGCGTACCACTCAGTAATACCCGCTCCTGTCATACCCAGAGCCTGATAGGAACCAGCCATGCACCGCTCACCACTCAGTAATACCCGCTCCTGTCACACCCAGAGCCTGATAGGAACCAGCCATGCACCGCTCACCACTCAGTAATACCCGCTCCTGTCACACCCAGAGCCTGATAGGAACCAGCCGTGCACCGCGTACCACTCAGTAATACCCGTTCCTGTCATACTCAGAGCCTGATAGGAACCAGCCATGCACCGCGTACCACTCAGTAATACCCGCTCCTGTCATACCCAGAGCCTGATAGGAACCAGCCGTGCACCGCGTACCACTCAGAATACCCGCTCCTGTCACACCCAGAGCCTGATAGGAACCAGCCGTGCACCGCTCACCACTCAGTAATACCCGCTCCTGTCACACCCAGAGCCTGATAGGAACCAGCCATGCACCGCTCACCACTCAGCAATACCCGCTCCTGTCACACCCAGAGCCTGATAGGAACCAGCCGTGCACCGCGTACCACTCAGTAATACCCGCTCCTGTCATACCCAGAGCCTAATAGGAACCAGCCGTGCACCGCTCACCACTCAGTAATACCCGCTCCTGTCACACCCAGAGCCTGATAGGAACCAGCCATGCACCGCGTACCACTCAGTAATACCCGCTCCTGTCATACCCAGAGCCTGATAGGAACCAGCCATGCACCGCGTACCACTCAGCAATACCCGCTCCTGTCATACCCAGAGCCTGATAGGAACCAGCCATGCACCGCTCACCACTCAGTAATACCCGCTCCTGTCACACCCAGAGCCTGATAGGAACCAGCCATGCACCGCGTACCACTCAGTAATACCCGCTCCTGTCATACCCAGAGCCTGATAGGAACCAGCCGTGCACCGCGTACCACTCAGAATACCCGCTCCTGTCACACCCAGAGCCTGATAGGAACCAGCCGTGCACCGCTCACCACTCAGTAATACCCGCTCCTGTCACACCCAGAGCCTGATAGGAACCAGCCGTGCACCGCGTACCACTCAGTAATACCCGCTCCTGTCACACCCAGAGCCTGATAGGAACCAGCCGTGCACCGCTCACCACTCAGTAATACCCGCTCCTGTCACACCCAGAGCCTAATAGGAACCAGCCGTGCACCGCATACCACTCAGTAATACCCGCTCCTGTCATACCCAGAGCCTAATAGGAACCAGCCGTGCACCGCTCACCACTCAGTAATACCCGCTCCTGTCACACCCAGAGCCTGATAGGAACCAGCCGTGCACCGCGTACCACTCAGTAATACCCGCTCCTGTCACACCCAGAGCCTGATAGGAACCAGCCGTGCACCGCGTACCACTCAGCAATACCCGCTCCTGTCACACCCAGAGCCTGATAGGAACCAGCCGTGCACCGCGTACCACTCAGTAATACCCGCTCCTGTCACACCCAGAGCCTGATAGGAACCAGCCATGCACCGCGTACCACTCAGTAATACCCGCTCCTGTCATACCCAGAGCCTGATAGGAACCAGCCATGCACCGCGTACCACTCAGTAATACCCGCTCCTGTCATACCCAGAGCCTGATAGGAACCAGCCATGCACCGCTCACCACTCAGTAATACCCGCTCCTGTCATACCCAGAGCCTGATAGGAACCAGCCATGCACCGCGTACCACTCAGTAATACCCGCTCCTGTCATACCCAGAGCCTGATAGGAACCAGCCATGCACCGCTCACCACTCAGTAATACCCGCTCCTGTCACACCCAGAGCCTGATAGGAACCAGCCATGCACCGCTCACCACTCAGTAATACCCGCTCCTGTCACACCCAGAGCCTGATAGGAACCAGCCGTGCACCGCGTACCACTCAGTAATACCCGTTCCTGTCATACTCAGAGCCTGATAGGAACCAGCCATGCACCGCGTACCACTCAGTAATACACGGTCCTGTCACACCCAGAGCCTGATAGGAACCAGCCATGCACCGCGTACCACTCAGTAATACACGCTCCTGTCATACCCAGAGCCAGATAGGAACCAGCCATGCACCGCTCACCACTCAGTAATACCCGCTCCTGTCATACCCAGAGCCTGATAGGAACCAGCCATGCACCGCGTACCACTCCGTAATACCTGCTCCTGTCACACCCAGAGCCTGATAGGAACCAGCCGTGCACCGCGTACCACTCAGTAATACCCGCTCCTGTCACACCCAGAGCCTGATAGGAACCAGCCATGCACCGCGTACCACTCAGTAATACCCGCTCCTGTCACACCCAGAGCCTGATAGGAACCAGCCGTGCACCGCGTACCACTCAGTAATACCCCCTCCTGTCACACCCAGAGCCTGATAGGAACCAGCCGTGCACCGCTCACCACTCAGTAATACCCGCTCCTGTCACACCCAGAGCCTGATAGGAACCAGCCATGCACCGCTCACCACTCAGTAATACCCGCTCCTGTCACACCCAGAGCCTGATAGGAACCAGCCGTGCACCGCGTACCACTCAGTAATACCCGCTCCTGTCACACCCAGAGCCTGATAGGAACCAGCCATGCACCGCGTACCACTCAGTAATACACGCTCCTGTCATACCCAGAGCCTGATAGGAACCAGCCGTGCACCGCGTACCACTCAGCAATACCCGCTCCTGTCATACCCAGAGCCTGATAGGAACCAGCCATGCACCGCTCACCACTCAGTAATACCCGCTCCTGTCACACCCAGAGCCTGATAGGAACCAGCCGTGCACCGCTCACCACTCAGTAATACCCGCTCCTGTCACACCCAGAGCCTGATAGGAACCAGCCATGCACCGCGTACCACTCAGTAATACCCGCTCCTGTCATACCCAGAGCCTGATAGGAACCAGCCGTGCACCGCGTACCTTTCAGAATACCCGCTCCTGTCACACCCAGAGCCTGATAGGAACCAGCCGTGCACCGCTCACCACTCAGTAATACCCGCTCCTGTCACACCCAGAGCCTGATAGGAACCAGCCGTGCACCGCGTACCACTCAGTAATACCCGCTCCTGTCATACCCAGAGCCTAATAGGAACCAGCCGTGCACCGCTCACCACTCAGTAATACCCGCTCCTGTCACACCCAGAGCCTGATAGGAACCAGCCGTGCACCCCGTACCACTCAGTAATACCCGCTCCTGTCATACCCAGAGCCTGATAGGAACCAGCCGTGCACCGCGTACCACTCAGTGATACCCGCTCCTGTCACACCCAGAGCCTGATAGGAACCAGCCGTGCACCGCGTACCACTCAGCAATACCCGCTCCTGTCACACCCAGAGCCTGATAGGAACCAGCCGTGCACCGCTCACCACTCAGTAATACCCGCTCCTGTCATACCCAGAGCCTGATAGGAACCAGCCATGCACCGCTCACCACTCATCAATACCCGCTCCTGTCACACCCAGAGCCTGATAGGAACCAGCCGTGCACCGCGTACCACTCAGTAATACCCGCTCCTGTCATACCCAGAGCCTGATAGGAACCAGCCGTGCACCGCGTACCACTCAGTAATACCCGCTCCTGTCACACCCAGAGCCTGATAGGAACCAGCCATGCACCGCTCACCACTCAGTAATACCCGCTCCTGTCACACCCACAGCCTGATAGGAACCAGCCGTGCACCGCGTACCACTCAGTAATACCCGCTCCTGTCATACTCAGAGCCTGATAGGAACCAGCCATGCACCGCGTACCACTCAGTAATACACGCTCCTGTCATACCCAGAGCCTGATAGGAACCAGCCATGCACCGCTCACCACTCAGTAATACCCGCTCCTGTCATACCCAGAGCCTGATAGGAACCAGCCATGCACCGCGTACCACTCAGTAATACCCGCTCCTGTCATACCCAGAGCCTGATAGGAACCAGCCGTGCACCGCGTACCACTCAGTAATACCCGCTCCTGTCATACCCAGAGCCTGATAGGAACCAGCCATGCACCGCGTACCACTCAGTAATACCCGCTCCTGTCATACCCAGAGCCTGATAGGAACCAGCCATGCACCGACCGCTCACCACTCAGTAATACCCGCTCCTGTCATACCCAGAGCCTGATAGGAACCAGCCATGCACCGCGTACCACTCAGTAATACCCGCTCCTGTCATACCCAGAGCCTGATAGGAACCAGCCGTGCACCGCGTACCACTCAGCAATACCCGCTCCTGTCATACCCAGAGCCTGATAGGAACCAGCCATGCACCGCTCACCACTCAGTAATACCCGCTCCTGTCACACCCAGAGCCTGATAGGAACCAGCCATGCACCGCTCACCACTCAGTAATACCCGCTCCTGTCATACCCAGAGCCTGATAGGAACCAGCCGTGCACCGCGTACCACTCAGAATACCCGCTCCTGTCACACCCAGAGCCTGATAGGAACAAGCCGTGCACCGCTCACCACTCAGTAATACCCGCTCCTGTCACACCCAGAGCCTGATAGGAACCTGCCGTGCACCGCTCACCACTCAGTAATACCCGCTCCTGTCACACCCAGAGCCTGATAGGAACCAGCCATGCACCGCGTACCACTCAGTAATACCCGCTCCTGTCATACCCAGAGCCTGATAGGAACCAGCCGTGCACCGCGTACCACTCAGCAATACCCGCTCCCGTCATACCCAGAGCCTGATAGGAACCAGCCATGCACCGCTCACCACTCAGTAATACCCGCTCCTGTCATACCCAGAGCCTGATAGGAACCAGCCATGCACCGCGTACCACTCAGTAATACCCGCTCCTGTCATACCCAGAGCCTGATAGGAACCAGCCGTGCACCGCGTACCACTCAGAATACCCGCTCCTGTCACACCCAGAGCCTGATAGGAACCAGCCGTGCACCGCTCACCACTCAGTAATACCCGCTCCTGTCACACCCAGAGCCTGATAGGAACCAGCCATGCACCGCTCACCACTCAGTAATACCCGCTCCTGTCACACCCAGAGCCTGATAGGAACCAGCCGTGCACCGCGTACCACTCAGTAATACCCACTCCTGTCATACGCAGAGCCTAATAGGAACCAGCCGTGCACCGCTCACCATTCAGTAATACCCGCTCCTGTCACACCCAGAGCCTGATAGGAACCAGCCGTGCACCGCGTACCACTCAGCAATACCCGCTCCTGTCACACCCAGAGCCTGATAGGAACCAGCCGTGCACCGCGTACCACTCAGTAATACCCGCTCCTGTCATACCCAGAGCCTGATAGGAACCAGCCGTGCACCGCGTACCACTCAGTAATACCCGCTCCTGTCACACCCACAGCCTGATAGGAACCAGCCATGCACCGCTCACCACTCAGTAATACCCGCTCCTGTCACACCCAGAGCCTGATAGGAACCAGCCGTGCACCGCGTACCACTCAGTAATACCCGCTCCTGTCACACCCAGAGCCTGATAGGAACCAGCCGTGCACCGCTCACCACTCAGTAATACCCGCTCCTGTCACACCCAGAGCCTGATAGGAACCAACCATGCACCGCTCACCACTCAGCAATACCCGCTCCTGTCACACCCAGAGCCTGATAGGAACCAGCCGTGCACCGCTCACCACTCAGCAATACCCGCTCCTGTCACACCCAGAGCCTGATAGGAACCAGCCGTGCACCGCGTACCACTCAGTAATACCCGCTCCTGTCACACCCAGAGCCTGATAGGAACCAGCCATGCACCGCGTACCACTCCGTAATACCCGCTCCTGTCACACCCAGAGCCTGATAGGAACCAGTCGTGCACCGCTCACCACTCAGTAATACCCGCTCCTGTCACACCCAGAGCCTGATAGGAACCAGCCATGCACCGCGTACCACTCAGTAATACCCGCTCCTGTCATACCCAGAGCCTGATAGGAACCAGCCGTGCACCGCTCACCACTCAGCAATACCCGCTCCTGTCACACCCAGGGCCTGATAGGAACCAGCCGTGCACCGCGTACCACTCAGTAATACCCGCTCCTGTCATACCCAGAGCCTGATAGGAACCAGCCGTGCACCGCGTACCACTCAGCAATACCCGCTCCTGTCATACCCAGAGCCTGATAGGAACCAGCCATGCACCGCTCACCACTCAGTAATACCCGCTCCTGTCACACCCAGAGCCTGATAGGAACCAGCCATGCACCGCTCACCACTCAGTAATACCCGCTCCTGTCATACCCAGAGCCTGATAGGAACCAGCCGTGCACCGCGTACCACTCAGAATACCCGCTCCTGTCACACCCAGAGCCTGATAGGAACAAGCCGTGCACCGCTCACCACTCAGTAATACCCGCTCCTGTCACACCCAGAGCCTGATAGGAAGCTGCCGTGCACCGCTCACCACTCAGTAATACCCGCTCCTGTCACACCCAGAGCCTGATAGGAACCAGCCATGCACCGCGTACCACTCAGTAATACCCGCTCCTGTCATACCCAGAGCCTGATAGGAACCAGCCGTGCACCGCGTACCACTCAGCAATACCCGCTCCCGTCATACCCAGAGCCTGATAGGAACCAGCCATGCACCGCTCACCACTCAGTAATACCCGCTCCTGTCATACCCAGAGCCTGATAGGAACCAGCCATGCACCGCGTACCACTCAGTAATACCCGCTCCTGTCATACCCAGAGCCTGATAGGAACCAGCCGTGCACCGCGTACCACTCAGAATACCCGCTCCTGTCACACCCAGAGCCTGATAGGAACCAGCCGTGCACCGCTCACCACTCAGTAATACCCGCTCCTGTCACACCCAGAGCCTGATAGGAACCAGCCATGCACCGCTCACCACTCAGTAATACCCGCTCCTGTCACACCCAGAGCCTGATAGGAACCAGCCGTGCACCGCGTACCACTCAGTAATACCCACTCCTGTCATACGCAGAGCCTAATAGGAACCAGCCGTGCACCGCTCACCATTCAGTAATACCCGCTCCTGTCACACCCAGAGCCTGATAGGAACCAGCCGTGCACCGCGTACCACTCAGCAATACCCGCTCCTGTCACACCCAGAGCCTGATAGGAACCAGCCGTGCACCGCGTACCACTCAGTAATACCCGCTCCTGTCATACCCAGAGCCTGATAGGAACCAGCCGTGCACCGCGTACCACTCAGTAATACCCGCTCCTGTCACACCCACAGCCTGATAGGAACCAGCCATGCACCGCTCACCACTCAGTAATACCCGCTCCTGTCACACCCAGAGCCTGATAGGAACCAGCCGTGCACCGCGTACCACTCAGTAATACCCGCTCCTGTCACACCCAGAGCCTGATAGGAACCAGCCGTGCACCGCTCACCACTCAGTAATACCCGCTCCTGTCACACCCAGAGCCTGATAGGAACCAACCATGCACCGCTCACCACTCAGCAATACCCGCTCCTGTCACACCCAGAGCCTGATAGGAACCAGCCGTGCACCGCTCACCACTCAGCAATACCCGCTCCTGTCACACCCAGAGCCTGATAGGAACCAGCCGTGCACCGCGTACCACTCAGTAATACCCGCTCCTGTCACACCCAGAGCCTGATAGGAACCAGCCATGCACCGCGTACCACTCCGTAATACCCGCTCCTGTCACACCCAGAGCCTGATAGGAACCAGTCGTGCACCGCTCACCACTCAGTAATACCCGCTCCTGTCACACCCAGAGCCTGATAGGAACCAGCCATGCACCGCGTACCACTCAGTAATACCCGCTCCTGTCATACCCAGAGCCTGATAGGAACCAGCCGTGCACCGCTCACCACTCAGCAATACCCGCTCCTGTCACACCCAGGGCCTGATAGGAACCAGCCGTGCACCGCGTACCACTCAGTAATACCCGCTCCTGTCATACTCAGAGCCTGATAGGAACCAGCCATGCACCGCGTACCACTCAGTAATACACGCTCCTGTCATACCCAGAGCCTGATAGGAACCAGCCATGCACCGCTCACCACTCAGTAATACCCGCTCCTGTCATACCCAGAGCCTGATAGGAACCAGCCATGCACCGCGTACCACTCAGTAATACCCGCTCCTGTCATACCCAGAGCCTGATAGGAACCAGCCGTGCACCGCGTACCACTCAGTAATACCCGCTCCTGTCATACCCAGAGCCTGATAGGAACCAGCCATGCACCGCGTACCACTCAGTAATACCCGCTCCTGTCATACCCAGAGCCTGATAGGAACCAGCCATGCACCGACCGCTCACCACTCAGTAATACCCGCTCCTGTCATACCCAGAGCCTGATAGGAACCAGCCATGCACCGCGTACCACTCAGTAATACCCGCTCCTGTCATACCCAGAGCCTGATAGGAACCAGCCGTGCACCGCGTACCACTCAGCAATACCCGCTCCTGTCATACCCAGAGCCTGATAGGAACCAGCCATGCACCGCTCACCACTCAGTAATACCTGCTCCTGTCACACCCAGAGCCTGATAGGAACCAGCCATGCACCGCTCACCACTCAGTAATACCCGCTCCTGTCATACCCAGAGCCTGATAGGAACCAGCCGTGCACCGCGTACCACTCAGAATACCCGCTCCTGTCACACCCAGAGCCTGATAGGAACAAGCCGTGCACCGCTCACCACTCAGTAATACCCGCTCCTGTCACACCCAGAGCCTGATAGGAACCAGCCGTGCACCGCTCACCACTCAGTAATACCCGCTCCTGTCACACCCAGAGCCTGATAGGAACCAGCCATGCACCGCGTACCACTCAGTAATACCCGCTCCTGTCATACCCAGAGCCTGATAGGAACCAGCCGTGCACCGCGTACCACTCAGCAATACCCGCTCCTGTCATACCCAGAGCCTGATAGGAACCAGCCATGCACCGCTCACCACTCAGTAATACCCGCTCCTGTCATACCCAGAGCCTGATAGGAACCAGCCATGCACCGCGTACCACTCAGTAATACCCGCTCCTGTCATACCCAGAGCCTGATAGGAACCAGCCGTGCACCGCGTACCACTCAGAATACCCGCTCCTGTCACACCCAGAGCCTGATAGGAACCAGCCGTGCACCGCTCACCACTCAGTAATACCCGCTCCTGTCACACCCAGAGCCTGATAGGAACCAGCCATGCACCGCTCACCACTCAGTAATACCCGCTCCTGTCACACCCAGAGCCTGATAGGAACCAGCCGTGCACCGCGTACCACTCAGTAATACCCGCTCCTGTCATACGCAGAGCCTAATAGGAACCAGCCGTGCACCGCTCACCGTTCAGTAATACCCGCTCCTGTCACACCCAGAGCCTGATAGGAACCAGCCGTGCACCGCGTACCACTCAGTAATACCCGCTCCTGTCATACCCAGAGCCTGATAGGAACCAGCCGTGCACCGCGTACCACTCAGTAATACCCGCTCCTGTCACACCCACAGCCTGATAGGAACCAGCCATGCACCGCTCACCACTCAGTAATACCCGCTCCTGTCACACCCAGAGCCTGATAGGAACCAGCCGTGCACCGCGTACCACTCAGTAATACCCGCTCCTGTCATACCCAGAGCCTAATAGGAACCAGCCGTGCACCGCTCACCACTCAGTAATACCCGCTCCTGTCACACCCAGAGCCTGATAGGAACCAACCATGCACCGCTCACCACTCGGCAATACCCGCTCCTGTCACACCCAGAGCCTGATAGGAACCAGCCGTGCACCGCTCACCACTCAGTAATACCCGCTCCTGTAATACCCAGAGCCTAATAGGAACCAGCCGTGCACCGCTCACCACTCAGCAATACCCGCTCCTGTCACACCCAGAGCCTGATAGGAACCAGCCGTGCACCGCGTACCACTCAGTAATACCCGCTCCTGTCACACCCAGAGCCTGATAGGAACCAGCCATGCACCGCGTACCACTCCGTAATACCCGCTCCTGTCACACCCAGAGCCTGATAGGAACCAGTCGTGCACCGCTCACCACTCAGTAATACCCGCTCCTGTCACACCCAGAGCCTGATAGGAACCAGCCATGCACCGCGTACCACTCAGTAATACCCGCTCCTGTCATACCCAGAGCCTGATAGGAACCAGCCGTGCACCGCTCACCACTCAGTAATACCCGCTCCTGTCACACCCAGAGCCTGATAGGAACCAGCCATGCACCGCTCACCACTCAGTAATACCCGCTCCTGTCACACCCAGAGCCTGATAGGAACCAGCCATGCACCGCGTACCACTCAGTAATACCCGCTCCTGTCACACCCAGAGCCTGATAGGAACCAGCCGTGCACCGCTCACCACTCAGTAATACCCGCTCCTGTCACACCCAGAGCCTGATAGGAACCAGCCATGCACCGCGTCGACTCAGTAATACCCGCTCCTGTCACACCCAGAGCCTGATAGGAACCAGCCGTGCACCGCTCACCACTCAGTAATACCCGCTCCTGTCATACCCAGAGCCTAATAGGAACCAGCCATGCACCGCGTACCACTCAGTAATACCCGCTCCTGTCACACCCAGAGCCTGATAGGAACCAGCCGTGCACCGCGTACCACTCAGCAATACCCGCTCCTGTCATACCCGGAGCCTGATAGGAACCAGCCATGCACCGCTCACCACTCAGTAATACCCGCTCCTGTCACACCCAGAGCCTGATAGGAACCAGCCATGCACCGCGTACCACTCAGTAATACCCGCTCTTGTCATACCCAGAGCCTGATAGGAACCAGCCGTGCACCGCGTACCACTCAGCAATACCCGCTCCTGTCATACCCAGAGCCTGATAGGAACCAGCCATGCACCGCTCACCACTCAGTAATACCCGCTCCTGTCACACCCAGAGCCTGATAGGAACCAGCCATGCACCGCGTACCACTCAGTAATACCCGCTCTTGTCATACCCAGAGCCTGATAGGAACCAGCCATGCACCGCTCACCACTCAGTAATACCCGCTCCTGTCACACCCAGAGCCTGATAGGAACCAGCCGTGCACCGCGTACCACTCAGTAATACCCGCTCCTGTCATACCCAGAGCCTAATAGGAACCAGCCGTGCACCGTGTACCACTCAGTAATACCCGCTCCTGTCACACCCAGAGCCTGATAGGAACCAGCCATGCACCGCGTACCACTCAGTAATACCCGCTCCTGTCATACCCAGAGCCTGATAGGAACCAGCCATGCACCGCTCACCACTCAGTAATACCCGCTCCTGTCACACCCAGAGCCTGATAGGAACCAGCCGTGCACGGCGTACCACTCAGCAATACCCGCTCCTGTCACACCCAGGGCCTGATAGGAACCAGCCATGCACCGCTCACCACTCAGTAATACCCGCTCCTGTCACACCCAGAGCCTGATAGGAACCAGCCGTGCACCGCGTACCACTCAGTAATACCCGCTCCTGTCACACCCACAGCCTGATAGGAACCAGCCGTGCACCGCGTACCACTCAGCAATACCCGCTCCTGTCACACCCAGAGCCTGATAGGAACCAGCCGTGCACCGCGTACCACTCAGTAATACCCGCTCCTGTCATACCCAGAGCCTGATAGGAACCAGCCGTGCACCGCGTACCACTCAGTAATACCCGCTCCTGTCACACCCACAGCCTGATAGGAACCAGCCATGCACCGCTCACCACTCAGTAATACCCGCTCCTGTCACACCCAGAGCCTGATAGGAACCAGCCGTGCACCGCTCACCACTCAGTAATACCCGCTCCTGTCACACCCAGAGCCTGATAGGAACCAGCCATGTACCGCGTACCACTCAGTAATACCCGCTCCTGTCATACCCAGAGCCTGATAGGAACCAGCCATGCACCGCGTACCACTCAGTAATACCCGCTCCTGTCACACCCAGAGCCTGATAGGAACCAGCCGTGCACCGCTCACCACTCAGTAATACCCGCTCCTGTCACACCCAGAGCCTGATAGGAACCAGCCGTGCACCGCTCACCACTCAGTAATACCCGCTCCTGTCACACCCAGAGCCTGATAGGAACCAGCCATGCACCGCTCACCACTCAGTAATACCCGCTCCTGTCACACCCAGAGCCTGATAGGAACCAGCCATGCACCGCGTACCACTCAGTAATACCCGCTCCTGTCACACCCAGAGCCTGATAGGAACCAGCCGTGCACCGCTCACCACTCAGTAATACCCGCTCCTGTCACACCCAGAGCCTGATAGGAACCAGCCATGCACCGCGTACCACTCAGTAATACCCGCTCCTGTCATACCCAGAGCCTGATAGGAACCAGCCGTGCACCGCTCACCACTCAGTAATACCCGCTCCTGTCACACCCAGAGCCTGATAGGAACCAGCCATGCACCGCTCACCACTCAGTAATACCCGCTCCTGTCACACCCAGAGCCTGATAGGAACCAGCCGTGCACCGCTCACCACTCAGTAATACCCGCTCCTGTCATACCCAGAGCCTAATAGGAACCAGCCATGCACCGCGTACCACTCAGTAATACCCGCTCCTGTCACACCCAGAGCCTGATAGGAACCAGCCGTGCACCGCGTACCACTCAGCAATACCCGCTCCTGTCATACCCAGAGCCTGATAGGAACCAGCCATGCACCGCTCACCACTCAGTAATACCCGCTCCTGTCACACCCAGAGCCTGATAGGAACCAGCCATGCACCGCGTACCACTCAGTAATACCCGCTCCTGTCATACCCAGAGCCTGATAGGAACCAGCCATGCACCGCTCACCACTCAGTAATACCCGCTCCTGTCACACCCAGAGCCTGATAGGAACCAGCCGTGCACCGCGTACCACTCAGTAATACCCGCTCCTGTCATACCCAGAGCCTAATAGGAACCAGCCGTGCACCGCTCACCACTCAGTAATACCCGCTCCTGTCACACCCAGAGCCTGATAGGAACCAGCCGTGCACCGCGTACCACTCAGCAATACCCGCTCCTGTCACACCCAGGGCCTGATAGGAACCAGCCGTGCACCGCGTACCACTCAGTAATACCCGCTCCTGTCACACCCAGAGCCTGATAGGAACCAGCCGTGCACCGCGTACCACTCAGTAATACCCGCTCCTGTCACACCCACAGCCTGATAGGAACCAGCCATGCACCGCGTACCACTCAGCAATACCCGCTCCTGTCACACCCAGAGCCTGATAGGAACCAGCCGTGCACCGCGTACCACTCAGTAATACCCGCTCCTGTCACACCCACAGCCTGATAGGAACCAGCCATGCACCGCTCACCACTCAGTAATACCCGCTCCTGTCACACCCAGAGCCTGATAGGAACCAGCCGTGCACCGCTCACCACTCAGTAATACCCGCTCCTGTCATACCCAGAGCCTAATAGGAACCAGCCGTGCACCGCTCACCACTCAGTAATACCCGCTCCTGTCATACACAGAGCCTAATAGGAACCAGCCGTGCACCGCGTACCACTCAGTAATACCCGCTCCTGTCACACCCAGAGCCTGATAGGAACCAGCCGTGCACCGCGTACCACTCAGTAATACCCGCTCCTGTCACACCCAGAGCCTGATAGGAACCAGCCGTGCACCGCGTACCACTCAGCAATACCCGCTCCTGTCACACCCAGAGCCTGATAGGAACCAGCCGTGCACCGCGTACCACTCAGTAATACCCGCTCCTGTCATACCCAGAGCCTGATAGGAACCAGCCGTGCACCGCGTACCACTCAGTAATACCCGCTCCTGTCACACCCACAGCCTGATAGGAACCAGCCATGCACCGCTCACCACTCAGTAATACCCGCTCCTGTCACACCCAGAGCCTGATAGGAACCAGCCGTGCACCGCGTACCACTCAGTAATACCCGCTCCTGTCATACCCAGAGCCTAATAGGAACCAGCCGTGCACCGCTCACCACTCAGTAATACCCGCTCCTGTCACACCCAGAGCCTGATAGGAACCAACCATGCACCGCTCACCACTCAGCAATACCCGCTCCTGTCACACCCAGAGCCTGATAGGGACCAGCCGTGCACCGCTCACCACTCAGCAATACCCGCTCCTGTCACACCCAGAGCCTGATAGGAACCAGCCGTGCACCGCGTACCACTCAGTAATACCCGCTCCTGTCACACCCAGAGCCTGATAGGAACCAGCCATGCACCGCGTACCACTCCGTAATACCCGCTCCTGTCACACCCAGAGCCTGATAGGAACCAGCCGTGCACCGCTCACCACTCAGTAATACCCGCTCCTGTCACACCCAGAGCCTGATAGGAACCAGCCGTGCACCGCGTACCACTCAGTAATACCCGCTCCTGTCATACCCAGAGCCTGATAGGAACCAGCCGTGCACCGCTCACCACTCAGTAATACCCGCTCCTGTCACACCCAGAGCCTGATAGGAACCAGCCATGCACCGCTCACCACTCAGTAATACCCGCTCCTGTCACACCCAGAGCCTGATAGGAACCAGCCATGCACCGCGTACCACTCAGTAATACCCGCTCCTGTCACACCCAGAGCCTGATAGGAACCAGCCGTGCACCGCTCACCACTCAGTAATACCCGCTCCTGTCACACCCAGAGCCTGATAGGAACCAGCCATGCACCGCGTACCACTCAGTAATACCCGCTCCTGTCACACCCAGAGCCTGATAGGAACCAGCCGTGCACCGCTCACCACTCAGTAATACCCGCTCCTGTCATACCCAGAGCCTAATAGGAACCAGCCATGCACCGCTCACCACTCAGTAATACCCGCTCCTGTCACACCCAGAGCCTGATAGGAACCAGCCGTGCACCGCGTACCACTCAGCAATACCCGCTCCTGTCATACCCAGAGCCTGATAGGAACCAGCCATGCACCGCTCACCACTCAGTAATACCCGCTCCTGTCACACCCAGAGCCTGATAGGAACCAGCCATGCACCGCGTACCACTCAGTAATACCCGCTCCTGTCATACCCAGAGCCTGATAGGAACCAGCCGTGCACCGCTCACCACTCAGTAATACCCGCTCCTGTCACACCCAGAGCCTGATAGGAACCAGCCGTGCACCGCGTACCACTCAGTAATACCCGCTCCTGTCATACCCAGAGCCTAATAGGAACCAGCCGTGCACCGCTCACCACTCAGTAATACCCGCTCCTGTCACACCCAGAGCCTGATAGGAACCAGCCGTGCACCGCGTACCACTCAGCAATACCCGCTCCTGTCACACCCAGGGCCTGATAGGAACCAGCCGTGCACCGCGTACCACTCAGTAATACCCGCTCCTGTCACACCCAGAGCCTGATAGGAACCAGCCGTGCACCGCGTACCACTCAGCAATACCCGCTCCTGTCACACCCAGAGCCTGATAGGAACCAGCCGTGCACCGCGTACCACTCAGTAATACCCGCTCCTGTCATACCCAGAGCCTAATAGGAACCAGCCGTGCACCGCTCACCACTCAGTAAGACTCGCTCCTGTCACACCCAGAGCCTGATAGGAACCAGCCATGCACCGCTCACCACTCAGCAATACCCGCTCCTGTCACACCCAGAGCCTGATAGGAACCAGCCGTGCACCGCTCACCACTCAGTAATACCCGCTCCTGTCATACCCAGAGCCTAATAGGAACCAGCCGTGCACCGCTCACCACTCAGCAATACCCGCTCCTGTCACACCCAGAGCCTGATAGGAACCAGCCGTGCACCGCTCACCGTTCAGTAATACCCGCTCCTGTCACACCCAGAGCCTGATAGGAACCAGCCATGCACCGCGTACCACTCAGTAGTACCCGCTCCTGTCACACCCAGAGCCTGATAGGAACCAGCCGTGCACCGCTCACCACTCAGTAATACCCGCTCCTGTCATACCCAGAGCCTGATAGGAACCAGCCGTGCACCGCGTACCACTCAGCAATACCCGCTCCTGTCACACCCAGAGCCTGATAGGAACCAGCCGTGCACCGCTCACCACTCAGTAATACCCGCTCCTGTCACACCCAGAGCCTGATAGGAACCAGCCGTGCACCGCTCACCACTCAGTAATACCCGCTCCTGTCATACCCAGAGCCTGATAGGAACCAGCCGTGCACCGCGTACCACTCAGTAATACCCGCTCCTGTCATACCCAGAGCCTGATAGGAACCAGCCGTGCACCGCGTACCACTCAGTAATACCCGCTCCTGTCATACCCAGAGCCTGATAGGAACCAGCCATGCACCGCTCACCACTCAGTAATACCCGCTCCTGTCACACCCAGAGCCTGATAGGAACCAGCCATGCACCGCGTACCACTCAGTAATACCCGCTCCTGTCACACCCAGAGCCTGATAGGAACCAGCCGTGCACCGCGTACCACTCAGTAATACCCGCTCCTGTCACACCCAGAGCCTGATAGGAACCAGCCGTGCACCGCTCACCACTCAGTAATACCCGCTCCTGTCACACCCAGAGCCTGATAGGAACCAGCCGTGCACCGCGTACCACTCAGCAATACCCGCTCCTGTCACACCCAGAGCCTGATAGGAACCAGCCGTGCACCGCTCACCACTCAGTAATACCCGCTCCTGTCACACCCAGAGCCTGATAGGAACCAGCCATGCACCGCGTAGCACTCCGTAATACCTGCTCCTGTCACACCCAGAGCCTGATAGGAACCAGCCCTGCACCGCGTACCACTCAGTAATACCCGCTCCTGTCACACCCAGAGCCTGATAGGAACCAGCCGTGCACCGCTCACCACTCAGTAATACCCGCTCCTGTCACACCCAGAGCCTGATAGGAACCAGCCATGCACCGCTCACCACTCAGTAATACCCGCTCCTGTCACACCCAGAGCCTGATAGGAACCAGCCGTGCACCGCGTACCACTCAGTAATACCCGCTCCTGTCATACCCAGAGCCTAATAGGAACCAGCCGTGCACCGCTCACCACTCAGTAATACCCGCTCCTGTCACACCCAGAGCCTGATAGGAACCAGCCGTGCACCGCGTACCACTCAGTAATACCCGCTCCTGTCACACCCAGGGCCTGATAGGAACCAGCCGTGCACCGCGTACCACTCAGTAATACCCGCTCCTGTCATACTCAGAGCCTGATAGGAACCAGCCGTGCACCGCGTACCACTCAGCAATACCCGCTCCTGTCACACCCAGAGCCTGATAGGAACCAGCCGTGCACCGCGTACCACTCAGTAATACCCGCTCCTGTCATACCCAGAGCCTGATAGGAACCAGCCGTGCACTGCTCACCACTCAGTAATACCCGCTCCTGTCACACCCAGAGCCTGATAGGAACCAGCCGTGCACCGCGTACCACTCAGCAATACCCGCTCCTGTCACACCCAGAGCCTGATAGGAACCAGCCGTGCACCGCGTACCACTCAGTAATACCCGCTCCTGTCATACCCAGAGCCTGATAGGAACCAGCCGTGCACCGCGTACCACTCAGTAATACCCGCTCCTGTCATACCCAGAGCCTGATAGGAACCAGCCGTGCACTGCTCACCACTCAGTAATACCCGCTCCTGTCATACCCAGAGCCTAATAGGAACCAGCCGTGCACCGCTCACCACTCAGTAATACCCGCTCCTGTCACACCCAGAGCCTGATAGGAACCAGCCGTGCACCGCGTACCACTCAGCAATACCCGCTCCTGTCACACCCAGGGCCTGATAGGAACCAGCCGTGCACCGCGTACCACTCAGTAATACCCGCTCCTGTCACACCCAGAGCCTGATAGGAACCAGCCGTGCACCGCGTACCACTCAGCAATACCCGCTCCTGTCACACCCAGAGCCTGATAGGAACCAGCCGTGCACCGCGTACCACTCAGTAATACCCGCTCCTGTCATACCCAGAGCCTAATAGGAACCAGCCGTGCACCGCTCACCACTCAGTAAGACTCGCTCCTGTCACACCCAGAGCCTGATAGGAACCAGCCAGGCACCGCTCACCACTCAGCAATACCCGCTCCTGTCACACCCAGAGCCTGATAGGAACCAGCCGTGCACCGCTCACCACTCAGTAATACCCGCTCCTGTCATACCCAGAGCCTAATAGGAACCAGCCGTGCACCGCTCACCACTCAGCAATACCCGCTCCTGTCACACCCAGAGCCTGATAGGAACCAGCCGTGCACCGCTCACCGTTCAGTAATACCCGCTCCTGTCACACCCAGAGCCTGATAGGAACCAGCCATGCACCGCGTACCACTCAGTAATACCCGCTCCTGTCACACCCAGAGCCTGATAGGAACCAGCCGTGCACCGCTCACCACTCAGTAATACCCGCTCCTGTCATACCCAGAGCCTGATAGGAACCAGCCGTGCACCGCGTACCACTCAGTAATACCCGCTCCTGTCACACCCAGAGCCTGATAGGAACCAGCCGTGCACCGCTCACCACTCAGTAATACCCGCTCTTGTCACACCCAGAGCCTGATAGGAACCAGCCGTGCACCGCTCACCACTCAGTAATACCCGCTCCTGTCATACCCAGAGCCTGATAGGAACCAGCCGTGCACCGCGTACCACTCAGTAATACCCGCTCCTGTCATACCCAGAGCCTGATAGGAACCAGCCGTGCACCGCGTACCACTCAGTAATACCCGCTCCTGTCATACCCAGAGCCTGATAGGAACCAGCCATGCACCGCTCACCACTCAGTAATACCCGCTCCTGTCACACCCAGAGCCTGATAGGAACCAGCCATGCACCGCTCACCACTCAGTAATACCCGCTCCTGTCACACCCAGAGCCTGATAGGAACCAGCCGTGCACCGCGTACCACTCAGTAATACCCGCTCCTGTCACACCCAGAGCCTGATAGGAACCAGCCGTGCACCGCTCACCACTCAGTAATACCCGCTCCTGTCACACGCAGAGCCTGATAGGAACCAGCCGTGCACCGCGTACCACTCAGCAATACCCGCTCCTGTCACACCCAGAGCCTGATAGGAACCAGCCGTGCACCGCTCACCACTCAGTAATACCCGCTCCTGTCACACCCAGAGCCTGATAGGAACCAGCCATGCACCGCGTAGCACTCCGTAATACCTGCTCCTGTCACACCCAGAGCCTGATAGGAACCAGCCCTGCACCGCGTACCACTCAGTAATACCCGCTCCTGTCACACCCAGAGCCTGATAGGAACCAGCCGTGCACCGCTCACCACTCAGTAATACCCGCTCCTGTCACACCCAGAGCCTGATAGGAACCAGCCATGCACCGCTCACCACTCAGTAATACCCGCTCCTGTCACACCCAGAGCCTGATAGGAACCAGCCGTGCACCGCGTACCACTCAGTAATACCCGCTCCTGTCATACCCAGAGCCTAATAGGAACCAGCCGTGCACCGCTCACCACTCAGTAATACCCGCTCCTGTCACACCCAGAGCCTGATAGGAACCAGCCGTGCACCGCGTACCACTCAGTAATACCCGCTCCTGTCACACCCAGGGCCTGATAGGAACCAGCCGTGCACCGCGTACCACTCAGTAATACCCGCTCCTGTCATACTCAGAGCCTGATAGGAACCAGCCGTGCACCGCGTACCACTCAGCAATACCCGCTCCTGTCACACCCAGAGCCTGATAGGAACCAGCCGTGCACCGCGTACCACTCAGTAATACCCGCTCCTGTCATACCCAGAGCCTGATAGGAACCAGCCGTGCACTGCTCACCACTCAGTAATACCCGCTCCTGTCACACCCAGAGCCTGATAGGAACCAGCCGTGCACCGCGTACCACTCAGCAATACCCGCTCCTGTCATACCCAGAGCCTGATAGGAACCAGCCATGCACCGCTCACCACTCAGTAATACCCGCTCCTGTCACACCCAGAGCCTGATAGGAACCAGCCATGCACCGCGTACCACTCAGTAATACCCGCTCCTGTCATACCCAGAGCCTGATAGGAACCAGCCGTGCACCGCGTACCACTCAGAATACCCGCTCCTGTCACGGCCAGAGCCTGATAGGAACCAGCCGTGCACCGTGTACCACTCAGTAATACCCGCTCCTGTCATACCCAGAGCCTAATAGGAACCAGCCGTGCACCGCGTACCACTCAGTAATACCCGCTCCTGTCACACCCAGAGCCTGATAGGAACCAGCCATGCACCGCGTACCACTCAGTAATACCCGCTCCTGTCACACCCAGGGCCTGATAGGAACCAGCCGTGCACCGCGTACCACTCAGTAATACCCGCTCCTGTCACACCCAGAGCCTGATAGGAACCAGCCGTGCACCGCGTACCACTCAGTAATACCCGCTCCTGTCACACCCAGAGCCTGATAGGAACCAGCCGTGCACCGCGTACCACTCAGTAATACCCGCTCCTGTCACACCCAGAGCCTGATAGGAACCAGCCATGCACCGCGTACCACTCAGTAATACCCGCTCCTGTCACACCCAGAGCCTGATAGGAACCAGCCATGCACCGCGTACCACTCAGTAATACCCGCTCCTGTCACACCCAGAGCCTGATAGGAACCAGCCGTGCACCGCGTACCACTCAGTAATACCCGCTCCTGTCACACCCAGGGCCTGATAGGAACCAGCCGTGCACCGCGTACCACTCAGTAATACCCGCTCCTGTCATACTCAGAGCCTGATAGGAACCAGCCATGCACCGCGTACCACTCAGTAATACCCGCTCCTGTCATACCAAGAGCCTGATAGGAACCAGCCGTGCACCGCGTACCACTCAGTAATACCCGCTCCTGTCATACCCAGAGCCTGATAGGAACCAGCCATGCACCGCTCACCACTCAGTAATACCCGCTCCTGTCATATACCCAGAGCCTGATAGGAACCAGCCGTGCACCGCGTACCACTCAGTAATACCCGCTCCTGTCACACCCAGAGCCTGATAGGAACCAGCCGTGCACCGCTCACCACTCAGTAATACCCGCTCCTGTCACACCCAGAGCCTGATAGGAACCAGCCATGCACCGCGTACCACTCAGTAATACCCGCTCCTGTCACACCCAGAGCCTGATAGGAACCAGCCATGCACCGCGTACCACTCAGTAATACCCGCTCCTGTCACACCCAGGGCCTGATAGGAACCAGCCGTGCACCGCGTACCACTCAGTAATACCCGCTCCTGTCATACTCAGAGCCTGATAGGAACCAGCCATGCACCGCGTACCACTCAGTAATACACGCTCCTGTCACACCCAGAGCCTGATAGGAACCAGCCGTGCACCGCGTACCACTCAGTAATACCCGCTCCTGTCATACCCAGAGCCTGATAGGAACCAGCCATGCACCGCTCACCACTCAGTAATACCCGCTCCTGTCATATACCCAGAGCCTGATAGGAACCAGCCGTGCACCGCGTACCACTCAGTAATACCCGCTCCTGTCACACCCAGAGCCTGATAGGAACCAGCCGTGCACCGCTCACCACTCAGTAATACGCGCTCCTGTCACACCCAGAGCCTGATAGGAACCAGCCGTGCACCGCGTACCACTCAGTAATACCCGCTCCTGTCACACCCAGAGCCTGATAGGAACCAGCCGTGCACCGCGTACCACTCAGTAATACCCGCTCCTGTCATACCCAGAGCCTAATAGGAACCAGCCGTGCACCGCTCACCACTCAGTAATACCCGCTCCTGTCACACCCAGAGCCTGATAGGAACCAGCCGTGCACCGCGTACCACTCAGTAATACCCGCTCCTGTCACGCCCAGGGCCTGATAGGAACCAGCCGTGCACCGCGTACCACTCAGTAATACCCGCTCCTGTCACACCCAGAGCCTGATAGGAACCAGCCGTGCACCGCGTACCACTCAGTAATACCCGCTCCTGTCACACCCAGAGCCTGATAGGAACCAGCCGTGCACCGCGTACCACTCAGTAATACCCGCTCCTGTCATACCCAGAGCCTGATAGGAACCAGCCGTGCACCGGGTACCACTCAGAATACCCGCTCCTGTCACACCCAGAGCCTGATAGGAACCAGCCATGCACCGCTCACCACTCAGCAACACCCGCTCCTGTCACACCCAGAGCCTGATAGGAACCAGCCGTGCACCGCTCACCACTCAGTAATACCCGCTCCTGTCATACCCAGAGCCTAATAGGAACCAGCCGTGCACCGCTCACCACTCAGCAATACCCGCTCCTGTCACACCCAGAGCCTGATAGGAACCAGCCGTGCACCGCTCACCACTCAGTAATACCCGCTCCTGTCACACCCAGAGCCTGATAGGAACCAGCCATGCACCGCGTACCACTCAGTAATACCCGCTCCTGTCACACCCAGAGCCTGATAGGAACCAGCCGTGCACCGCTCACCACTCAGTAATACCCGCTCCTGTCACACCCAGAGCCTGATAGGAACCAGCCATGCACCGCTCACCACTCAGTAATACCCGCTCCTGTCACACCCAGAGCCTGATAGGAACCAGCCGTGCACCGCGTACCACTCAGTAATACCCGCTCCTGTCATACCCAGAGCCTAATAGGAATCAGCCGTGCACCGCTCACCACTCAGTAATACCCGCTCCTGTCACACCCAGAGCCTGATAGGAACCAGCCGTGCACCGCGTACCACTCAGTAATACCCGCTCCTGTCACACCCAGAGCCTGATAGGAACCAGCCGTGCACCGCGTACCACTCAGTAATACCCGCTCCTGTCACACCCAGAGCCTGATAGGAACCATCCGTGCACCGCGTACCACTCAGTAATACCCGCTCCTGTCACACCCAGAGCCTGATAGGAACCAGCCGTGCACCGCTCACCACTCAGTAATACCCGCTCCTGTCACACCCAGAGCCTGATAGGAACCAGCCATGCACCGCTCACCACTCAGTAATACCCGCTCCTGTCATACCCAGAGCCTAATAGGAACCAGCCGTGCACCGCTCACCACTCAGTAATACCCGCTCCTGTCACACCCACTGCCTGATAGGAACCAGCCGTGCACCGCTCACCACTCAGTAATACCCGCTCCTGTCACACCCAGAGCCTGATAGGAACCAGCCATGCACCGCTCACCACTCAGTAATACCCGCTCCTGTCACACCCAGAGCCTGATAGGAACCAGCCGTGCACCGCGTACCACTCAGTAATACCCGCTCCTGTCACACCCAGAGCCTGATAGGAACCAGCCGTGCACCGCGTACCACTCAGTAATACCCGCTCCTGTCACACCCAGAGCCTGATAGGAACCATCCGTGCACCGCGTACCACTCAGTAATACCCGCTCCTGTCACACCCAGAGCCTGATAGGAACCAGCCGTGCACCGCTCACCACTCAGTAATACCCGCTCCTGTCACACCCAGAGCCTGATAGGAACCAGCCATGCACCGCTCACCACTCAGTAATACCCGCTCCTGTCATACCCAGAGCCTAATAGGAACCAGCCGTGCACCGCTCACCACTCAGTAATACCCGCTCCTGTCACACCCACTGCCTGATAGGAACCAGCCGTGCACCGCTCACCACTCAGTAATACCCGCTCCTGTCACACCCAGAGCCTGATAGGAACCAGCCATGCACCGCTCACCACTCAGTAATACCCGCTCCTGTCACACCCAGAGCCTGATAGGAACCAGCCGTGCACCGCTCACCACTCAGTAATACCCGCTCCTGTCACACCCAGAGCCTGATAGGAACCAGCCATGCACCGCTCACCACTCAGTAATACCCGCTCCTGTCACACCCAGAGCCTGATAGGAACCAGCCGTGCACCGCGTACCACTCAGTAATACCCGCTCCTGTCATACCCAGAGCCTAATAGGAATCAGCCGTGCACCGCTCACCACTCAGTAATACCCGCTCCTGTCACACCCAGAGCCTGATAGGAACCAGCCGTGCACCGCGTACCACTCAGTAATACCCGCTCCTGTCACACCCAGAGCCTGATAGGAACCAGCCGTGCACCGCGTACCACTCAGTAATACCCGCTCCTGTCACACCCAGAGCCTGATAGGAACCATCCGTGCACCGCGTACCACTCAGTAATACCCGCTCCTGTCACACCCAGAGCCTGATAGGAACCAGCCGTGCACCGCTCACCACTCAGTAATACCCGCTCCTGTCACACCCAGAGCCTGATAGGAACCAGCCATGCACCGCTCACCACTCAGTAATACCCGCTCCTGTCATACCCAGAGCCTAATAGGAACCAGCCGTGCACCGCTCACCACTCAGTAATACCCGCTCCTGTCACACCCACTGCCTGATAGGAACCAGCCGTGCACCGCTCACCACTCAGTAATACCCGCTCCTGTCACACCCAGAGCCTGATAGGAACCAGCCATGCACCGCTCACCACTCAGTAATACACGCTCCTGTCACACCCAGAGCCTGATAGGAACCAGCCGTGCACCGCTCACCACTCAGTAATACACGCTCCTGTCACACCCAGAGCCTGATAGGAACCAGCCATGCACCGCGTACCACTCAGTAATACCCGCTCCTGTCACACCCAGAGCCTGATAGGAACCAGCCGTGCACCGCGTACCACTCAGTAATACCCGCTCCTGTCATACTCAGAGCCTGATAGGAACCAGCCATGCACCGCGTACCACTCAGTAATACCCGCTCCTGTCATACCCAGAGCCTGATAGGAACCAGCCATGCACCGCTCACCACTCAGTAATACCCGCTCCTGTCATACCCAGAGCCTGATAGGAACCAGCCGTGCACCGCGTACCACTCCGTAATACCTGCTCCTGTCACACCCAGAGCCTGATAGGAACCAGCCGTGCACCGCGTACCACTCAGTAATACACGCTCCTGTCACACCCAGAGCCTGATAGGAACCAGCCATGCACCGCTCACCACTCAGTAATACCCGCTCCTGTCATACCCAGAGCCTGATAGGAACCAGCCGTGCACCGCGTACCACTCAGTAATACCCGCTCCTGTCATACCCAGAGCCTAATAGGAACCAGCCCTGCACCGCTCACCACTCAGTAATACCCGCTCCTGTCATACCCAGAGCCTGATAGGAACCAGCCGTGCACCGCGTACCACTCAGTAATACCCGCTCCTGTCACACCCAGAGCCTGATAGGAACCAGCCGTGCACCGCGTACCACTCAGCAATACCCGCTCCTGTCACACCCAGAGCCTGATAGGAACCAGCCGTGCACCGCGTACCACTCAGTAATACCCGCTCCTGTCATACCCAGAGCCTGATAGGAACCAGCCGTGCACCGCGTACCACTCAGAATACCCGCTCCTGTCACACCCAGGGCCTGATAGGAACCAGCCATGCACCGCTCACCACTCAGCAATACCCGCTCCTGTCACACCCAGAGCCTGATAGGAACCAGCCATGCACCGCGTACCACTCAGTAATACCCGCTCCTGTCACACCCAGAGCCTGATAGGAACCAGCCATGCACCGCGTACCACTCAGTAATACCCGCTCCTGTCATACCCAGAGCCTAATAGGAACCAGCCGTGCACCGCTCACCACTCAGTAATACCCGCTCCTGTCATACCCAGAGCCTAATAGGAACCAGCCGTGCACCGCTCACCACTCAGCAATACCCGCTCCTGTCACACCCAGAGCCTGATAGGAACCAGCCGTGCACCGCTCACCACTCAGTAATACCCGCTCCTGTCACACCCAGAGCCTGATAGGAACCAGCCATGCACCGCGTACCACTCAGTAATACCCGCTCCTGTCACACCCAGAGCCTGATAGGAACCAGCCGTGCACCGCTCACCACTCAGTAATACACGCTCCTGTCACACCCAGAGCCTGATAGGAACCAGCCATGCACCGCTCACCACTCAGTAATACCCGCTCCTGTCATACCCAGAGCCTGATAGGAACCAGCCATGCACCGCGTACCACTCAGCAATACCCGCTCCTGTCATACCCAGAGCCTGATAGGAACCAGCCATGCACCGCTCACCACTCAGTAATACACGCTCCTGTCACACCCAGAGCCTGATAGGAACCAGCCGTGCACCGCGTACCACTCAGTAATACCCGCTCCTGTCATACCCAGAGCCTGATAGGAACCAGCCGTGCACCGCGTACCACTCAGTAATACCCGCTCCTGTCACACCCAGAGCCTGATAGGAACCAGCCATGCACCGCTCACCACTCAGTAATACCCGCTCCTGTCACACCCAGAGCCTGATAGGAACCAGCCGTGCACCGCGTACCACTCAGTAATACCCGCTCCTGTCATACCCAGAGCCTAATAGGAACCAGCCGTGCACCGCTCACCACTCAGTAATACCCGCTCCTGTCACACCCAGAGCCTGATAGGAACCAGCCGTGCACCGCGTACCACTCAGTAATACCCGCTCCTGTCATACCCAGAGCCTAATAGGAACCAGCCGTGCACCGCTCACCACTCAGTAATACCCGCTCCTGTCGCACCCAGAGCCTGATAGGAACCAGCCGTGCACCGCGTACCACTCAGTAATACCCGCTCCTGTCACACCCAGAGCCTGATAGGAACCAGCCGTGCACCGCTCACCACTCAGTAATACCCGCTCCTGTCACACCCAGAGCCTGATAGGAACCAGCCGTGCACCGCGTACCACTCAGTAATACCCGCTCCTGTCATACCCAGAGCCTAATAGGAACCAGCCGTGCACCGCTCACCACTCAGTAATACCCGCTCCTGTCACACCCAGAGCCTGATAGGAACCAGCCGTGCACCGCGTACCACTCAGTAATACCCGCTCCTGTCACACCCAGGGCCTGATAGGAACCAGCCGTGCACCGCGTACCACTCAGTAATACCCGCTCCTGTCACACCCAGAGCCTGATAGGAACCAGCCGTGCACCGCGTACCACTCAGCAATACCCGCTCCTGTCACACCCAGAGCCTGATAGGAACCAGCCGTGCACCGCGTACCACTCAGTAATACCCGCTCCTGTCATACCCAGAGCCTGATAGGAACCAGCCGTGCACCGCGTACCACTCAGTAATACCCGCTCCTGTCACACCCAGAGCCTGATAGGAACCAGCCATGCACCGCTCACCACTCAGTAATACCCGCTCCTGTCACGCCCAGAGCAGATAGGAACCAGCCGTGCACCGCGTACCACTCAGTAATACCCGCTCCTGTCATACCCAGAGCCTAATAGGAACCAGCCGTGCACCGCTCACCACTCAGTAATACCCGCTCCTGTCACACCCAGAGCCTAATAGGAACCAGCCGTGCACCGTGTACCACTCAGTAATACCCGCTCCTGTCATACCCAGAGCCTAATAGGAACCAGCCGTGCACCGCTCACCACTCAGTAATACCCGCTCCTGTCACACCCAGAGCCTGATAGGAACCAGCCGTGCACCGTGTACCACTCAGTAATACCCGCTCCTGTCACACCCAGAGCCTGATAGGAACCAGCCGTGCACCGCGTACCACTCAGTAATACCCGCTCCTGTCACACCCAGAGCCTGATAGGAACCAGCCGTGCACCGCTCACCACTCAGTAATACCCGCTCCTGTCATACCCAGAGCCTGATAGGAACCAGCCGTGCACCGCGTACCACTCAGTAATACCCGCTCCTGTCACACCCAGAGCCTGATAGGAACCAGCCGTGCACCGCTCACCACTCAGTAATACCCGCTCCTGTCACACCCAGAGCCTGATAGGAACCTGCCGTGCACCGCGTACCACTCAGTAATACCCGCTCCTGTCACACCCAGGGCCTGATAGGAACCAGCCGTGCACCGCGTACCACTCAGTAATACCCGCTCCTGTCACACCCAGAGCCTGATAGGAACCAGCTGTGCACCGCGTACCACTCAGCAACACCCGCTCCTGTCACACCCAGAGCCTGATAGGAACCAGCCGTATACCGCGTACCACTCAGTAATACCCGCTCCTGTCACACCCAGAGCCTGATAGGAACCAGCCATGCACCGCTCACCACTCAGTAATACCCGCTCCTGTCACACCCAGAGCCTGATAGGAACCAGCCATGCACCGCTCACCACTCAGTAATACCCGCTCCTGTCACACCCAGAGCCTGATAGGAACCAGCCGTGCACCGCGTACCACTCAGTAATACCCGCTCCTGTCATACCCAGAGCCTAATAGGAACCAGCCGTGCACCACTCACCACTCAGTAATACCCGCTCCTGTCACACCCAGAGCCTGATAGGAACCAGCCGTGCACCGTGTACCACTCAGTAATACCCGCTCCTGTCACACCCAGAGCCTGATAGGAACCAGCCGTGCACCGCTCACCACTCAGTAATACCCGCTCCTGTCACACCCAGAGCCTGATAGGAACCAGCCGTGCACCGCTCACCACTCAGTAATACCCGCTCCTGTCATACCCAGAGCCTGATAGGAACCAGCCGTGCACCGCGTACCACTCAGTAATACCCGCTCCTGTCACACCCAGAGCCTGATAGGAACCAGCCGTGCACCGCTCACCACTCAGTAATACCCGCTCCTGTCACACCCAGAGCCTGATAGGAACCTGCCGTGCACCGCGTACCACTCAGTAATACCCGCTCCTGTCACACCCAGGGCCTGATAGGAACCAGCCGTGCACCGCGTACCACTCAGTAATACCCGCTCCTGTCACACCCAGAGCCTGATAGGAACCAGCTGTGCACCGCGTACCACTCAGCAACACCCGCTCCTGTCACACCCAGAGCCTGATAGGAACCAGCCGTATACCGCGTACCACTCAGTAATACCCGCTCCTGTCACACCCAGAGCCTGATAGGAACCAGCCATGCACCGCTCACCACTCAGTAATACCCGCTCCTGTCACACCCAGAGCCTGATAGGAACCAGCCATGCACCGCTCACCACTCAGTAATACCCGCTCCTGTCACACCCAGAGCCTGATAGGAACCAGCCGTGCACCGCGTACCACTCAGTAATACCCGCTCCTGTCATACCCAGAGCCTAATAGGAACCAGCCGTGCACCGCTCACCACTCAGTAATACCCGCTCCTGTCACACCCAGAGCCTGATAGGAACCAGCCGTGCACCGTGTACCACTCAGTAATACCCGCTCCTGTCACACCCAGAGCCTGATAGGAACCAGCCGTGCACCGCGTACCACTCAGTAATACCCGCTCCTGTCACACCCAGAGCCTGATAGGAACCAGCCGTGCACCGCGTACCACTCAGTAATACCCGCTCCTGTCATACCCAGAGCCTGATAGGAACCAGCCGTGCACCGCTCACCACTCAGTAATACCCGCTCCTGTCACACCCAGAGCCTGATAGGAACCAGCCGTGCACCGCTCACCACTCAGTAATACCCGCTCCTGTCATACCCAGAGCCTGATAGGAACCAGCCGTGCACCGCTCACCACTCAGTAATACCCGCTCCTGTCACACCCAGAGCCTGATAGGAACCAGCCGTGCACCGCTCACCACTCAGTAATACCCGCTCCTGTCACACCCAGAGCCTGATAGGAACCTGCCGTGCACCGCGTACCACTCAGTAATACCCGCTCCTGTCACACCCAGGGCCTGATAGGAACCAGCCGTGCACCGCGTACCACTCAGTAATACCCGCTCCTGTCACACCCAGAGCCTGATAGGAACCAGCCGTGCACCGCGTACCACTCAGCAACACCCGCTCCTGTCACACCCAGAGCCTGATAGGAACCAGCCGTGCACCGCGTACCACTCAGTAATACCCGCTCCTGTCATACCCAGAGCCTGATAGGAACCAGCCGTGCACCGCGTACCACTCAGTAATACCCGCTCCTGTCACACCCAGAGCCTGATAGGAACCAGCCATGCACCGCTCACCACTCAGTAATACCCGCTCCTGTCACACCCAGAGCCTGATAGGAACCAGCCGTGCACCGCGTACCACTCAGTAATACCCGCTCCTGTCATACCCAGAGCCTAATAGGAACCAGCCGTGCACCGCTCACCACTCAGTAATACCCGCTCCTGTCACACCCAGAGCCTGATAGGAACCAGCCGTGCACCGTGTACCACTCAGTAATACCCGCTCCTGTCACACCCAGAGCCTGATAGGAACCAGCCGTGCACCGCGTACCACTCAGCAATACCCGCTCCTGTCACACCCAGAGCCTGATAGGAACCAGCCATGCACCGCGTACCACTCAGTAATACCCGCTCCTGTCATACCCAGAGCCTGATAGGAACCAGCCGTGCACCGCTCACCACTCAGTAATACCCGCTCCTGTCACACCCAGAGCCTGATAGGAACCAGCCGTGCACCGCTCACCACTCAGTAATACCCGCTCCTGTCACACCCAGAGCCTGATAGGAACCAGCCGTGCACCGCTCACCACTCAGTAATACCCGCTCCTGTCACACCCAGAGCCTGATAGGAACCTGCCGTGCACCGCGTACCACTCAGTAATACCCGCTCCTGTCACACCCAGAGCCTGATAGGAACCAGCCGTGCACCGCGTACCACTCAGTAATACCCGCTCCTGTCACACCCAGAGCCTAATAGGAACCAGCCGTGCACCGCGTACCACTCAGCAATACCCGCTCCTGTCACACCCAGAGCCTGATAGGAACCAGCCGTGCACCGCGTACCACTCAGTAATACCCGCTCCTGTCACACCCAGAGCCTGATAGGAACCAGCCGTGCACCGCGTACCACTCAGTAATACCCGCTCCTGTCATACCCAGAGCCTAATAGGAACCAGCCGTGCACCGCTCACCACTCAGTAATACCCGCTCCTGTCACACCCAGAGCCTGATAGGAACCAGCCGTGCACCGTGTACCACTCAGTAATACCCGCTCCTGTCACACCCAGAGCCTGATAGGAACCAGCCGTGCACCGCGTACCACTCAGTAATACCCGCTCCTGTCACACCCAGAGCCTGATAGGAACCAGCCGTGCACCGCGTACCACTCAGTAATACCCGCTCTTGTCATACCCAGAGCCTGATAGGAACCAGCCGTGCACCGTGTACCACTCAGTAATACCCGCTCCTGTCACACCCAGAGCCTGATAGGAACCAGCCGTGCACCGCTCACCACTCAGTAATACCCGCTCCTGTCATACCCAGAGCCTAATAGGAACCAGCCGTGCACCGCTCAC
Source organism: Eutreptiella sp. 'Long Island Sound 2002' (assembly GCA_964036045.1). Classification (NCBI taxonomy): domain Eukaryota; phylum Euglenozoa; class Euglenophyceae; order Eutreptiales; family Eutreptiaceae; genus Eutreptiella; species Eutreptiella sp. 'Long Island Sound 2002'. The sequence goes on from OZ038385.1 coordinate 44,066,642, forward strand.
CACTCAGTAATACCCGCTCCTGTCACACCCAGAGCCTGATAGGAACCAGCCGTGCACCGCTCACCACTCAGTAATACCCGCTCCTGTCACACCCAGAGCCTGATAGGAACCTGCCGTGCACCGCGTACCACTCAGTAATACCCGCTCCTGTCACACCCAGAGCCTGATAGGAACCAGCCGTGCACCGCGTACCACTCAGTAATACCCGCTCCTGTCACACCCAGAGCCTAATAGGAACCAGCCGTGCACCGCGTACCACTCAGCAATACCCGCTCCTGTCACACCCAGAGCCTGATAGGAACCAGCCGTGCACCGCGTACCACTCAGTAATACCCGCTCCTGTCACACCCAGAGCCTGATAGGAACCAGCCGTGCACCGCGTACCACTCAGTAATACCCGCTCCTGTCATACCCAGAGCCTAATAGGAACCAGCCGTGCACCGCTCACCACTCAGTAATACCCGCTCCTGTCACACCCAGAGCCTGATAGGAACCAGCCGTGCACCGTGTACCACTCAGTAATACCCGCTCCTGTCACACCCAGAGCCTGATAGGAACCAGCCGTGCACCGCGTACCACTCAGCAATACCCGCTCCTGTCACACCCAGAGCCTGATAGGAACCAGCCATGCACCGCGTACCACTCAGTAATACCCGCTCCTGTCATACCCAGAGCCTGATAGGAACCAGCCGTGCACCGCTCACCACTCAGTAATACCCGCTCCTGTCACACCCAGAGCCTGATAGGAACCAGCCGTGCACCGCTCACCACTCAGTAATACCCGCTCCTGTCATACCCAGAGCCTGATAGGAACCAGCCGTGCACCGCTCACCACTCAGTAATACCCGCTCCTGTCACACCCAGAGCCTGATAGGAACCAGCCGTGCACAGCTCACCACTCAGTAATACCCGCTCCTGTCACACCCAGAGCCTGATAGGAACCTGCCGTGCACCGCGTACCACTCAGTAATACCCGCTCCTGTCACACCCAGAGCCTGATAGGAACCAGCCGTGCACCGCGTACCACTCAGTAATACCCGCTCCTGTCACACCCAGAGCCTAATAGGAACCAGCCGTGCACCGCGTACCACTCAGCAATACCCGCTCCTGTCACACCCAGAGCCTGATAGGAACCAGCCGTGCACCGCGTACCACTCAGTAATACCCGCTCCTGTCATACCCAGAGCCTGATAGGAACCAGCCGTGCACCGCGTACCACTCAGTAATACCCGCTCCTGTCATACCCAGAGCCTAATAAGAACCAGCCGTGCACCGCTCACCACTCAGTAATACCCGCTCCTGTCACACCCAGAGCCTGATAGGAACCAGCCGTGCACCGTGTACCACTCAGTAATACCCGCTCCTGTCACACCCAGGGCCTGATAGGAACCAGCCGTGCACCGCGTACCACTCAGTAATACCCGCTCCTGTCACACCCAGAGCCGGATAGGAACCAGCCATGCACCGCTCACCACTCAGTAATACCCGCTCCTGTCATACCCAGAGCCTGATAGGAACCAGCCGTGCACCGCTCACCACTCAGTAATACCCGCTCCTGTCACACCCAGAGCCTGATAGGAACCAGCCATGCACCGCTCACCACTCAGTAGTACCCGCTCTTGTCATACCCAGAGCCTGATAGAAACCAGCCGTGCACCGCGTACCACTCAGTAATACACGCTCCTGTCACACCCAGAGCCTGATAGGAACCAGCCATATACCGCGTACCACTCAGTAATACCCGCTCCTGTCACACCCAGAGCCTGATACGAACCAGCCGTGCACCGCGTACCACTCAGTAACACCCGCTCCTGTCATACCCAGAGCCTGATAGGAACCAGCCGTGCACCGCGTACCACTCAGTAATACACGCTCCTGTCACACCCAGAGCCTGATAGGAACCAGCCGTGCACCGCGTACCACTCAGTAATACCCGCTCCTGTCACACCCAGAGCCTGATAGGAACCAGCCATGCACCGCGTACCACTCAGCAATACCCGCTCCTGTCATACCCAGAGCCTAGTAGGAACCAGCCATGCACCGCGTACCACTCAGTAATACCCGCTCCTGTCACACCCAGAGCCTGATAGGAACCAGCCGTGCACCGCGTACCACTCAGTAATACCCGCTCCCGTCATACCCAGAGCCTGATAGGAACCAGCCGTGCACCGCGTACCACTCAGTAATACACGCTCCTGTCACACCCAGAGCCTGATAGGAACCAGCCATATACCGCGTACCACTCAGTAATACCCGCTCCTGTCACACCCAGAGCCTGATAGGAACCAGCCGTGCACCGCGTACCACTCAGTAATACCCGCTCCTGTCATACCCAGAGCCTGATAGGAACCAGCCGTGCACCGCGTACCACTCAGTAATACCCGCTCCTGTCACACCCAGAGCCTGATAGGAACCAGCCGTGCACCGCGTACCACTCAGTAATACCCGCTCCTGTCACACCCAGAGCCTGATAGGAACCAGCCGTGCACCGCGTACCACTCAGTAATACACGCTCCTGTCACACCCAGAGCCTGATAGGAACCAGCCGTGCACCGCGTACCACTCAGTAATACCCGCTCCTGTCACACCCAGAGCCTGATAGGAACCAGCCATGCACCGCGCACCACTCAGCAATACCCGCTCCTGTCATACCCAGAGCCTGATAGGAACCAGCCATGCACCGCGTACCACTCAGTAATACCCGCTCCTGTCACACCCAGAGCCTGATAGGAACCAGCCGTGCACCGCGTACCACTCAGTAATACCCGCTCCTGTCACACCCAGAGCCTGATAGGAACCAGCCATGCACCGCGTACCACTCAGCAATACCCGCTCCTGTCATACCCAGAGCCTGATAGGAACCAGCCGTGCACCGCGTACCACTCAGTAATACCCGCTCCTGTCACACCCAGAGCCTGATAGGAACCAGCCGTGCACCGCGTACCACTCAGTAATACCCGCTCCTGTCATACCCAGAGCCTGATAGGAACCAGCCGTGCACCGCGTACCACTCAGTAATACCCGCTCCTGTCACACCCAGAGCCTGATAGGAACCAGCCGTGCACCGCGTACCACTCAGTAATACCCGCTCCTGTCACACCCAGAGCCTGATAGGAACCAGCCATGCACCGCGTACCACTCAGTAATACCCGCTCCTGTCATACCCAGAGCCTGATAGGAACCAGCCGTGCACCGCTCACCACTCAGTAATACCCGCTCCTGTCACACCCAGAGCCTGATAGGAACCAGCCGTGCACCGCTCACCACTCAGTAATACCCGCTCCTGTCATACCCAGAGCCTGATAGGAACCAGCCGTGCACCGCTCACCACTCAGTAATACCCGCTCCTGTCACACCCAGAGCCTGATAGGAACCAGCCGTGCACCGCTCACCACTCAGTAATACCCGCTCCTGTCACACCCAGAGCCTGATAGGAACCTGCCGTGCACCGCGTACCACTCAGTAATACCCGCTCCTGTCACACCCAGAGCCTGATAGGAACCAGCCGTGCACCGCGTACCACTCAGTAATACCCGCTCCTGTCACACCCAGAGCCTAATAGGAACCAGCCGTGCACCGCGTACCACTCAGCAATACCCGCTCCTGTCACACCCAGAGCCTGATAGGAACCAGCCGTGCACCGCGTACCACTCAGTAATACCCGCTCCTGTCATACCCAGAGCCTGATAGGAACCAGCCGTGCACCGCGTACCACTCAGTAATACCCGCTCCTGTCATACCCAGAGCCTAATAAGAACCAGCCGTGCACCGCGTACCACTCAGTAATACCCGCTCCTGTCACACCCAGAGCCTGATAGGAACCAGCCGTGCACCGTGTACCACTCAGTAATACCCGCTCCTGTCACACCCAGGGCCTGATAGGAACCAGCCGTGCACCGCGTACCACTCAGTAATACCCGCTCCTGTCACACCCAGAGCCGGATAGGAACCAGCCATGCACCGCTCACCACTCAGTAATACCCGCTCCTGTCATACCCAGAGCCTGATAGGAACCAGCCGTGCACCGCTCACCACTCAGTAATACCCGCTCCTGTCACAACCAGAGCCTGATAGGAACCAGCCATGCACCGCTCACCACTCAGTAATACCCGCTCTTGTCATACCCAGAGCCTGATAGGAACCAGCCGTGCACCGCGTACCACTCAGTAATACCCGCTCCTGTCACACCCAGAGCCTGATAGGAACCAGCCATATACCGCGTACCACTCAGTAATACCCGCTCCTGTCACACCCAGAGCCTGATACGAACCAGCCGTGCACCGCGTACCACTCAGTAATACCCGCTCCTGTCATACCCAGAGCCTGATAGGAACCAGCCGTGCACCGCGTACCACTCAGTAATACACGCTCCTGTCACACCCAGAGCCTGATAGGAACCAGCCGTGCACCGCGTACCACTCAGTAATACCCGCTCCTGTCACACCCAGAGCCTGATAGGAACCAGCCATGCACCGCGTACCACTCAGCAATACCCGCTCCTGTCATACCCAGAGCCTGATAGGAACCAGCCATGCACCGCGTACCACTCAGTAATACCCGCTCCTGTCACACCCAGAGCCTGATAGGAACCAGCCGTGCACCGCGTACCACTCAGTAATACCCGCTCCTGTCATACCCAGAGCCTGATAGGAACCAGCCGTGCACCGCTCACCACTCAGTAATACCCGCTCTTGTCATACCCAGAGCCTGATAGGAACCAGCCGTGCACCGCGTACCACTCAGTAATACACGCTCCTGTCACACCCAGAGCCTGATAGGAACCAGCCATATACCGCGTACCACTCAGTAATACCCGCTCCTGTCACACCCAGAGCCTGATACGAACCAGCCGTGCACCGCGTACCACTCAGTAATACCCGCTCCTGTCATACCCAGAGCCTGATAGGAACCAGCCGTGCACCGCGTACCACTCAGTAATACACGCTCCTGTCACACCCAGAGCCTGATAGGAACCAGCCGTGCACCGCGTACCACTCAGTAATACCCGCTCCTGTCACACCCAGAGCCTGATAGGAACCAGCCATGCACCGCGTACCACTCAGCAATACCCGCTCCTGTCATACCCAGAGCCTGATAGGAACCAGCCATGCACCGCGTACCACTCAGTAATACCCGCTCCTGTCACACCCAGAGCCTGATAGGAACCAGCCGTGCACCGCGTACCACTCAGTAATACCCGCTCCTGTCATACCCAGAGCCTGATAGGAACCAGCCGTGCACCGCGTACCACTCAGTAATACACGCTCCTGTCACACCCAGAGCCTGATAGGAACCAGCCATATACCGCGTACCACTCAGTAATACCCGCTCCTGTCATACCCAGAGCCTGATAGGAACCAGCCGTGCACCGCGTACCACTCAGTAATACCCGCTCCTGTCATACCCAGAGCCTGATAGGAACCAGCCGTGCACCGCGTACCACTCAGTAATACCCGCTCCTGTCACACCCAGAGCCTGATAGGAACCAGCCGTGCACCGCGTACCACTCAGAATACCCGCTCCTGTCACACCCAGAGCCTGATAGGAACCAGCCATGCACCGCTCACCACTCAGCAATACCCGCTCCTGTCACACCCAGAGCCTGATAGGAACCAGCCATGCACCGCGTACCACTCAGTAATACCCGCTCCTGTCACACCCAGAGCCTGATAGGAACCAGCCGTGCACCGCTCACCACTCAGTAATACACGCTCCTGTCACACCCAGAGCCTGATAGGAACCAGCCATGCACCGCGTACCACTCAGTAATACCCGCTCCTGTCATACCCAGAGCCTGATAGGAACCAGCCATGCACCGCGTACCACTCAGCAATACCTGCTCCTGTCATACCCAGAGCCTGATAGGAACCAGCCATGCACCGCGTACCACTCAGTAATACCCGCTCCTGTCATACCCAGAGCCTGGTAGGAACCAGCCGTGCACCGCTCACCACTCAGTAATACCCGCTCCTGTCATACCCAGAGCCTAATAGGAACCAGCCGTGCACCGCTCACCACTCAGCAATACCCGCTCCTGTCACACCCAGAGCCTGATAGGAACCAGCCGTGCACCGCTCACCACTCAGTAATACCCGCTCCTGTCACACCCAGAGCCTGATAGGAACCAGCCATGCACCGCGTACCACTCAGTAATACCCGCTCCTGTCATACCCAGAGCCTGATAGGAACCAGCCGTGCACCGCGTACCACTCAGAATACCCGCTCCTGTCACACCCAGGGCCTGATAGGAACCAGCCATGCACCGTTCACCACTCAGCAATACCCGCTCCTGTCACACCCAGAGCCTGATAGGAACCAGCCGTGCACCGCTCACCACTCAGTAATACACGCTCCTGCCACACCCAGAGCCTGATAGGAACCAGCCATGCACCGCGTACCACTCAGTAATACCCGCTCCTGTCATACCCAGAGCCTGATAGGAACCAGCCATGCACCGCGTACCACTCAGCAATACCCGCTCCTGTCATACCCAGAGCCTAATAGGAACCAGCCATGCACCGCGTACCACTCAGTAATACCCGCTCCTGTCACACCCAGAGCCTGATAGGAACCAGCCGTGCACCGTGTACCACTCAGTAATTTCCGCTCCTGTCACACCCAGAGCCTGATAGGAACCAGCCGTGCACCGCGTACCACTCAGTAATACCCGCTCCTGTCATACCCAGAGCCTGATAGGAACCAGCCGTGCACCGCGTACCACTCAGTAATACCCGCTCCTGTCACACCCACTGCCTGATAGGAACCAGCCATGCACCGCTCACCACTCAGTAATACCCGCTCCTGTCACACCCAGAGCCTGATAGGAACCAGCCGTGCACCGCTCACCACTCAGTAATACACGCTCCTGCCACACCCAGAGCCTGATAGGAACCAGCCATGCACCGCGTACCACTCAGTAATACCCGCTCCTGTCATACCCAGAGCCTGATAGGAACCAGCCATGCACCGCGTACCACTCAGTAATACCCGCTCCTGTCATACCCAGAGCCTAATAGGAACCAGCCGTGCACCGCTCACCACTCAGCAATACCCGCTCCTGTCACACCCAGAGCCTGATAGGAACCAGCCGTGCACCGTGTACCACTCAGTAATTTCCGCTCCTGTCACACCCAGAGCCTGATAGGAACCAGCCGTGCACCGCGTACCACTCAGTAATACCCGCTCCTGTCATACCCAGAGCCTGATAGGAACCAGCCGTGCACCGCGTACCACTCAGTAATACCCGCTCCTGTCACACCCACTGCCTGATAGGAACCAGCCATGCACCGCTCACCACTCAGCAATACCCGCTCCTGTCACACCCAGAGCCTGATAGGAACCAGCCGTGCACCGCTCACCACTCAGTAACACACGCTCCTGCCACACCCAGAGCCTGATAGGAACCAGCCATGCACCGCGTACCACTCAGTAATACCCGCTCCTGTCATACCCAGAGCCTGATAGGAACCAGCCATGCACCGCGTACCACTCAGTAATACCCGCTCCTGTCATACCCAGAGCCTAATAGGAACCAGCCGTGCACCGCTCACCACTCAGTAATACCCGCTCCTGTCACACCCAGAGCCTGATAGGAACCAGCCGTGCACCGTGTACCACTCAGTAATTTCCGCTCCTGTCACACCCAGAGCCTGATAGGAACCAGCCGTGCACCGCGTACCACTCAGTAATACCCGCTCCTGTCATACCCAGAGCCTGATAGGAACCAGCCGTGCACCGCGTACCACTCAGTAATACCCGCTCCTGTCATACCCAGAGCCTGATAGGAACCAGCCATGCACCGCGTACCACTCAGCAATACCTGCTCCTGTCATACCCAGAGCCTGATAGGAACCAGCCATGCACCGCGTACCACTCAGTAATACCCGCTCCTGTCATACCCAGAGCCTGGTAGGAACCAGCCGTGCACCGCTCACCACTCAGTAATACCCGCTCCTGTCATACCCAGAGCCTAATAGGAACCAGCCGTGCACCGCTCACCACTCAGCAATACCCGCTCCTGTCACACCCAGAGCCTGATAGGAACCAGCCGTGCACCGCTCACCACTCAGTAATACCCGCTCCTGTCACACCCAGAGCCTGATAGGAACCAGCCATGCACCGCGTACCACTCAGTAATACCCGCTCCTGTCATACCCAGAGCCTGATAGGAACCAGCCGTGCACCGCGTACCACTCAGAATACCCGCTCCTGTCACACCCAGAGCCTGATAGGAACCAGCCATGCACCGTTCACCACTCAGCAATACCCGCTCCTGTCACACCCAGAGCCTGATAGGAACCAGCCGTGCACCGCTCACCACTCAGTAATACACGCTCCTGCCACACCCAGAGCCTGATAGGAACCAGCCATGCACCGCGTACCACTCAGTAATACCCGCTCCTGTCATACCCAGAGCCTGATAGGAACCAGCCATGCACCGCGTACCACTCAGCAATACCCGCTCCTGTCATACCCAGAGCCTGATAGGAACCAGCCATGCACCGCGTACCACTCAGTAATACACGCTCCTGTCACACCCAGAGCCTGATAGGAACCAGCCGTGCACCGCGTACCACTCAGTAATACCCGCTCCTGTCATACCCAGAGCCTGATAGGAACCAGCCGTGCACCGCGTACCACTCAGAATACCCGCTCCTGTCACACCCAGAGCCTGATAGGAACCAGCCATGCACCGCGTACCACTCAGAATACCCGCTCCTGTCACACCCAGAGCCTGATAGGAACCAGCCGTGCACCGCTCACCACTCAGTAATACCCGCTCCTGTCACACCCAGAGCCTGATAGGAACCAGCCGTGCACCGCGTACCACTCAGTAATACCCGCTCCTGTCATACCCAGAGCCTAATAGGAACCAGCCGTGCACCGCTCACCACTCAGTAATACCCGCTCCTGTCACACCCAGAGCCTGATAGGAACCAGCCGTGCACCGCGTACCACTCAGTAATACCCGCTCCTGTCACACCCAGGGCCTGATAGGAACCAGCCGTGCACCGCGTACCACTCAGTAATACCCGCTCCTGTCACACCCAGAGCCTGATAGGAACCAGCCATGCACCGCGTACCACTCAGCAATACCCGCTCCTGTCACACCCAGAGCCTGATAGGAACCAGCCGTGCACCGCGTACCACTCAGTAATACCCGCTCCTGTCATACCCAGAGCCTGATAGGAACCAGCCGTGCACCGCGTACCACTCAGTAATACCCGCTCCTGTCACACCCAGAGCCTGATAGGAACCAGCCATGCACCGCTCACCACTCAGTAATACCCGCTCCTGTCACACCCAGAGCCTGATAGGAACCAGCCGTGCACCGCGTACCACTCAGTAATACCCGCTCCTGTCATACCCAGAGCCTAATAGGAACCAGCCGTGCACCGCTCACCACTCAGTAATACCCGCTCCTGTCACACCCAGAGCCTGATAGGAACCAGCCGTGCACCGTGTACCACTCAGTAATACCCGCTCCTGTCACACCCAGAGCCTGATAGGAACCAGCCGTGCACCGCGTACCACTCAGTAATACCCGCTCCTGTCACACCCAGAGCCTGATAGGAACCAGCCATGCACCGCTCACCACTCAGTAATACCCGCTCCTGTCATACCCAGAGCCTGATAGGAACCAGCCGTGCACCGCTCACCACTCAGTAATACCCGCTCCTGTCATACCCAGAGCCTGATAGGAACCAGCCGTGCACCGCTCACCACTCAGTAATACCCGCTCCTGTCACACCCAGAGCCTGATAGGAACCAGCCGTGCACCGCTCACCACTCAGTAATACCCGCTCCTGTCACACCCAGAGCCTGATAGGAACCAGCCGTGCACCGCTCACCACTCAGTAATACCCGCTCCTGTCATACCCAGAGCCTGATAGGAACCTGCCGTGCACCGCGTACCACTCAGTAATACCCGCTCCTGTCACACCCAGGGCCTGATAGGAACCAGCCGTGCACCGCGTACCACTCAGTAATACCCGCTCCTGTCACACCCAGAGCCTGATAGGAACCAGCCGTGCACCGCGTACCACTCAGCAACACCCGCTCCTGTCACACCCAGAGCCTGATAGGAACCAGCCGTGCACCGCGTACCACTCAGTAATACCCGCTCCTGTCACACCCAGAGCCTGATAGGAACCAGCCATGCACCGCTCACCACTCAGTAATACCCGCTCCTGTCACACCCAGAGCCTGATAGGAACCAGCCATGCACCGCTCACCACTCAGTAATACCCGCTCCTGTCACACCCAGAGCCTGATAGGAACCAGCCGTGCACCGCGTACCACTCAGTAATACCCGCTCCTGTCATACCCAGAGCCTAATAGGAACCAGCCGTGCACCGCTCACCACTCAGTAATACCCGCTCCTGTCACACCCAGAGCCTGATAGGAACCAGCCGTGCACCGTGTACCACTCAGTAATACCCGCTCCTGTCACACCCAGAGCCTGATAGGAACCAGCCGTGCACCGCGTACCACTCAGTAATACCCGCTCCTGTCACACCCAGAGCCTGATAGGAACCAGCCATGCACCGCGTACCACTCAGTAATACCCGCTCCTGTCATACCCAGAGCCTGATAGGAACCAGCCGTGCACCGCTCACCACTCAGTAATACCCGCTCCTGTCACACCCAGGGCCTGATAGGAACCAGCCGTGCACCGCGTACCACTCAGTAATACCCGCTCCTGTCACACCCAGAGCCTGATAGGAACCAGCCGTGCACCGCGTACCACTCAGCAACACCCGCTCCTGTCACACCCAGAGCCTGATAGGAACCAGCCGTGCACCGCGTACCACTCAGCAACACCCGCTCCTGTCACACCCAGAGCCTGATAGGAACCAGCCATGCACCGCTCACCACTCAGTAATACCCGCTCCTGTCACACCCAGAGCCTGATAGGAACCAGCCATGCACCGCTCACCACTCAGTAATACCCGCTCCTGTCACACCCAGAGCCTGATAGGAACCAGCCGTGCACCGCGTACCACTCAGTAATACCCGCTCCTGTCATACCCAGAGCCTAATAGGAACCAGCCGTGCACCGCTCACCACTCAGTAATACCCGCTCCTGTCACACCCAGAGCCTGATAGGAACCAGCCGTGCACCGTGTACCACTCAGTAATACCCGCTCCTGTCACACCCAGAGCCTGATAGGAACCAGCCGTGCACCGCGTACCACTCAGTAATACCCGCTCCTGTCACACCCAGAGCCTGATAGGAACCAGCCATGCACCGCGTACCACTCAGTAATACCCGCTCCTGTCATACCCAGAGCCTGATAGGAACCAGCCGTGCACCGCTCACCACTCAGTAATACCCGCTCCTGTCACACCCAGAGCCTGATAGGAACCAGCCGTGCACCGCTCACCACTCAGTAATACCCGCTCCTGTCATACCCAGAGCCTGATAGGAACCAGCCGTGCACCGCTCACCACTCAGTAATACCCGCTCCTGTCACACCCAGAGCCTGATAGGAATCAGCCGTGCACCGCTCACCACTCAGTAATACCCGCTCCTGTCACACCCAGAGCCTGATAGGAACCAGCCGTGCACCGCGTACCACTCAGTAATACCCGCTCCTGTCACACCCAGGGCCTGATAGGAACCAGCCGTGCACCGCTCACCACTCAGTAATACCCGCTCCTGTCACACCCAGAGCCTGATAGGAACCAGCCGTGCACCGCGTACCACTCAGCAACACCCGCTCCTGTCACACCCAGAGCCTGATAGGAACCAGCCGTGCACCGCGTACCACTCAGTAATACCCGCTCCTGTCACACCCAGAGCCTGATAGGAACCAGCCGTGCACCGCGTACCACTCAGTAATACCCGCTCCTGTCACACCCAGAGCCTGATAGGAACCAGCCATGCACCGCGTACCACTCAGTAATACCCGCTCCTGTCATACCCAGAGCCTGATAGGAACCAGCCGTGCACCGCTCACCACTCAGTAATACCCGCTCCTGTCACACCCAGGGCCTGATAGGAACCAGCCGTGCACCGCGTACCACTCAGTAATACCCGCTCCTGTCACACCCAGAGCCTGATAGGAACCAGCCGTGCACCGCGTACCACTCAGCAACACCCGCTCCTGTCACACCCAGAGCCTGATAGGAACCAGCCATGCACCGCTCACCACTCAGTAATACCCGCTCCTGTCACACCCAGAGCCTGATAGGAACCAGCCATGCACCGCGTACCACTCAGTAATACCCGCTCCTGTCATACCCAGAGCCTGATAGGAACCAGCCGTGCACCGCTCACCACTCAGTAATACCCGCTCCTGTCACACCCAGAGCCTGATAGGAACCAGCCGTGCACCGCTCACCACTCAGTAATACCCGCTCCTGTCATACCCAGAGCCTGATAGGAACCAGCCGTGCACCGCTCACCACTCAGTAATACCCGCTCCTGTCACACCCAGAGCCTGATAGGAACCAGCCGTGCACCGCTCACCACTCAGTAATACCCGCTCCTGTCACACCCAGAGCCTGATAGGAACCAGCCGTGCACCGCGTACCACTCAGTAATACCCGCTCCTGTCACACCCAGGGCCTGATAGGAACCAGCCGTGCACCGCGTACCACTCAGTAATACCCGCTCCTGTCACACCCAGAGCCTGATAGGAACCAGCCGTGCACCGCGTACCACTCAGCAACACCCGCTCCTGTCACACCCAGAGCCTGATAGGAACCAGCCGTGCACCGCGTACCACTCAGTAATACCCGCTCCTGTCACACCCAGAGCCTGATAGGAACCAGCCGTGCACCGCGTACCACTCAGTAATACCCGCTCCTGTCACACCCAGAGCCTGATAGGAACCAGCCATGCACCGCGTACCACTCAGTAATACCCGCTCCTGTCATACCCAGAGCCTGATAGGAACCAGCCGTGCACCGCTCACCACTCAGTAATACCCGCTCCTGTCACACCCAGAGCCTGATAGGAACCAGCCGTGCACCGCTCACCACTCAGTAATACCCGCTCCTGTCATACCCAGAGCCTGATAGGAACCAGCCGTGCACCGCTCACCACTCAGTAATACCCGCTCCTGTCACACCCAGAGCCTGATACGAACCAGCCGTGCACCGCTCACCACTCAGTAATACCCGCTCCTGTCACACCCAGAGCCTGATAGGAACCTGCCGTGCACCGCGTACCACTCAGTAATACCCGCTCCTGTCACACCCAGGGCCTGATAGGAACCAGCCGTGCACCGCGTACCACTCAGTAATACCCGCTCCTGTCACACCCAGAGCCTGATAGGAACCAGCCGTGCACCGCGTACCACTCAGCAACACCCGCTCCTGTCACACCCAGAGCCTGATAGGAACCAGCCGTGCACCGCGTACCACTCAGTAATACCCGCTCCTGTCACACCCAGAGCCTGATAGGAACCAGCCATGCACCGCTCACCACTCAGTAATACCCGCTCCTGTCACACCCAGAGCCTGATAGGAACCAGCCATGCACCGCTCACCACTCAGTAATACCCGCTCCTGTCACACCCAGAGCCTGATAGGAACCAGCCGTGCACCGCGTACCACTCAGTAATACCCGCTCCTGTCATACCCAGAGCCTAATAGGAACCAGCCGTGCACCGCTCACCACTCAGTAATACCCGCTCCTGTCACACCCAGAGCCTGATAGGAACCAGCCGTGCACCGTGTACCACTCAGTAATACCCGCTCCTGTCACACCCAGAGCCTGATAGGAACCAGCCGTGCACCGCGTACCACTCAGTAATACCCGCTCCTGTCACACCCAGAGCCTGATAGGAACCAGCCATGCACCGCTCACCACTCAGTAATACCCGCTCCTGTCATACCCAGAGCCTGATAGGAACCAGCCGTGCACCGCTCACCACTCAGTAATACCCGCTCCTGTCACACCCAGAGCCTGATAGGAACCAGCCGTGCACCGCGTACCACTCAGTAATACCCGCTCCTGTCACACCCAGAGCCTGATAGGAACCAGCCATGCACCGCGTACCACTCAGTAATACCCGCTCCTGTCATACCCAGAGCCTGATAGGAACCAGCCGTGCACCGCTCACCACTCAGTAATACCCGCTCCTGTCACACCCAGGGCCTGATAGGAACCAGCCGTGCACCGCGTACCACTCAGTAATACCCGCTCCTGTCACACCCAGAGCCTGATAGGAACCAGCCGTGCACCGCGTACCACTCAGCAACACCCGCTCCTGTCACACCCAGAGCCTGATAGGAACCAGCCGTGCACCGCGTACCACTCAGCAACACCCGCTCCTGTCACACCCAGAGCCTGATAGGAACCAGCCATGCACCGCTCACCACTCAGTAATACCCGCTCCTGTCACACCCAGAGCCTGATAGGAACCAGCCATGCACCGCTCACCACTCAGTAATACCCGCTCCTGTCACACCCAGAGCCTGATAGGAACCAGCCGTGCACCGCGTACCACTCAGTAATACCCGCTCCTGTCACACCCAGAGCCTGATAGGAACCAGCCGTGCACCGCGTACCACTCAGTAATACCCGCTCCTGTCACACCCAGAGCCTGATAGGAACCAGCCATGCACCGCGTACCACTCAGTAATACCCGCTCCTGTCATACCCAGAGCCTGATAGGAACCAGCCGTGCACCGCTCACCACTCAGTAATACCCGCTCCTGTCACACCCAGAGCCTGATAGGAACCAGCCGTGCACCGCTCACCACTCAGTAATACCCGCTCCTGTCATACCCAGAGCCTGATAGGAACCAGCCGTGCACCGCTCACCACTCAGTAATACCCGCTCCTGTCACACCCAGAGCCTGATAGGAACCAGCCGTGCACCGCGTACCACTCAGTAATACCCGCTCCTGTCACACCCAGGGCCTGATAGGAACCAGCCGTGCACCGCGTACCACTCAGTAATACCCGCTCCTGTCACACCCAGAGCCTGATAGGAACCAGCCGTGCACCGCGTACCACTCAGCAACACCCGCTCCTGTCACACCCAGAGCCTGATAGGAACCAGCCGTGCACCGCGTACCACTCAGTAATACCCGCTCCTGTCACACCCAGAGCCTGATAGGAACCAGCCGTGCACCGCGTACCACTCAGTAATACCCGCTCCTGTCACACCCAGAGCCTGATAGGAACCAGCCATGCACCGCGTACCACTCAGTAATACCCGCTCCTGTCATACCCAGAGCCTGATAGGAACCAGCCGTGCACCGCTCACCACTCAGTAATACCCGCTCCTGTCACACCCAGAGCCTGATAGGAACCAGCCGTGCACCGCTCACCACTCAGTAATACCCGCTCCTGTCATACCCAGAGCCTGATAGGAACCAGCCGTGCACCGCTCACCACTCAGTAATACCCGCTCCTGTCACACCCAGAGCCTGATAGGAACCAGCCGTGCACCGCTCACCACTCAGTAATACCCGCTCCTGTCACACCCAGAGCCTGATAGGAACCTGCCGTGCACCGCGTACCACTCAGTAATACCCGCTCCTGTCACACCCAGGGCCTGATAGGAACCAGCCGTGCACCGCGTACCACTCAGTAATACCCGCTCCTGTCACACCCAGAGCCTGATAGGAACCAGCCGTGCACCGCGTACCACTCAGCAACACCCGCTCCTGTCACACCCAGAGCCTGATAGGAACCAGCCGTGCACCGCGTACCACTCAGTAATACCCGCTCCTGTCACACCCAGAGCCTGATAGGAACCAGCCATGCACCGCTCACCACTCAGTAATACCCGCTCCTGTCACACCCAGAGCCTGATAGGAACCAGCCATGCACCGCTCACCACTCAGTAATACCCGCTCCTGTCACACCCAGAGCCTGATAGGAACCAGCCGTGCACCGCGTACCACTCAGTAATACCCGCTCCTGTCATACCCAGAGCCTAATAGGAACCAGCCGTGCACCGCTCACCACTCAGTAATACCCGCTCCTGTCACACCCAGAGCCTGATAGGAACCAGCCGTGCACCGTGTACCACTCAGTAATACCCGCTCCTGTCACACCCAGAGCCTGATAGGAACCAGCCGTGCACCGCGTACCACTCAGTAATACCCGCTCCTGTCACACCCAGAGCCTGATAGGAACCAGCCGTGCACCGCGTACCACTCAGTAATACCCGCTCCTGTCACACCCAGAGCCTGATAGGAACCAGCCGTGCACCGCGTACCACTCAGCAACACCCGCTCCTGTCACACCCAGAGCCTGATAGGAACCAGCCGTGCACCGCGTACCACTCAGTAATACCCGCTCCTGTCACACCCAGAGCCTGATAGGAACCAGCCGTGCACCGCGTACCACTCAGTAATACCCGCTCCTGTCACACCCAGAGCCTGATAGGAACCAGCCATGCACCGCTCACCACTCAGTAATACCCGCTCCTGTCATACCCAGAGCCTGATAGGAACCAGCCGTGCACCGCTCACCACTCAGTAATACCCGCTCCTGTCACACCCAGAGCCTGATAGGAACCAGCCGTGCACCGCGTACCACTCAGTAATACCCGCTCCTGTCACACCCAGAGCCTGATAGGAACCAGCCGTGCACCGCGTACCACTCAGCAACACCCGCTCCTGTCACACCCAGAGCCTGATAGGAACCAGCCGTGCACCGCGTACCACTCAGCAACACCCGCTCCTGTCACACCCAGAGCCTGATAGGAACCAGCCATGCACCGCTCACCACTCAGTAATACCCGCTCCTGTCACACCCAGAGCCTGATAGGAACCAGCCATGCACCGCTCACCACTCAGTAATACCCGCTCCTGTCACACCCAGAGCCTGATAGGAACCAGCCGTGCACCGCGTACCACTCAGTAATACCCGCTCCTGTCATACCCAGAGCCTAATAGGAACCAGCCGTGCACCGCTCACCACTCAGTAATACCCGCTCCTGTCACACCCAGAGCCTGATAGGAACCAGCCGTGCACCGTGTACCACTCAGTAATACCCGCTCCTGTCACACCCAGAGCCTGATAGGAACCAGCCGTGCACCGCGTACCACTCAGTAATACCCGCTCCTGTCACACCCAGAGCCTGATAGGAACCAGCCGTGCACCGCGTACCACTCAGTAATACCCGCTCCTGTCATACCCAGAGCCTGATAGGAACCAGCCGTGCACCGCTCACCACTCAGTAATACCCGCCCCTGTCACACCCAGAGCCTGATAGGAACCAGCCGTGCACCGCGTACCACTCAGTAATACCCGCTCCTGTCATACCCAGAGCCTGATAGGAACCAGCCGTGCACCGCTCACCACTCAGTAATACCCGCTCCTGTCACACCCAGAGCCTGATAGGAACCAGCCGTGCACCGCTCACCACTCAGTAATACCCGCTCCTGTCACACCCAGAGCCTGATAGGAACCTGCCGTGCACCGCGTACCACTCAGTAATACCCGCTCCTGTCACACCCAGAGCCTGATAGGAACCAGCCGTGCACCGCGTACCACTCAGTAATACCCGCTCCTGTCATACCCAGAGCCTGATAGGAACCAGCCGTGCACCGCTCACCACTCAGTAATACCCGCTCCTGTCACACCCAGAGCCTGATAGGAACCAGCCGTGCACCGCTCACCACTCAGTAATACCCGCTCCTGTCACACCCAGAGCCTGATAGGAACCTGCCGTGCACCGCGTACCACTCAGTAATACCCGCTCCTGTCACACCCAGAGCCTGATAGGAACCAGCCGTGCACCGCGTACCACTCAGTAATACCCGCTCCTGTCACACCCAGAGCCTGATAGGAACCAGCCGTGCACCGCGTACCACTCAGTAATACCCGCTCCTGTCACACCCAGAGCCTGATAGGAACCAGCCGTGCACCGCGTACCACTCAGCAACACCCGCTCCTGTCACACCCAGAGCCTGATAGGAACCAGCCGTGCACCGCGTACCACTCAGTAATACCCGCTCCTGTCATACCCAGAGCCTGATAGGAACCAGCCGTGCACCGCGTACCACTCAGTAATACCCGCTCCTGTCACACCCAGAGCCTGATAGGAACCAGCCATGCACCGCTCACCACTCAGTAATACCCGCTCCTGTCACACCCAGAGCCTGATAGGAACCAGCCGTGCACCGCGTACCACTCAGTAATACCCGCTCCTGTCATACCCAGAGCCTAATAGGAGCCAGCCGTGCACCGCTCACCACTCAGTAATACCCGCTCCTGTCACACCCAGAGCCTGATAGGAACCAGCCGTGCACCGTGTACCACTCAGTAATACCCGCTCCTGTCACACCCAGAGCCTGATAGGAACCAGCCGTGCACCGCGTACCACTCAGTAATACCCGCTCCTGTCACACCCAGAGCCTGATAGGAACCAGCCATGCACCGCGTACCACTCAGTAATACCCGCTCCTGTCATACCCAGAGCCTGATAGGAACCAGCCGTGCACCGCTCACCACTCAGTAATACCCGCTCCTGTCACACCCAGAGCCTGATAGGAACCAGCCGTGCACCGCTCCCGTCAGTAATACCCGCTCCTGTCATACCCAGAGCCTGATAGGAACCAGCCGTGCACCGCTCACCACTCAGTAATACCCGCTCCTGTCACACCCAGAGCCTGATGGGAACCAGCCGTGCACCGCTCACCACTCAGTAATACCCGCTCCTGTCACACCCAGAGCCTGATAGGAACCTGCCGTGCACCGCGTACCACTCAGTAATACCCGCTCCTGTCACACCCAGGGCCTGGTAGGAACCAGCCGTGCACCGCGTACCACTCAGTAATACCCGCTCCTGTCACACCCAGAGCCTAATAGGAACCAGCCGTGCACCGTGTACCACTCAGCAATACCCGCTCCTGTCACACCCAGAGCCTGATAGGAACCAGCCGTGCACCGCGTACCACTCAGTAATACCCGCTCCTGTCATACCCAGAGCCTGATAGGAACCAGCCGTGCACCGCGTACCACTCAGTAATACCCGCTCCTGTCATACCCAGAGCCTAATAAGAACCAGCCGTGCACCGCTCACCACTCAGTAATACCCGCTCCTGTCACACCCAGAGCCTGATAGGAACCAGCCGTGCACCGTGTACCACTCAGTAATACCCGCTCCTGTCCCACCCAGGGCCTGATAGGAACCAGCCGTGCACCGCGTACCACTCAGTAATACCCGCTCCTGTCACACCCAGAGCCGGATAGGAACCAGCCATGCACCGCTCACCACTCAGTAATACCCGCTCCTGTCATACCCAGAGCCTGATAGGAACCAGCCGTGCACCGCTCACCACTCAGTAATACCCGCTCCTGTCACACCCAGAGCCTGATAGGAACCAGCCATGCACCGCTCACCACTCAGTAATACACGCTCCTGTCACACCCAGAGCCTGATAGGAACCAGCCGTGCACCGCGTACCACTCAGTAATACCCGCTCCTGTCACACCCAGAGCCTGATAGGAACCAGCCGTGCACCGCGTACCACTCAGTAATACCCGCTCCTGTCACACCCAGAGCCTGATAGGAACCAGCCATGCACCGCGTACCACTCAGTAATACCCGCTCCTGTCATACCCAGAGCCTGATAGGAACCAGCCGTGCACCGCTCACCACTCAGTAATACCCGCTCCTGTCACACCCAGAGCCTGATAGGAACCAGCCGTGCACCGCTCACCACTCAGTAATACCCGCTCCTGTCATACCCAGAGCCTGATAGGAACCAGCCGTGCACCGCTCACCACTCAGTAATACCCGCTCCTGTCACACCCAGAGCCTGATAGGAACCAGCCGTGCACCGCTCACCACTCAGTAATACCCGCTCCTGTCACACCCAGAGCCTGATAGGAACCTGCCGTGCACCGCGTACCACTCAGTAATACCCGCTCCTGTCACACCCAGGGCCTGATAGGAACCAGCCGTGCACCGCGTACCACTCAGTAATACCCGCTCCTGTCACACCCAGAGCCTGATAGGAACCAGCCGTGCACCGCGTACCACTCAGCAACACCCGCTCCTGTCACACCCAGAGCCTGATAGGAACCAGCCGTGCACCGCGTACCACTCAGTAATACCCGCTCCTGTCACACCCAGAGCCTGATAGGAACCAGCCATGCACCGCTCACCACTCAGTAATACCCGCTCCTGTCACACCCAGAGCCTGATAGGAACCAGCCATGCACCGCTCACCACTCAGTAATACCCGCTCCTGTCACACCCAGAGCCTGATAGGAACCAGCCGTGCACCGCGTACCACTCAGTAATACCCGCTCCTGTCATACCCAGAGCCTAATAGGAACCAGCCGTGCACCGCTCACCACTCAGTAATACCCGCTCCTGTCACACCCAGAGCCTGATAGGAACCAGCCGTGCACCGTGTACCACTCAGTAATACCCGCTCCTGTCACACCCAGAGCCTGATAGGAACCAGCCGTGCACCGCGTACCACTCAGTAATACCCGCTCCTGTCACACCCAGAGCCTGATAGGAACCAGCCATGCACCGCTCACCACTCAGTAATACCCGCTCCTGTCATACCCAGAGCCTGATAGGAACCAGCCGTGCACCGCTCACCACTCAGTAATACCCGCTCCTGTCACACCCAGAGCCTGATAGGAACCAGCCGTGCACCGCGTACCACTCAGTAATACCCGCTCCTGTCACACCCAGAGCCTGATAGGAACCAGCCGTGCACCGCGTACCACTCAGCAACACCCGCTCCTGTCACACCCAGAGCCTGATAGGAACCAGCCGTGCACCGCGTACCACTCAGCAACACCCGCTCCTGTCACACCCAGAGCCTGATAGGAACCAGCCATGCACCGCTCACCACTCAGTAATACCCGCTCCTGTCACACCCAGAGCCTGATAGGAACCAGCCATGCACCGCTCACCACTCAGTAATACCCGCTCCTGTCACACCCAGAGCCTGATAGGAACCAGCCGTGCACCGCGTACCACTCAGTAATACCCGCTCCTGTCATACCCAGAGCCTAATAGGAACCAGCCGTGCACCGCTCACCACTCAGTAATACCCGCTCCTGTCACACCCAGAGCCTGATAGGAACCAGCCGTGCACCGTGTACCACTCAGTAATACCCGCTCCTGTCACACCCAGAGCCTGATAGGAACCAGCCGTGCACCGCGTACCACTCAGTAATACCCGCACCTGTCACACCCAGAGCCTGATAGGAACCAGCCGTGCACCGCGTACCACTCAGTAATACCCGCTCCTGTCATACCCAGAGCCTGATAGGAACCAGCCGTGCACCGCTCACCACTCAGTAATACCCGCCCCTGTCACACCCAGAGCCTGATAGGAACCAGCCGTGCACCGCGTACCACTCAGTAATACCCGCTCCTGTCATACCCAGAGCCTGATAGGAACCAGCCGTGCACCGCTCACCACTCAGTAATACCCGCTCCTGTCACACCCAGAGCCTGATAGGAACCAGCCGTGCACCGCTCACCACTCAGTAATACCCGCTCCTGTCACACCCAGAGCCTGATAGGAACCTGCCGTGCACCGCGTACCACTCAGTAATACCCGCTCCTGTCACACCCAGAGCCTGATAGGAACCAGCCGTGCACCGCGTACCACTCAGTAATACCCGCTCCTGTCACACCCAGAGCCTGATAGGAACCAGCCGTGCACCGCGTACCACTCAGTAATACCCGCTCCTGTCACACCCAGAGCCTGATAGGAACCAGCCGTGCACCGCGTACCACTCAGCAACACCCGCTCCTGTCACACCCAGAGCCTGATAGGAACCAGCCGTGCACCGCTCACCACTCAGTAATACCCGCTCCTGTCATACCCAGAGCCTGATAGGAACCAGCCGTGCACCGCGTACCACTCAGTAATACCCGCTCCTGTCACACCCAGAGCCTGATAGGAACCAGCCATGCACCGCTCACCACTCAGTAATACCCGCTCCTGTCACACCCAGAGCCTGATAGGAACCAGCCGTGCACCGCGTACCACTCAGTAATACCCGCTCCTGTCATACCCAGAGCCTAATAGGAGCCAGCCGTGCACCGCTCACCACTCAGTAATACCCGCTCCTGTCACACCCAGAGCCTGATAGGAACCAGCCGTGCACCGTGTACCACTCAGTAATACCCGCTCCTGTCACACCCAGAGCCTGATAGGAACCAGCCGTGCACCGCGTACCACTCAGTAATACCCGCTCCTGTCACACCCAGAGCCTGATAGGAACCAGCCATGCACCGCGTACCACTCAGTAATACCCGCTCCTGTCATACCCAGAGCCTGATAGGAACCAGCCGTGCACCGCTCACCACTCAGTAATACCCGCTCCTGTCACACCCAGAGCCTGATAGGAACCAGCCGTGCACCGCTCCCGTCAGTAATACCCGCTCCTGTCATACCCAGAGCCTGATAGGAACCAGCCGTGCACCGCTCACCACTCAGTAATACCCGCTCCTGTCACACCCAGAGCCTGATGGGAACCAGCCGTGCACCGCTCACCACTCAGTAATACCCGCTCCTGTCACACCCAGAGCCTGATAGGAACCTGCCGTGCACCGCGTACCACTCAGTAATACCCGCTCCTGTCACACCCAGGGCCTGGTAGGAACCAGCCGTGCACCGCGTACCACTCAGTAATACCCGCTCCTGTCACACCCAGAGCCTAATAGGAACCAGCCGTGCACCGTGTACCACTCAGCAATACCCGCTCCTGTCACACCCAGAGCCTGATAGGAACCAGCCGTGCACCGCGTACCACTCAGTAATACCCGCTCCTGTCATACCCAGAGCCTGATAGGAACCAGCCGTGCACCGCGTACCACTCAGTAATACCCGCTCCTGTCATACCCAGAGCCTAATAAGAACCAGCCGTGCACCGCTCACCACTCAGTAATACCCGCTCCTGTCACACCCAGAGCCTGATAGGAACCAGCCGTGCACCGTGTACCACTCAGTAATACCCGCTCTTGTCCCACCCAGGGCCTGATAGGAACCAGCCGTGCACCGCGTACCACTCAGTAATACCCGCTCCTGTCACACCCAGAGCCGGATAGGAACCAGCCATGCACCGCTCACCACTCAGTAATACCCGCTCCTGTCATACCCAGAGCCTGATAGGAACCAGCCGTGCACCGCTCACCACTCAGTAATACCCGCTCCTGTCACACCCAGAGCCTGATAGGAACCAGCCATGCACCGCTCACCACTCAGTAATACACGCTCCTGTCACACCCAGAGCCTGATAGGAACCAGCCGTGCACCGCGTACCACTCAGTAATACACGCTCCTGTCACACCCAGAGCCTGATAGGAACCAGCCATATACCGCGTACCACTCAGTAATACCCGCTCCTGTCACACCCAGAGCCTGATACGAACCAGCCGTGCACCGCGTACCACTCAGTAATACCCGCTCCTGTCATACCCAGAGCCTGATAGGAACCAGCCGTGCACCGCGTACCACTCAGTAATACACGCTCCTGTCACACCCAGAGCCTGATAGGAACCAGCCATGCACCGCGTACCACTCAGTAATACCCGCTCCTGTCACACCCAGAGCCTGATAGGAACCAGCCATGCACCGCGTACCACTCAGCAATACCCGCTCCTGTCATACCCAGAGCCTGATAGGAACCAGCCGTGCACCGCGTACCACTCAGTAATACCCGCTCCTGTGATACCCAGAGCCTGATAGGAACCAGCCGTGCACCGCGTACCACTCAGTAATACACGCTCCTGTCACACCCAGAGCCTGATAGGAACCAGCCATATACCGCGTACCACTCAGTAATACCCGCTCCTGTCACACCCAGAGCCTGATAGGAACCAGCCGTGCACCGCGTACCACTCAGTAATACCCGCTCCTGTCATACCCAGAGCCTGATAGGAACCAGCCGTGCACCGCGTACCACTCAGTAATACACGCTCCTGTCACACCCAGAGCCTGATAGGAACCAGCCGTGCACCGCGTACCACTCAGTAATACCCGCTCCTGTCACACCCAGAGCCTGATAGGAACCAGCCATGCACCGCGTACCACTCAGCAATACCCGCTCCTGTCATACCCAGAGCCTGATATGAACCAGCCATGCACCGCGTACCACTCAGTAATACCCGCTCCTGTCACACCCAGAGCCTGATAGGAACCAGCCGTGCACCGCGTACCACTCAGTAATACCCGCTCCTGTCATACCCAGAGCCTGATAGGAACCAGCCGTGCACCGCGTACCACTCAGAATACCCGCTCCTGTCACACCCAGAGCCTGATAGGAACCAGCCGTGCACCGCGTACCACTCAGAATACCCGCTCCTGTCACACCCAGAGCCTGATAGGAACCAGCCGTGCACCGCTCACCACTCAGTAATACCCGCTCCTGTCACACCCAGAGCCTGATAGGAACCAGCCGTGCACCGCGTACCACTCAGTAATACCCGCTCCTGTCATACCCAGAGCCTAATAGGAACCAGCCGTGCACCGCTCACCACTCAGTAATACACGCTCCTGTCACACCCAGAGCCTGATAGGAACCAGCCGTGCACCGCGTACCACTCAGTAATACCCGCTCCTGTCACACCCAGGGCCTGATAGGAACCAGCCGTGCACCGCGTACCACTCAGTAATACCCGCTCCTGTCACACCCAGAGCCTGATAGGAACCAGCCGTGCACCGCGTACCACTCAGCAATACCCGCTCCTGTCACACTCAGAGCCTGATAGGAACCAGCCGTGCACCGCGTACCACTCAGTAATACCCGCTCCTGTCATACCCAGAGCCTGATAGGAACCAGCCGTGCACCGCGTACCACTCAGTAATACCCGCTCCTGTCACACCCAGAGCCTGATAGGAACCAGCCATGCACCGCTCACCACTCAGTAATACCCGCTCCTGTCACACCCAGAGCCTGATAGGAACCAGCCGTGCACCGCGTACCACTCAGTAATACCCGCTCCTGTCACACCCAGAGCCTAATAGGAACCAGCCGTGCACCGCTCACCACTCAGTAATACCCGCTCCTGTCACACCCAGAGCCTGATAGGAACCAGCCGTGCACCGTGTACCACTCAGTAATACCCGCTCCTGTCACACCCAGAGCCTGATAGGAACCAGCCATGCACCGCGTACCACTCAGTAATACCCGCTCCTGTCACACCCAGAGCCTGATAGGAACCAGCCGTGCACCGCGTACCACTCAGTAATACCCGCTCCTGTCACACCCAGAGCCTGATAGGAACCAGCCATGCACCGCGTACCACCCAGTAATACCCGCTCCTGTCATACCCAGAGCCTGATAGGAACCAGCCATGCACCGCGTACCACTCAGTAATACCCGCTCCTGTCACACCCAGAGCCTGATAGGAACCAGCCGTGCACCGCGTACCACTCAGTAATACCCGCTCCTGTCATACCCAGAGCCTGATAGGAACCAGCCGTGCACCGCGTACCACTCAGAATACCCGCTCCTGTCACACCCAGAGCCTGATAGGAACCAGCCGTGCACCGCGTACCACTCAGTGATACCCGCTCCTGTCACACCCAGAGCCTGATAGGAACCAGCCGTGCACCGCTCACCACTCAGTAATACCCGCTCCTGTCACACCCAGAGCCTGATAGGAACCAGCCGTGCACCGCGTACCACTCAGTAATACCCGCTCCTGTCATACCCAGAGCCTAATAGGAACCAGCCGTGCACCGCTCACCACTCAGTAATACACGCTCCTGTCACACCCAGAGCCTGATAGGAACCAGCCGTGCACCGCGTACCACTCAGTAATACCCGCTCCTGTCACACCCAGGGCCTGATAGGAACCAGCCGTGCACCGCGTACCACTCAGTAATACCCGCTCCTGTCACACCCAGAGCCTGATAGGAACCAGCCGTGCACCGCGTACCACTCAGCAATACCCGCTCCTGTCACACCCAGAGCCTGATAGGAACCAGCCGTGCACCGCGTACCACTCAGTAATACCCGCTCCTGTCATACCCAGAGCCTGATAGGAACCAGCCGTGCACCGCGTACCACTAAGTAATACCCGCTCCTGTCACACCCAGAGCCTGATAGGAACCAGCCATGCACCGCTCACCACTCAGTAATACCCGCTCCTGTCACACCCAGAGCCTGATAGGAACCAGCCGTGCACCGCGTACCACTCAGTAATACCCGCTCCTGTCATACCCAGAGCCTAATAGGAACCAGCCGTGCACCGCTCACCACTCAGTAATACCCGCTCCTGTCACACCCAGAGCCTGATAGGAACCAGCCGTGCACCGTGTACCACTCAGTAATACCCGCTCCTGTCACACCCAGAGCCTGATAGGAACCAGCCGTGCACCGCGTACCACTCAGTAATACCCGCTCCTGTCACACCCAGAGCCTGATAGGAACCAGCCATGCACCGCGTACCACTCAGTCATACCCGCTCCTGTCATACCCAGAGCCTGATAGGAACCAGCCGTGCACCGCTCACCACTCAGTAATACCCGCTCCTGTCACACCCAGAGCCTGATAGGAACCAGCCGTGCACCGCTCACCACTCAGTAATACCCGCTCCTGTCATACCCAGAGCCTGATAGGAACCAGCCGTGCACCGCTCACCACTCAGTAATACCCGCTCCTGTCACACCCAGAGCCTGATAGGAACCAGCCGTGCACCGCGTACCACTCAGTAATACCCGCTCCTGTCACACCCAGGGCCTGATAGGAACCAGCCGTGCACCGCGTACCACTCAGTAATACCCGCTCCTGTCACACCCAGAGCCTGATAGGAACCAGCCGTGCACCGCGTACCACTCAGTAATACCCGCTCCTGTCATACCCAGAGCCTAATAGGAACCAGCCGTGCACCGCTCACCACTCAGTAATACACGCTCCTGTCACACCCAGAGCCTGATAGGAACCAGCCGTGCACCGCGTACCACTCAGTAATACCCGCTCCTGTCACACCCAGGGCCTGATAGGAACCAGCCGTGCACCGCGTACCACTCAGTAATACCCGCTCCTGTCACACCCAGAGCCTGATAGGAACCAGCCGTGCACCGCGTACCACTCAGCAATACCCGCTCCTGTCACACCCAGAGCCTGATAGGAACCAGCCGTGCACCGCGTACCACTCAGTAATACCCGCTCCTGTCATACCCAGAGCCTGATAGGAACCAGCCGTGCACCGCGTACCACTCAGTAATACCCGCTCCTGTCACACCCAGAGCCTGATAGGAACCAGCCATGCACCGCTCACCACTCAGTAATACCCGCTCCTGTCACACCCAGAGCCTGATAGGAACCAGCCGTGCACCGCGTACCACTCAGTAATACCCGCTCCTGTCATACCCAGAGCCTAATAGGAACCAGCCGTGCACCGCTCACCACTCAGTAATACCCGCTCCTGTCACACCCAGAGCCTGATAGGAACCAGCCGTGCACCGCGTACCACTCAGCAATACCCGCTCCTGTCACACCCAGAGCCTGATAGGAACCAGCCGTGCACCGCGTACCACTCAGTAATACCCGCTCCTGTCATACCCAGAGCCTAATAGGAACCAGCCGTGCACCGCTCACCACTCAGTAATACACGCTCCTGTCACACCCAGAGCCTGATAGGAACCAGCCGTGCACCGCGTACCACTCAGTAATACCCGCTCCTGTCACACCCAGGGCCTGATAGGAACCAGCCGTGCACCGCGTACCACTCAGTAATACCCGCTCCTGTCACACCCAGAGCCTGATAGGAACCAGCCGTGCACCGCGTACCACTCAGCAATACCCGCTCCTGTCACACCCAGAGCCTGATAGGAACCAGCCGTGCACCGCGTACCACTCAGTAATACCCGCTCCTGTCATACCCAGAGCCTGATAGGAACCAGCCGTGCACCGCGTACCACTCAGTAATACCCGCTCCTGTCACACCCAGAGCCTGATAGGAACCAGCCATGCACCGCTCACCACTCAGTAATACCCGCTCCTGTCACACCCAGAGCCTGATAGGAACCAGCCGTGCACCGCGTACCACTCAGTAATACCCGCTCCTGTCATACCCAGAGCCTAATAGGAACCAGCCGTGCACCGCTCACCACTCAGTAATACCCGCTCCTGTCACACCCAGAGCCTGATAGGAACCAGCCGTGCACCGTGTACCACTCAGTAATACCCGCTCCTGTCACACCCAGAGCCTGATAGGAACCAGCCGTGCACCGCGTACCACTCAGTAATACCCGCTCCTGTCACACCCAGAGCCTGATAGGAACCAGCCATGCACCGCGTACCACTCAGTAATACCCGCTCCTGTCATACCCAGAGCCTGATAGGAACCAGCCGTGCACCGCTCACCACTCAGTAATACCCGCTCCTGTCACACCCAGAGCCTGATAGGAACCAGCCGTGCACCGCTCACCACTCAGTAATACCCGCTCCTGTCATACCCAGAGCCTGATAGGAACCAGCCGTGCACCGCTCACCACTCAGTAATACCCGCTCCTGTCACACCCAGAGCCTGATAGGAACCAGCCGTGCACCGCTCACCACTCAGTAATACCCGCTCCTGTCACACCCAGAGCCTGATAGGAACCAGCCGTGCACCGCGTACCACTCAGTAATACCCGCTCCTGTCACACCCAGGGCCTGATAGGAACCAGCCGTGCACCGCGTAGCACTCAGCAATACCCGCTCCTGTCACACCCAGAGCCTGATAGGAACCAGCCGTGCACCGCGTACCACTCAGTAATACCCGCTCCTGTCATACCCAGAGCCTGATAGGAACCAGCCGTGCACCGCGTACCACTCAGTAATACCCGCTCCTGTCATACCCAGAGCCTAATAGGAACCAGCCGTGCACCGCTCACCACTCAGTAATACCCGCTCCTGTCACACCCAGAGCCTGATAGGAACCAGCCGTGCACCGTGTACCACTCAGTAATACCCGCTCCTGTCACACCCAGAGCCTGATAGGAACCAGCCGTGCACCGCGTACCACTCAGTAATACCCGCTCCTGTCACACCCAGAGCCTGATAGGAACCAGCCATGCACCGCGTACCACTCAGTAATACCCGCTCCTGTCATACCCAGAGCCTGATAGGAACCAGCCGTGCACCGCTCACCACTCAGTAATACCCGCTCCTGTCACACCCAGAGCCTGATAGGAACCAGCCGTGCACCGCGTACCACTCAGTAATACCCGCTCTTGTCATACCCAGAGCCTGATAGGAACCAGCCGTGCACCGCGTACCACTCAGTAATACACGCTCCTGTCATACCCAGAGCCTGATAGGAACCAGCCGTGCACCGCGTACCACTCAGTAATACCCGCTCCTGTCATACCCAGAGCCTAATAGGAACCAGCCGTGCACCGCTCACCACTCAGTAATACCCGCTCCTGTCACACCCAGAGCCTGATAGGAACCAGCCGTGCACCGTGTACCACTCAGTAATACCCGCTCCTGTCACACCCAGAGCCTGATAGGAACCAGCCGTGCACCGCGTACCACTCAGTAATACCCGCTCCTGTCACACCCAGAGCCTGATAGGAACCAGCCATGCACCGCGTACCACTCAGTAATACCCGCTCCTGTCATACCCAGAGCCTGATAGGAACCAGCCGTGCACCGCTCACCACTCAGTAATACCCGCTCCTGTCACACCCAGAGCCTGATAGGAACCAGCCGTGCACCGCTCACCACTCAGTAATACCCGCTCCTGTCATACCCAGAGCCTGATAGGAACCAGCCGTGCACCGCTCACCACTCAGTAATACCCGCTCCTGTCACACCCAGAGCCTGATAGGAACCAGCCGTGCACCGCTCACCACTCAGTAATACCCGCTCCTGTCACACCCAGAGCCTGATAGGAACCAGCCGTGCACCGCGTACCACTCAGTAATACCCGCTCCTGTCACACCCAGGGCCTGATAGGAACCAGCCGTGCACCGCGTAGCACTCAGCAATACCCGCTCCTGTCACACCCAGAGCCTGATAGGAACCAGCCGTGCACCGCGTACCACTCAGTAATACCCGCTCCTGTCATACCCAGAGCCTGATAGGAACCAGCCGTGCACCGCGTACCACTCAGTAATACCCGCTCCTGTCATACCCAGAGCCTAATAGGAACCAGCCGTGCACCGCTCACCACTCAGTAATACCCGCTCCTGTCACACCCAGAGCCTGATAGGAACCAGCCGTGCACCGTGTACCACTCAGTAATACCCGCTCCTGTCACACCCAGAGCCTGATAGGAACCAGCCGTGCACCGCGTACCACTCAGTAATACCCGCTCCTGTCACACCCAGAGCCTGATAGGAACCAGCCATGCACCGCGTACCACTCAGTAATACCCGCTCCTGTCATACCCAGAGCCTGATAGGAACCAGCCGTGCACCGCTCACCACTCAGTAATACCCGCTCCTGTCACACCCAGAGCCTGATAGGAACCAGCCGTGCACCGCGTACCACTCAGTAATACCCGCTCTTGTCATACCCAGAGCCTGATAGGAACCAGCCGTGCACCGCGTACCACTCAGTAATACACGCTCCTGTCATACCCAGAGCCTGATAGGAACCAGCCGTGCACCGCGTACCACTCAGTAATACCCGCTCCTGTCACACCCAGAGCCTGATAGGAACCAGCCGTGCACCGCTCACCACTCAGTAATACCCGCTCCTGTCACACCCAGAGCCTGATAGGAACCAGCCGTGCACCGTGTACCACTCAGTAATACCCGCTCCTGTCACACCCAGAGCCTGATACGAACCAGCCGTGCACCGCGTACCACTCAGTAATACCCGCTCCTGTCATACCCAGAGCCTGATAGGAACCAGCCGTGCACCGCGTACCACTCAGTAATACCCGCTCCTGTCACACCCAGAGCCTGATAGGAACCAGCCGTGCACCGCGTACCACTCAGTAATACACGCTCCTGTCATACCCAGAGCCTGATAGGAACCAGCCGTGCACCGCGTACCACTCAGTAATACCCGCTCCTGTCATACCCAGAGCCTGATAGGAACCAGCCGTGCACCGCGTACCACTCAGTAATACCCGCTCCTGTCACACCCAGAGCCTGATAGGAACCAGCCATGCACCGCTCACCACTCAGTAATACCCGCTCCTGTCACACCCAGAGCCTGATAGGAACCAGCCGTGCACCGCGTACCACTCAGTAATACCCGCTCCTGTCATACCCAGAGCCTAATAGGAACCAGCCGTGCACCGCTCACCACTCAGTAATACCCGCTCCTGTCACACCCAGAGCCTGATAGGAACCAGCCGTGCACCGTGTACCACTCAGTAATACCCGCTCCTGTCACACCCAGAGCCTGATAGGAACCAGCCGTGCACCGCGTACCACTCAGTAATACCCGCTCCTGTCACACCCAGAGCCTGATAGGAACCAGCCGTGCACCGCGTACCACTCAGTAATACCCGCTCCTGTCACACCCAGAGCCTGATAGGAACCAGCCGTGCACGGCTCACCACTCAGTAATACCCGCTCCTGTCATACCCAGAGCCTGATAGGAACCAGCCGTGCACCGCTCACCACTCAGTAATACCCGCTCCTGTCACACCCAGAGCCTGATAGGAACCAGCCGTGCACCGCGCACCACTCAGTAATACCCGCTCCTGTCACACCCAGAGCCTGATAGGAACCAGCCGTGCACCGCGTACCACTCAGTAATACCCGCTCCTGTCACACCCAGGGCCTGATAGGAACCAGCCGTGCACCGCGTACCACTCAGTAATACCCGCTCCTGTCACACCCAGAGCCTGATAGGAACCAGCCGTGCACCGCGTACCACTCAGCAATACCCGCTCCTGTCACACCCAGAGCCTGATAGGAACCAGCCGTGCACCGCTCACCACTCAGTAATACCCGCTCCTGTCATACCCAGAGCCTGATAGGAACCAGCCGTGCACCGCGTACCACTCAGTAATACCCGCTCCTGTCATACCCAGAGCCTAATAGGAACCTGCCGTGCACCGCTCACCACTCAGTAATACCCGCTCCTGTCACACCCAGAGCCTGATAGGAACCAGCCGTGCACCGCTCACCACTCAGTAATACCCGCTCCTGTCACACCCAGAGCCTGATAGGAACCAGCCGTGCACCGCGTACCACTCAGTAGTACCCGCTCCTGTCACACCCAGAGCCTGATAGGAACCAGCCATGCACCGCTCACCACTCAGTAATACCCGCTCTTGTCATACCCAGAGCCTGATAGGAACCAGCCGTGCACCGCGTACCACTCAGTAATACACGCTCCTGTCACACCCAGAGCCTGATAGGAACCAGCCGTGCACCGCGTACCACTCAGTAATACCCGCTCCTGTCACACCCAGAGCCTGATAGGAACCAGCCGTGCACCGCGTACCACTCAGTAATACCCGCTCCTGTCATACCCAGAGCCTGATAGGAACCAGCCGTGCACCGCGTACCACTCAGTATAACACGCTCCTGTCACACCCAGAGCCTGATAGGAACCAGCCGTGCACCGCGTACCACTCAGTAATACCCGCTCCTGTCATACCCAGAGCCTGATAGGAACCAGCCGTGCACCGCGTACCACTCAGTAATACCCGCTCCTGTCATACCCAGAGCCTGATAGGAACCAGCCGTGCACCGCGTACCACTCAGTAATACCCGCTCCTGTCACACCCAGAGCCTGATAGGAACCAGCCATGCACCGCTCACCACTCAGTAATACCCGCTCCTGTCACACCCAGAGCCTGATAGGAACCAGCCGTGCACCGCGTACCACTCAGTAATACCCGCTCCTGTCATACCCAGAGCCTAATAGGAACCAGCCGTGCACCGCTCACCACTCAGTAATACCCGCTCCTGTCACACCCAGAGCCTGATAGGAACCAGCCGTGCACCGTGTACCACTCAGTAATACCCGCTCCTGTCACACCCAGAGCCTGATAGGAACCAGCCGTGCACCGCGTACCACTCAGTAATACCCGCTCCTGTCACACCCAGAGCCTGATAGGAACCAGCCGTGCACCGCGTACCACTCAGTAATACCCGCTCCTGTCACACCCAGAGCCTGATAGGAACCAGCCGTGCACGGCTCACCACTCAGTAATACCCGCTCCTGTCATACCCAGAGCCTGATAGGAACCAGCCGTGCACCGCTCACCACTCAGTAATACCCGCTCCTGTCACACCCAGAGCCTGATAGGAACCAGCCGTGCACCGCGCACCACTCAGTAATACCCGCTCCTGTCACACCCAGAGCCTGATAGGAACCAGCCGTGCACCGCGTACCACTCAGTAATACCCGCTCCTGTCACACCCAGGGCCTGATAGGAACCAGCCGTGCACCGCGTACCACTCAGTAATACCCGCTCCTGTCACACCCAGAGCCTGATAGGAACCAGCCGTGCACCGCGTACCACTCAGCAATACCCGCTCCTGTCACACCCAGAGCCTGATAGGAACCAGCCGTGCACCGCTCACCACTCAGTAATACCCGCTCCTGTCATACCCAGAGCCTGATAGGAACCAGCCGTGCACCGCGTACCACTCAGTAATACCCGCTCCTGTCACACCCAGAGCCTGATAGGAACCAGCCGTGCACCGCTCACCACTCAGTAATACCCGCTCCTGTCACACCCAGAGCCTGATAGGAACCAGCCGTGCACCGCGTACCACTCAGTAATACCCGCTCCTGTCACACCCAGAGCCTGATAGGAACCAGCCATGCACCGCTCACCACTCAGTAATACCCGCTCTTGTCATACCCAGAGCCTGATAGGAACCAGCCGTGCACCGCGTACCACTCAGTAATACACGCTCCTGTCACACCCAGAGCCTGATAGGAACCAGCCGTGCACCGCGTACCACTCAGTAATACCCGCTCCTGTCACACCCAGAGCCTGATAGGAACCAGCCGTGCACCGCGTACCACTCAGTAATACCCGCTCCTGTCATACCCAGAGCCTGATAGGAACCAGCCGTGCACCGCGTACCACTCAGTATAACACGCTCCTGTCACACCCAGAGCCTGATAGGAACCAGCCGTGCACCGCGTACCACTCAGTAATACCCGCTCCTGTCATACCCAGAGCCTGATAGGAACCAGCCGTGCACCGCGTACCACTCAGTAATACCCGCTCCTGTCATACCTAGAGCCTGATAGGAACCAGCCGTGCACCGCGTACCACTCAGTAATACCCGCTCCTGTCACACCCAGAGCCTGATAGGAACCAGCCATGCACCGCTCACCACTCAGTAATACCCGCTCCTGTCACACCCAGAGCCTGATAGGAACCAGCCGTGCACCGCGTACCACTCAGTAATACCCGCTCCTGTCATACCCAGAGCCTAATAGGAACCAGCCGTGCACCGCTCACCACTCAGTAATACCCGCTCCTGTCACACCCAGAGCCTGATAGGAACCAGCCGTGCACCGTGTACCACTCAGTAATACCCGCTCCTGTCACACCCAGAGCCTGATAGGAACCAGCCGTGCACCGCGTACCACTCAGTAATACCCGCTCCTGTCACACCCAGAGCCTGATAGGAACCAGCCGTGCACCGCGTACCACTCAGTAATACCCGCTCCTGTCACACCCAGAGCCTGATAGGAACCAGCCGTGCACCGCGTACCACTCAGTAATACCCGCTCCTGTCACACCCAGAGCCTGATAGGAACCAGCCGTGCACCGCTCACCACTCAGTAATACCCGCTCCTGTCATACCCAGAGCCTGATAGGAACCAGCCGTGCACCGCTCACCACTCAGTAATACCCGCTCCTGTCACACCCAGAGCCTGATAGGAACCAGCCGTGCACCGCGCACCACTCAGTAATACCCGCTCCTGTCACACCCAGAGCCTGATAGGAACCAGCCGTGCACCGCGTACCACTCAGTAATACCCGCTCCTGTCACACCCAGGGCCTGATAGGAACCAGCCGTGCACCGCGTACCACTCAGTAATACCCGCTCCTGTCACACCCAGAGCCTGATAGGAACCAGCCGTGCACCGCGTACCACTCAGCAATACCCGCTCCTGTCACACCCAGAGCCTGATAGGAACCAGCCGTGCACCGCGTACCACTCAGTAATACCCGCTCCTGTCATACCCAGAGCCTGATAGGAACCAGCCGTGCACCGCGTACCACTCAGTAATACCCGCTCCTGTCATACCCAGAGCCTAATAGGAACCAGCCGTGCACCGCTCACCACTCAGTAATACCCGCTCCTGTCACACCCAGAGCCTGATAGGAACCAGCCGTGCACCGTGTACCACTCAGTAATACCCGCTCCTGTCACACCCAGAGCCTGATAGGAACCAGCCGTGCACCGCGTACCACTCAGCAATACCCGCTCCTGTCACACCCAGAGCCTGATAGGAACCAGCCGTGCACCGCTCACCACTCAGTAATACCCGCTCCTGTCATACCCAGAGCCTGATAGGAACCAGCCGTGCACCGCGTACCACTCAGCAATACCCGCTCCTGTCACACCCAGAGCCTGATAGGAACCAGCCATGCACCGCGTACCACTCAGTAATACCCGCTCCTGTCACACCCAGAGCCTGATACGAACCAGCCGTGCACCGCGTACCACTCAGTAATACCCGCTCCTGTCATACCCAGAGCCTGATAGGAACCAGCCGTGCACCGCGTACCACTCAGTATAACACGCCCCTGTCACACCCAGAGCCTGATAGGAACCAGCCGTGCACCGCGTACCACTCAGCAATACCCGCTCCTGTCATACCCAGAGCCTGATAGGAACCAGCCGTGCACCGCGTACCACTCAGTAATACCCGCTCCTGTCATACCCAGAGCCTGATAGGAACCAGCCATGCACCGCTCACCACTCAGTAATACCCGCTCCTGTCATACCCAGAGCCTAATAGGAACCAGCCGTGCACCGCGTACCACTCAGTAATACCCGCTCCTGTCACACCCAGAGCCTGATAGGAACCAGCCGTGCACCGCGTACCACTCAGTAATACACGCTCCTGTCACACCCAGAGCCTGATAGGAACCAGCCATGCACCGCGTACCACTCAGTAATACCCGCTCCTGTCACACCCAGAGCCTGATACGAACCAGCCGTGCACCGCGTACCACTCAGTAATACCCGCTCCTGTCATACCCAGAGCCTGATAGGAACCAGCCGTGCACCGCGTACCACTCAGTAATACACGCTCCTGTCACACCCCGAGCCTGATAGGAACCAGCCGTGCACCGCGTACCACTCAGTAATACACGCTCCTGTCATACCCAGAGCCTGATAGGAACCAGCCGTGCACCGCGTACCACTCAGTAATACCCGCTCCTGTTATACCCAGAGCCTGATAGGAACCAGCCGTGCACCGCGTACCACTCAGTAATACCCGCTCCTGTCACACCCAGAGCCTGATAGGAACCAGCCATGCACCGCTCACCACTCAGTAATACCCGCTCCTGTCACACCCAGAGCCTGATAGGAACCAGCCGTGCACCGCGTACCACTCAGAATACCCGCTCCTGTCATACCCAGAGCCTAATAGGAACCAGCCGTGCACCGCTCACCACTCAGTAATACCCGCTCCTGTCACACCCAGAGCCTGATAGGAACCAGCCGTGCACCGTGTACCACTCAGTAATACCCGCTCCTGTCACACCCAGAGCCTGATAGGAACCAGCCGTGCACCGCGTACCACTCAGTAATACCCGCTCCTGTCACACCCAAAGCCTGATAGGAACCAGCCATGCACCGCGTACCACTCAGTAATACACGCTCCTGTCATACCCAGAGCCTGATAGGAACCAGCCGTGCACCGTGTACCACTCAGTAATACCCGCTCCTGTCACACCCAGAGCCTGATAGGAACCAGCCGTGCACCGCGTACCACTCAGTAATACCCGCTCCTGTCACACCCAGAGCCTGATAGGAACCAGCCATGCACCGCGTACCACTCAGTAATACCCGCTCCAGTCATACCCAGAGCCTGATAGGAACCAGCCGTGCACCGCTCACCACTCAGTAATACCCGCTCCTGTCACACCCAGAGCCTGATAGGAACCAGCCGTGCACCGCTCACCACTCAGTAATACCCGCTCCTGTCATACCCAGAGCCTGATAGGAACCAGCCGTGCACCGCTCACCACTCAGTAATACCCGCTCCTGTCACACCCAGAGCCTGATAGGAACCAGCCGTGCACCGCTCACCACTCAGTAATACCCGCTCCTGTCACACCCAGAGCCTGATAGGAACCAGCCGTGCACCGCGTACCACTCAGTAATACCCGCTCCTGTCATACCCAGAGCCTGATAGGAACCAGCCGTGCACCGCGTACCACTCAGTATAACACGCTCCTGTCACACCCAGAGCCTGATAGGAACCAGCCGTGCACCGCGTACCACTCAGTAATACCCGCTCCTGTCATACCCAGAGCCTGATAGGAACCAGCCGTGCACCGCGTACCACTCAGTAATACCCGCTCCTGTCATACCCAGAGCCTGATAGGAACCAGCCATGCACCGCTCACCACTCAGTAATACCCGCTCCTGTCATACCCAGAGCCTAATAGGAACCAGCCGTGCACCGCGTACCACTCAGTAATACCCGCTCCTGTCACACCCAGAGCCTGATAGGAACCAGCCGTGCACCGCGTACCACTCAGTAATACACGCTCCTGTCACACCCAGAGCCTGATAGGAACCAGCCATGCACCGCGTACCACTCAGTAATACCCGCTCCTGTCACACCCAGAGCCTGATACGAACCAGCCGTGCACCGCGTACCACTCAGTAATACCCGCTCCTGTCATACCCAGAGCCTGATAGGAACCAGCCGTGCACCGTGTACCACTCAGTAATACACGCTCCAGTCATACCCAGAGCCTGATAGGAACCAGCCGTGCACCGCGTACCACTCAGTAATACCCGCTCCTGTCACACCCAGAGCCTGATAGGAACCAGCCGTGCACCGCTCACCACTCAGTAATACCCGCTCCTGTCATACCCAGAGCCTGATAGGAACCAGCCGTGCACCGCTCACCACTCAGTAATACCCGCTCCTGTCACACCCAGAGCCTGATAGGAACCAGCCGTGCACCGCTCACCACTCAGTAATACCCGCTCCTGTCACACCCAGAGCCTGATAGGAACCAGCCGTGCACCGCGTACCACTCAGTAATACCCGCTCCTGTCATACCCAGAGCCTGATAGGAACCAGCCGTGCACCGCGTACCACTCAGTATAACACGCTCCTGTCACACCCAGAGCCTGATAGGAACCAGCCGTGCACCGCGTACCACTCAGTAATACCCGCTCCTGTCATACCCAGAGCCTGATAGGAACCAGCCGTGCACCGCGTACCACTCAGTAATACCCGCTCCTGTCATACCCAGAGCCTGATAGGAACCAGCCATGCACCGCTCACCACTCAGTAATACCCGCTCCTGTCATACCCAGAGCCTAATAGGAACCAGCCGTGCACCGCGTACCACTCAGTAATACCCGCTCCTGTCACACCCAGAGCCTGATAGGAACCAGCCGTGCACCGCGTACCACTCAGTAATACACGCTCCTGTCACACCCAGAGCCTGATAGGAACCAGCCATGCACCGCGTACCACTCAGTAATACCCGCTCCTGTCACACCCAGAGCCTGATACGAACCAGCCGTGCACCGCGTACCACTCAGTAATACCCGCTCCTGTCATACCCAGAGCCTGATAGGAACCAGCCGTGCACCGTGTACCACTCAGTAATACACGCTCCTGTCATACCCAGAGCCTGATAGGAACCAGCCGTGCACCGCGTACCACTCAGTAATACCCGCTCCTGTCATACCCAGAGCTTGATAGGAACCAGCCGTGCACCGCGTACCACTCAGTAATACCCGCTCCTGTCACACCCAGAGCCTGATAGGAACCAGCCATGCACCGCTCACCACTCAGTAATACCCGCTCCTGTCACACCCAGAGCCTGATAGGAACCAGCCGTGCACCGCGTACCACTCAGAATACCCGCTCCTGTCATACCCAGAGCCTAATAGGAACCAGCCGTGCACCGCGTACCACTCAGTAATACCCGCTCCTGTCACACCCAGAGCCTGATAGGAACCAGCCGTGCACCGTGTACCACTCAGTAATACCCGCTCCTGTCACACCCAGAGCCTGATAGGAACCAGCCGTGCACCGCGTACCACTCAGTAATACCCGCTCCTGTCACACCCAGAGCCTGATAGGAACCAGCCATGCACCGCGTACCACTCAGTAATACCCGCTCCTGTCATACCCAGAGCCTGATAGGAACCAGCCGTGCACCGCTCACCACTCAGTAATACCCGCTCCTGTCACACCCAGAGCCTGATAGGAACCAGCCGTGCACCGCTCACCACTCAGTAATACCCGCTCCTGTCATACCCAGAGCCTGATAGGAACCAGCCGTGCACCGCTCACCACTCAGTAATACCCGCTCCTGTCACACCCAGAGCCTGATAGGAACCAGCCGTGCACCGCGTACCACTCAGTAATACCCGCTCCTGTCATACCCAGAGCCTAATAGGAACCAGCCGTGCACCGCGTACCACTCAGTAATACCCGCTCCTGTCACACCCAGAGCCTGATAGGAACCAGCCGTGCACCGCGTACCACTCAGTAATACACGCTCCTGTCACACCCAGAGCCTGATAGGAACCAGCCATGCACCGCGTACCACTCAGTAATACCCGCTCCTGTCATACCCAGAGCCTGATAGGAACCAGCCGTGCACCGCGTACCACTCAGTAATACCCGCTCCTGTCATACCCAGAGCCTGATAGGAACCAGCCGTGCACCGCGTACCACTCAGTAATACACGCTCCTGTCACACCCAGAGCCTGATAGGAACCAGCCGTGCACCGCGTACCACTCAGTAATACACGCTCCTGTCATACCCAGAGCCTGATAGGAACCAGCCGTGCACCGCGTACCACTCAGTAATACCCGCTCCTGTCATACCCAGAGCCTGATAGGAACCAGCCGTGCACCGCGTACCACTCAGTAATACCCGCTCCTGTCACACCCAGAGCCTGATAGGAACCAGCCATGCACCGCTCACCACTCAGTAATACCCGCTCCTGTCACACCCAGAGCCTGATAGGAACCAGCCGTGCACCGCGTACCACTCAGAATACCCGCTCCTGTCATACCCAGAGCCTAATAGGAACCAGCCGTGCACCGCTCACCACTCAGTAATACCCGCTCCTGTCACACCCAGAGCCTGATAGGAACCAGCCGTGCACCGTGTACCACTCAGTAATACCCGCTCCTGTCACACCCAGAGCCTGATAGGAACCAGCCGTGCACCGCGTACCACTCAGTAATACCCGCTCCTGTCACACCCAGAGCCTGATAGGAACCAGCCATGCACCGCGTACCACTCAGTAATACCCGCTCCTGTCACACCCAGAGCCTGATAGGAACCAGCCGTGCACCGCTCACCACTCAGTAATACCCGCTCCTGTCATACCCAGAGCCTGATAGGAACCAGCCGTGCACCGCTCACCACTCAGTAATACCCGCTCCTGTCACACCCAGAGCCTGATAGGAACCAGCCGTGCACCGCTCACCACTCAGTAATACCCACTCCTGTCACACCCAGAGCCTGATAGGAACCAGCCGTGCACCGCGTACCACTCAGTAATACCCGCTCCTGTCACACCCAGAGCCTGATAGGAACCAGCCGTGCACCGTGTACCACTCAGTAATACCCGCTCCTGTCACACCCAGAGCCTGATAGGAACCAGCCATGCACCGCGTACCACTCAGTAATACCCGCTCCTGTCATACCCAGAGCCTGATAGGAACCAGCCGTGCACCGCGTACCACTCAGTAATACCCGCTCCTGTCACACCCAGAGCCTGATAGGAACCAGCCATGCACCGCTCACCACTTAGCAATACCCGCTCCTGTCACACCCAGAGCCTGATAGGAACCAGCCGTGCACCGCGTACCACTCAGAATACCCGCTCCTGTCATACCCAGAGCCTAATAGGAACCAGCCGTGCACCGCGTACCGATCAGCAATACCCGCTCCTGTCACACCCAGAGCCTGATAGGAACCAGCCATGCACCGTGTACCACTCAGCAATACCCGCTCCTGTCACACCCAGAGCCTGATAGGAACCAGCCGTGCACCGCGTACCACTCAGTAATACCCGCTCCTGTCACACCCAGAGCCTGATAGGAACCAGCCATGCACCGCGTACCACTCAGTAATACCCGCTCCTGTCACACCCAGAGCCTGATAGGAACCAGCCGTGCACCGCTCACCACTCAGTAATACCCGCTCCTGTCATACCCAGAGCCTGATAGGAACCAGCCGTGCACCGCTCACCACTCAGTAATACCCGCTCCTGTCACACCCAGAGCCTGATAGGAACCAGCCGTGCACCGCTCACCACTCAGTAATACCCACTCCTGTCACACCCAGAGCCTGATAGGAACCAGCCGTGCACCGCGTACCACTCAGTAATACCCGCTCCTGTCACACCCAGAGCCTGCTAGGAACCAGCCGTGCACCGCTCACCACTCAATAATACACGCTCCTGTCATACCCAGAGCCTGATAGGAACCAGCCGTGCACCGCGTACCACTCAGTAATACCCGCTCCTGTCATACCCAGAGCCTGATAGGAACCAGCCGTGCACCGCTCACCACTCAGTAATACCCGCTCCTGTCACACCCAGAGCCTGATAGGAACCAGCCGTGCACCGCGTACCACTCGGTAATAACCGCTCCTGTCACACTCAGGGCCTGATAGGAACCAGCCGTGCACCGCGTACCACTCAGTAATACCCGCTCCTGTCACACCCAGAGCCTGATAGGAACCAGCCGTGCACCGCGTACCACTCAGCAATACCCGCTCCTGTCACACCCAGAGCCTGATAGGAACCAGCCGTGCACCGCTCACCACTCAGTAATACCCGCTCCTGTCATACCCAGAGCCTGATAGGAACCAGCCGTGCACCGCGTACCACTCAGTAATACCCGCTCCTGTCATACCCAGAGCCTAATAGGAACCAGCCGTGCACCGCTCACCACTCAGTAATACCCGCTCCTGTCACACCCAGAGCCTGATAGGAACCAGCCGTGCACCGTGTACCACTCAGTAATACCCGCTCCTGTCACACCCAGAGCCTGATAGGAACCAGCCGTGCACCGCGTACCACTCAGTAATACCCGCTCCTGTCACACCCAGAGCCTGATAGGAACCAGCCATGCACCGCGTACCACTCAGTAATACCCGCTCCTGTCATACCCAGAGCCTGATAGGAACCAGCCGTGCACCGCTCACCACTCAGTAATACCTGCTCCTGTCACACCCAGAGCCTGATAGGAACCAGCCATGCACCGCTCACCACTCAGTAATACCCGCTCTTGTCATACCCAGAGCCTGATAGGAACCAGCCGTGCACCGCGTACCACTCAGTAATACACGCTCCTGTCACACCCAGAGCCTGATAGGAACCAGCCATGCACCGCGTACCACTCAGTAATACCCGCTCCT
The DNA here is from genome assembly GCA_964036045.1 of Eutreptiella sp. 'Long Island Sound 2002'. Taxonomy (NCBI): domain Eukaryota; phylum Euglenozoa; class Euglenophyceae; order Eutreptiales; family Eutreptiaceae; genus Eutreptiella; species Eutreptiella sp. 'Long Island Sound 2002'. Next base: position 44,109,079 of record OZ038385.1, read on the forward strand.
GTCACACCCAGAGCCTGATAGGAACCAGCCGTGCACCGCGTACCACTCAGTAATACCCGCTCCTGTCATACCCAGAGCCTGATAGGAACCAGCCGTGCACCGCGTACCACTCAGTAATACACGCTCCTGTCACACCCAGAGCCTGATAGGAACCAGCCATGCACCGCGTACCACTCAATAATACACGCTCCTGTCATACCCAGAGCCTGATAGGAACCAGCCGTGCACCGCGTACCACTCAGTAATACCCGCTCCTGTCATACCCAGAGCCTGATAGGAACCAGCCGTGCACCGCGTACCACTCAGTAATACCCGCTCCTGTCACACCCAGAGCCTGATAGGAACCAGCCATGCACCGCTCACCACTCAGTAATACCCGCTCCTGTCACACCCAGAGCCTGATAGGAACCAGCCGTGCACCGCGTACCACTCAGTAATACCCGCTCCTGTCATACCCAGAGCCTAATAGGAACCAGCCGTGCACCGCTCACCATTCAGTAATACCCGCTCCTGTCACACCCAGAGCCTGATAGGAACCAGCCGTGCACCGTGTACCACTCAGTAATACCCGCTCCTGTCACACCCAGAGCCTGATAGGAACCAGCCGTGCACCGCGTACCACTCAGTAATACCCGCTCCTGTCACACCCAGAGCCTGATAGGAACCAGCCATGCACCGCATACCACTCAGTAATACCCGCTCCTGTCATACCCAGAGCCTGATAGGAACCAGCCGTGCACCGCTCACCACTCAGTAATACCCGCTCCTGTCACACCCAGAGCCTGATAGGAACCAGCCGTGCACCGCTCACCACTCAGTAATACCCGCTCCTGTCATACCCAGAGCCTGATAGGAACCAGCCGTGCACCGCTCACCACTCAGTAATACCCGCTCCTGTCACACCCAGAGCCTGATAGGAACCAGCTGTGCACCGCTCACCACTCAGTAATACCCGCTCCTGTCACACCCAGAGCCTGATAGGAACCAGCCGTGCACCGCGTACCACTCAGTAATACCCGCTCCTGTCACACCCAGGGCCTGATAGGAACCAGCCGTGCACCGCGTACCACTCAGTAATACCCGCTCCTGTCACACCCAGAGCCTGATAGGAACCAGCCGTGCACCGCGTACCACTCAGCAATACCCGCTCCTGTCACACCCAGAGCCTGATAGGAACCAGCCGTGCACCGCGTACCACTCAGTAATACCCGCTCCTGTCATACCCAGAGCCTGATAGGAACCAGCCGTGCACCGCGTACCACTCAGTAATACCCGCTCCTGTCACACCCAGAGCCTAATAGGAACCAGCCGTGCACCGCTCACCACTCAGTAATACCCGCTCCTGTCATACCCAGAGCCTGATAGGAACCAGCCGTGCACCGCTCACCACTCAGTAATACCCGCTCCTGTCACACCCAGAGCCTGATAGGAACCAGCCGTGCACCGCGTACCACTCAGTAATACCCGCTCCTGTCACACCCAGAGCCTGATAGGAACCAGCCATGCACCGCGTACCACTCAGTAATACCCGCTCCTGTCATACCCAGAGCCTGATAGGAACCAGCCGTGCACCGCTCACCACTCAGTAATACCCACTCCTGTCACACCCAGAGCCTGATAGGAACCAGCCATGCACCGCTCACCACTCAGTAATACCCGCTCCTGTCACACCCAGAGCCTGATAGGAACCAGCCATGCACCGCTCACCACTCAGTAATACCCGCTCCTGTCACACCCAGAGCCTGATACGAAACAGCCGTGCACCGCGTACCACTCAGTAATACCCGCTCCTGTCATACCCAGAGCCTGATAGGAACCAGCCGTGCACCGCGTACCACTCAGTAATACCCGCTCCTGTCACACCCAGAGCCTAATAGGAACCAGCCGTGCACCGCTCACCACTCAGTAATACCCGCTCCTGTCATACCCAGAGCCTGATAGGAACCAGCCGTGCACCGCTCACCACTCAGTAATACCCGCTCCTGTCACACCCAGAGCCTGATAGGAACCAGCCGTGCACCGCGTACCACTCAGTAATACCCGCTCCTGTCACACCCAGAGCCTGATAGGAACCAGCCATGCACCGCGTACCACTCAGTAATACCCGCTCCTGTCATACCCAGAGCCTGATAGGAACCAGCCGTGCACCGCTCACCACTCAGTAATACCCGCTCTTGTCATACCCAGAGCCTGATAGGAACCAGCCGTGCACCGCGTACCACTCAGTAATACACGCTCCTGTCACACCCAGAGCCTGATAGGAACCAGCCATGCACCGCTCACCACTCAGTAATACCCGCTCCTGTCACACCCAGAGCCTGATACGAAACAGCCGTGCACCGCGTACCACTCAGTAATACCCGCTCCTGTCATACCCAGAGCCTGATAGGAACCAGCCATGCACCGCGTACCACTCAGTAATACACGCTCCTGTCACACCCAGAGCCTGATAGGAACCAGCCATGCACCGCGTACCACTTAGTAATACCCGCTCCTGTCATACCCAGAGCCTGATAGGAACCAGCCGTGCACCGCGTACCACTCAGTAATACCCGCTCCTGTCATACCCAGAGCCTGATAGGAACCAGCCGTGCACCGCGTACCACTCAGTAATACCCGCTCCTGTCATACCCAGAGCCTAATAGGAACCAGCCGTGCACCGCTCACCACTCAGTAATACCCGCTCCTGTCACACCCAGAGCTTGATAGGAACCAGCCGTGCACCGTGTACCACTCAGTAATACCCGCTCCTGTCACACCCAGAGCCTGATAGGAACCAGCCGTGCACCGCGTACCACTCAGTAATACCCGCTCCTGTCACACCCAGAGCCTGATAGGAACCAGCCATGCACCGCGTACCACTCAGTAATACCCGCTCCTGTCATACCCAGAGCCTGATAGGAACCAGCCGTGCACCGCTCACCACTCAGTAATACCCGCTCCTGTCACACCCAGAGCCTGATAGGAACCAGCCATGCACCGCTCACCACTCAGTAATACCCGCTCTTGTCATACCCAGAGCCTGATAGGAACCAGCCGTGCACCGCGTACCACTCAGTAATACACGCTCCTGTCACACCTAGAGCCTGATAGGAACCAGCCATGCACCGCGTACCACTCAGTAATAACCGCTCCTGTCACACCCAGAGCCTGATACGAACCAGCCGTGCACCGCGTACCACTCAGTAATACCCGCTCCTGTCATACCCAGAGCCTGATAGGAACCAGCCGTGCACCGCGTACCACTCAGTAATACACGCTCCTGTCATACCCAGAGCCTGATAGGAACCAGCCGTGCACCGCGTACCACTCAGTAATACCCGCTCCTGTCATACCCAGAGCCTGATAGGAACCAGCCGTGCACCGCGTACCACTCAGTAATACACGCTCCTGTCACACCCAGAGCCTGATAGGAACCAGCCGTGCACCGCGTACCACTCAGTAATACCCGCTCCTGTCATACCCAGAGCCTGATAGGAACCAGCCGTGCACCGCGTACCACTCAGTAATACACGCTCCTGTCACACCCAGAGCCTGATAGGAACCAGCCATGCACCGCGTACCACTCAGTAATACCCGCTCCTGTCACACCCAGAGCCTGATAGGAACCAGCCGTGCACCGCGTACCACTCAGTAATACCCGCTCCTGTCACACCCAGAGCCTGATAGGAACCAGCCGTGCACCGCTCACCACTCAGTAATACCCGCTCCTGTCACACCCAGAGCCTGATAGGAACCAGCCATGCACCGCTCACCACTCAGTAATACCCGCTCCTGTCATACCCAGAGCCTGATAGGAACCAGCCGTGCACCGCTCACCACTCAGCAATACCCGCTCCTGTCATACCCAGAGCCTGATAGGAACCAGCCATGCACCGCTCAGCACTCAGTAATACCCGCTCTTGTCACACCCAGAGCCTGATAGGAACCAGCCGTGCACCGCGTACCACTCAGTAATACCCGCTCCTGTCATACCCAGAGCCTGATAGGAACCAGCCGTGCACCGCGTACCACTCAGAATACCCGCTCCTGTCACACCCAGAGCCTGATAGGAACCAGCCATGCACCGCTCACCACTCAGTAATACCCGCTCCTGTCACACCCAGAGCCTGATAGGAACCAGCCGTGCACCGCGTACCACTCAGTAATACCCGCTCCTGTCATACCCAGAGCCTAATAGGAACCAGCCGTGCACCGCTCACCACTCAGTAATACCCGCTCCTGTCACACCCAGAGCCTGATAGGAACCAGCCGTGCACCGTGTACCACTCAGTAATTTCCGCTCCTGTCACACCCAGAGCCTCATAGGAACCAGCCGTGCACCGCGTACCACTCAGTAATACCCGCTCCTGTCATACCCAGAGCCTGATAGGAACCAGCCGTGCACCGCGTACCACTCAGTAATACCCGCTCCTGTCACACCCACTGCCTGATAGGAACCAGCCATGCACCGCTCACCACTCAGCAATACCCGCTCCTGTCACACCCAGAGCCTGATAGGAACCAGCCGTGCACCGCGTACCACTCAGTAATACCCGCTCCTGTCACACCCAGAGCCTGATAGGAACCAGCCATGCACCGCGTACCACTCAGTAATACACGCTCCTGTCACACCCAGAGCCTGATAGGAACCAGCCGTGCACCGCTCACCACTCAGTAATACCCGCTCCTGTCACACCCAGAGCCTGATAGGAACCAGCCGTGCACCGCGTACCACTCAGTAATACCCGCTCCTGTCACACCCAGAGCCTGATAGGAACCAGCCGTGCACCGCTCACCACTCAGTAATACCCGCTCCTGTCACACCCAGAGCCTGATAGGAACCAGCCTTGTCCAATGTGTCAGGCATAAGTCGCAAACTTCAATTTTGGTGTAGTTCGCATGCATTTTTTTTTGGGACAAGGCGCGTGTGGGAAAAAATAAAAGTGCCATGGGCACGCGACCTATGCCAGAAAACGCAACTTGGTCTTTTTTCTGCACTTGACCTGCGCTTTCCTCTTGTCCAATGCCCGACTCAGCAGGGCCCAGCTCCATCCCTTGAGGTCCGACCTGGCAGACGCTGGCGGCGAACTCGTCCCCGGTTCCCATGCCCTTCCGCATTGCCCGGCAGGTTATCGCTGGCCCGGTGCCGGGCTGGGCAGGACACGATCTCCGTGACCGGGAACGTGCTGCGGGACTACCTCACGGACCTGTTCCCCATCCTGGAGCTTGGCACGTCGGCCAAGATGCTGTCCATCGTGCCGCTGGTGAACGGCGGGGGGATGTTCGAGACTGGCGCGGGCGGCTCAGCCCCAAAGCACGTGCAGCAGTTTGTGGAGGAGGGGCACCTGCGCTGGGACTCGCTCGGGGAGTTCCTCGCCTTGTCCGAGTCCCTCGCCCACGTGGGGGCCGTGTTCCAGAACAGCAAAGCCACGGTATTTGTGGAGGCCGCACTTTCCTCTCTGTTCCATGCGACTCCGATGAGTGCAGCCGCCGTCGGTTGGGCCTGCAACCGCCGTCGGGTGGCCGGCAACCGCCATCCGTTGCGCCCACAAGCGGCGTCCGCTCGGCCCGCGACCGCCGTCGGTTGGCCCGGGACCGCAACCGGCCTCGGTTGGCCCGGGACCGCGACCGCCGTCGGTTGGCCCGGGACCGCCGTCATTTTCCCCGGGACCGCAACCGCCGTCGGTTGGCCCGCAACCGCCGTCAGTTTCGCCAGGACCGCGACTGCCGTCGGTTGGCCCGGGACCGCGACCGCCGTCGGTTGGCCCGCAACCGCCGTTAGTTTCCCCGGGACCGCGACCGCCGTCGGTTGGCCCGCAACCGCCGTCATTTTCCCCGGGACCGCGACCGCCTTCCGTTGGCCCGCAACCGCCGTCAGTTTCCCCGTGACCGCAACCGCCGTCGGTTGGCCCGGGACCGCGACCGCCGTCGGTTGGCCCGCAACCGCCGTCGGTTGGCCCGGGACCGCGACCGCCGTCGGTTGGCCCGCAACCGCCGTCAGTTTCCCCGGGACCGCAACCGCCCTCAGTTGGCCTGCAACCGCCGTCAGTTTCGCCGGGACCGCAACCGCCGTCGGTTGGCCCGGGACCGCAACCGCCGTCGGTTGGCCCGCAACCGCCGTCAGTTTCCCCGGGACCGCAACCGCCGTCAATTTCACCGGGACCGCAACCGCCGTCAGTTGGCCCGGGACCGCGACCGCCGTCGGTTGGCCCGCAACCGCCGTCAGTTTCCCCGGGACCGCAACCGCCGTCAGTTGGCCCGCAACCGCCGTCAGTTTCGCCGGGACCGCAACCGCCGTCGGTTGGCCCGGGACCGCGACCGCCGTCGGTTGGCCCGCAACCGCCGTCATTTTCCCCGGGACCGCAACCGCCTTCAATTTCACCGGGACCGCAACCGCCGTCGGTTGGCCCGGGACCGCGACCGCCGTCGGTGAGCCCGCAACCGCCGTCAGTTTCCCCGTGACCGCGACCGCCGTCGGTTGGCCCGCAACCGTCGTCATTTTCCCCGGGACCGCGACCGCCTTCGGTTGGCCCGCAACCGCCGTCAGTTTCCCCGGGACCGCGACCCCCGTCGGTTGGCCCGCAACCGCCGTTAGTTTCCCCGGGACCGCGACCGCCGTCGGTTGGCCCGCAACCGCCGTCAATTTCCCCGTGACCGCGACCGCCGTCGGTTGGCCCGCAACCGCCGTCATTTTCCCCGTGACCGCGACCGCCGTCGGTTGGCCCGCAACCGCCGTCAGTTTCGCCGGGACCGCGACCGCCGTCGGTTGGCCCGCAACCGCCGTCAGTTTCCCCGTGACCGCAACCGCCGTCGGTTGGCCCGCAACCGTCGTCAGTTTCCCCGGGACCGCCATCGCCGTCGGTTGGCCCGCAACCGCCGTCAGTTTCCCCGGGACCGCGACCGCCGTCGGTTGGCCCGCAACCGTCGTCAGTTTTCCCGTGACCGCGACCGCCGTCGGTTGGCCCGCAACCGCCGTCAGTTTCCCCGGGACCGCGACCGCCGTCGGTTGGCCCGCAACCGCCGTCAGTCTCCCCGTGACCGCAACCGCCGTCGGTTGGCCGGCAACCGTCGTCGGTTTTCCCGTGACCGCGACCGCCGTCGGTTGGCCCGCAACCGCCTTCAGTTTCCCCGGGACCGCGACCGCCGTCGGTTGGCCCGCAACCGCCGTCAGTTTCGCCGGGACCGCGACCGCCGTCGGTTGGCCCAGGACCGCGACCGCCGTCGGTTGGCCCGCAACCGCCGTCAGTTTCCCCGGGACCGCGACCGCCGTCGGTTGGCCCGCAACCGCCGTCATTTTCCGCGGGACCGCGACCGCCTTCCGTTGGCCCGCAACCGCCGTCAGTTTCCCCGTGACCGCAACCGCCGTCGGTTGGCCCGGGACCGCGACCGCCGTCGGTTGGCCCGCAACCGCCGTCAGTTTCCCCGGGACCGCAACCGCCGTCAATTTCACTGGGACCGCAACCGCCGTCGGTTGGCCCGGGACCGCGACCGCCGTCAGTTTCCCCGGGACCGCAACCGCCGTCAGTTGGCCCGCAACCGCCGTCAGTTTCGCCGGGACCGCAACCGCCGTCGGTTGGCCCGGGACCGCGACCGCCGTCGGTTGGCCCGCAACCGCCGTCATTTTCCCCGGGACCGCAACCGCCGTCGGTTGGCCCACAACCGCCGTCAGTTTCGCCAGGACCGCGACCGCCGTCGGTTGGCCCGGGACCGCGACCGCCGTCGGTGAGCCCGCAACCGCCGTCAGTTTCCCCGTGACCGCGACCGCCGTCGGTTGGCCCGCAACCGTCGTCATTTTCCCCGGGACCGCGACCGCCTTCGGTTGGCCCGCAACTGCCGTCAGTTTCCCCGGGACCGCGACCCCCGTCGGTTGGCCCGCAACCGCCGTCAGTTGCCCCGGGACCGCGACCGCCGTCGGTTGGCCCGCAACCGCCGTCAATTTCCCCGTGACCGCGACCGCCGTCGGTTGGCCCGCAACCGCCGTCATTTTCCCCGTGACCGCGACCGCCGTCGGTTGGCCGGCAACCGCCGTCAGTTTCGCCGGGACCGCGACCGCCGTCGGTTGGCCCGCAACCGCCGTCAGTTTCCCCGTGACCGCAACCGCCGTCGGTTGGCCGGCAACCGTCGTCAGTATACCCGGGACCGCGACCGCCGTCGGTTGGCCCGCAACCGCCGTCAGTTTCCCCGGGACCGCGACCGCCGTCGGTTGGCCCGCAACCGTCGTCAGTTTCCCCGGGACCGCGACCGCCGTCGGTTGGCCCGCAACCGCCGTCAGTTTCCCCGGGACCGCGACCGCCGTCGGTTGGCCCGCAACCGTCGTCAGTTTTCCCGTGACCGCGACCGCCGTCGGTTGGCCCGCAACCGTCGTCAGGTTTCCCGTGACCGCGACCGCCGTCGGTTGGCCCGCAACCGCCGTCAGTTTCCCCGGGACCGCGACCGCCGTCGGTTGGCCCGCAACCGCCGTCAGTTTCCCCGTGACCGCAACCGCCGTCGGTTGGCCGGCAACCGTCGTCGGTTTTCCCGTGACCGCGACCGCCGTCGGTTGGCCCGCAACCGCCTTCAGTTTCCCCGGGACCGCGACCGCCGTCGGTTGGCCCGCAACCGCCGTCAGTTTCGCCAGGACCGCGACCGCCGTCGGTTGGCCCAGGACCGCGACCGCCGTCGGTTGGCCCGCAACCGTCGTCAGTTTCCCCGGGACCGCGACTGCCGTCGGTTGGCCCGCAACCGCCGTCATTTTCCGCGGGACCGCGACCGCCTTCCGTTGGCCCGCAACCGCCGTCAGTTTCCCCGTGACCGCAACCGCCGTCGGTTGGCCCGGGACCGCGACCGCCGTCGGTTGGCCCGCAACCGCCGTCGGTTGGCCCGGGACCGCAACCGCCGTCGGTTGGCCCGCAACCGCCGTCAGTTTCCCCGGGACCGCAACCGCCGTCAATTTCACCGGGACCGCAACCGCCGTCGGTTGGCCCGGGACCGCGACCGCCGTCGGTTGGCCCGCAATGCCGTCAGTTTCCGCGGGTCCGCGACCGCCGTCGGTTGGCCCACAACCGCCGTCAGTTTCGCCAGCCCGCGACCGCCGTCGGTTGGCCCGGGACCGCGACCGCCGTCGGTGAGCCCGCAACCGCCGTCAGTTGGCCCGCAACCGCCGTCAGTTTCGCCGGGACCGCAACCGCCGTCGGTTGGCCCGGGACCGCGACCGCCGTCGGTTGGCCCGCAACCGCCGTCATTTTCCCCGGGACCGCAACCGCCGTCCGTTTCGCCAGCCCGCGACCGCCGTCGGTTGGCCCGGGACCGCGACCGCCGTCGGTGAGCCCGCAACCGCCGTCAGTTTCCCCGGGACCGCGACCGCTGTCGGTTGGCCCGCAACCGCCGTCATTTTCCGCGGGACCGCGACCGCCTTCCGTTGGCCCGCAACCGCCGTCAGTTTCCCCGTGACCGCAACCGCCGTCGGTTGGCCCGGGACCGCAACCGCCGTCGGTTGGCCCGCAACCGCCGTCAGTTTCCCCGGGACCGCAACCGCCGTCAATTTCACCGGGACCGCAACCGCCGTCGGTTGGCCCGGGACCGCGACCGCCGTCGGTTGGCCCGCAACCGCCGTCAGTTTCCCCGGGACCGCAACCGCCGTCAGTTGGCCCGCAACCGCCGTCAGTTTCGCCGGGACCGCAACCGCCGTCGGTTGGCCCGGGACCGCGACCGCCGTCGGTTGGCCCGCAACCGCCGTCATTTTCCCCGGGACCGCAACCGCCGTCGGTTGGCCCACAACCGCCGTCAGTTTCGCCAGCCCGCGACCGCCGTCGGTTGGCCCGGGACCGCGACCGCCGTCGGTGAGCCCGCAACCGCCGTCAGTTTCCCCGGGACCGCGACCGCTGTCGGTTGGCCCGCAACCGCCGCATTTTCCGCGGGACCGCGACCGCCTTCCGTTGGCCCGCAACCGCCGTCAGTTTCCCCGTGACCGCAACCGCCGTCGGTTGGCCCGGGACCGCGACCGCCGTCGGTTGGCCCGCAACCGCCGTCAGTTTCCCCGGGACCGCAACCGCCGTCAATTTCACCGGGACCGCAACCGCCGTCGGTTGGCCCGGGACCGCGACCGCCGTCGGTTGGCCCGCAACCGCCGTCAGTTTCCCCGGGACCGCAACCGCCGTCAGTTGGCCCGCAACCGCCGTCAGTTTCGCCGGGACCGCAACCGCCGTCGGTTGGCCCGGGACCGCGACCGCCGTCGGTTGGCCCGCAACCGCCGTCATTTTCCCCGGGACCGCAACCGCCGTCGGTTGGCCCACAACCGCCGTCAGTTTCGCCAGGACCGCGACCGCCGTCGGTTGGCCCGGGACCGCGACCGCCGTCGGTTGGCCCGCAACCGCCGTCAGTTTCCCCGTGACCGCGACCGCCGTCGGTTGGCCCGCAACCGTCGTCAGTTTCCCCGGGACCGCGACCGCCGTCGGTTGGCCCGCAACCGCCGTCAGTTTCCCCGGGACCGCGACCGCCGTCGGTTGGCCCGCAACCGTCGTCAGTTTTCCCGTGACCGCGACCGCCGTCGGTTGGCCCGCAACCGTCGTCAGGTTTCCCGTGACCGCGACCGCCGTCGGTTGGCCCGCAACCGCCGTCAGTTTCCCCGGGACCGCGACCGCCGTCGGTTGGCCCGCAACCGCCGTCAGTTTCCCCGTGACCGCAACCGCCGTCGGTTGGCCGGCAACCGTCGTCGGTTTTCCCGTGACCGCGACCGCCGTCGGTTGGCCCGCAACCGCCTTCAGTTTCCCCGGGACCGCGACCGCCGTCGGTTGGCCCGCAACCGCCGTCAGTTTCGCCGGGACCGCGACCGCCGTCGGTTGGCCCAGGACCGCGACCGCCGTCGGTTGGCCCGCAACCGTCGTCAGTTTCCCCGGAACCGCGACTGCCGTCGGTTGGCCCGCAACCGCCGTCATTTTCCGCGGGACCGCGACCGCCTTCCGTTGGCCCGCAACCGCCGTCAGTTTCCCCGTGACCGCAACCGCCGTCGGTTGGCCCGGGACCGCGACCGCCGTCGGTTGGCCCGCAACCGCCGTCGGTTGGCCCGGGACCGCAACCGCCGTCGGTTGGCCCGCAACCGCCGTCAGTTTCCCCGGGACCGCAACCGCCGTCAATTTCACCGGGACCGCAACCGCCGTCGGTTGGCCCGGGACCGCGACCGCCGTCGGTTGGCCCGCAATGCCGTCAGTTTCCCCGGGACCGCGACCGCCGTCGGTTGGCCCACAACCGCCGTCAGTTTCGCCAGCCCGCGACCGCCGTCGGTTGGCCCGGGACCGCGACAGCCGTCGGTGAGCCCGCAACCGCCGTCAGTTGGCCCGCAACCGCCGTCAGTTTCGCCGGGACCGCAACCGCCGTCGGTTGGCCCGGGACCGCGACCGCCGTCGGTTGGCCCGCAACCGCCGTCATTTTCCCCGGGACCGCAACCGCCGTCGGTTGGCCCACAACCGCCGTCAGTTTCGCCAGCCCGCGACCGCCGTCGGTTGGCCCGGGACCGCGACCGCCGTCGGTGAGCCCGCAACCGCCGTCAGTTTCCCCGGGACCGCGACCGCTGTCGGTTGGCCCGCAACCGCCGTCATTTTCCGCGGGACCGCGACCGCCTTCCGTTGGCCCGCAACCGCCGTCAGTTTCCCCGTGACCGCAACCGCCGTCGGTTGGCCCGGGACCGCGACCGCCGTCGGTTGGCCCGCAACCGCCGTCAGTTTCCCCGGGACCGCAACCGCCGTCAATTTCACCGGGACCGCAACCGCCGTCGGTTGGCCCGGGACCGCGACCGCCGTCGGTTGGCCCGCAACCGCCGTCAGTTTCCCCGGGACCGCAACCGCCGTCAGTTGGCCCGCAACCGCCGTCAGTTTCGCCGGGACCGCAACCGCCGTCGGTTGGCCCGGGACCGCGACCGCCGTCGGTTGGCCCGCAACCGCCGTCATTTTCCCCGGGACCGCAACCGCCGTCGGTTGGCCCACAACCGCCGTCAGTTTCGCCAGGACCGCGACCGCCGTCGGTTGGCCCGGGACCGCGACCGCCGTCGGTGAGCCCGCAACCGCCGTCAGTTTCCCCGTGACCGCGACCGCCGTCGGTTGGCCCGCAACCGTCGTCATTTTCCCCGGGACCGCGACCGCCTTCGGTTGGCCCGCAACTGCCGTCAGTTTCCCCGGGACCGCGACCCCCGTCGGTTGGCCCGCAACCGCCGTCAGTTTCCCCGGGACTGCGACCGCCGTCGGTTGGCCCGCAACCGCCGTCAATTTCCCCGTGACCGCGACCGCCGTCGGTTGGCCCGCAACCGCCGTCATTTTCCCCGTGACCGCGACCGCCGTCGGTTGGCCGGCAACCGCCGTCAGTTTCGCCGGGACCGCGACCGCCGTCGGTTGGCCCGCAACCGCCGTCAGTTTCCCCGTGACCGCAACCGCCGTCGGTTGGCCGGCAACCGTCGTCAGTATACCCGGGACCGCGACCGCCGTCGGTTGGCCCGCAACCGCCGTCAGTTTCCCCGGGACCGCGACCGCCGTCGGTTGGCCCGCAACCGTCGTCAGTTTCCCCGGGACCGCGACCGCCGTCGGTTGGCCCGCAACCGCCGTCAGTTTCCCCGGGACCGCGACCGCCGTCGGTTGGCCCGCAACCGTCGTCAGTTTTCCCGTGACCGCGACCGCCGTCGGTTGGCCCGCAACCGCCGTCAGGTTTCCCGTGACCGCGACCGCCGTCGGTTGGCCCGCAACCGCCGTCAGTTTCCCCGGGACCGCGACCGCCGTCGGTTGGCCCGCAACCGCCGTCAGTTTCCCCGTGACCGCAACCGCCGTCGGTTGGCCGGCAACCGTCGTCGGTTTTCCCGTGACCGCGACCGCCGTCGGTTGGCCCGCAACCGCCTTCAGTTTCCCCGGGACCGCGACCGCCGTCGGTTGGCCCGCAACCGCCGTCAGTTTCGCCGGGACCGCGACCGCCGTCGGTTGGCCCAGGACCGCGACCGCCGTCGGTTGGCCCGCAACCGTCGTCAGTTTCCCCGGGACCGCGACTGCCGTCGGTTGGCCCGCAACCGCCGTCATTTTCCGCGGGACCGCGACCGCCTTCCGTTGGCCCGCAACCGCCGTCAGTTTCCCCGTGACCGCAACCGCCGTCGGTTGGCCCGGGACCGCGACCGCCGTCGGTTGGCCCGCAACCGCCGTCAGTTTCCCCGTGACCGCAACCGCCGTCGGTTGGCCCGCAACCGCCGTCAGTTTCCCCGGGACCGCAACCGCCGTCAATTTCACCGGGACCGCAACCGCCGTCGGTTGGCCCGGGACCGCGACCGCCGTCGGTTGGCCCGCAATGCCGTCAGTTTCCCCGGGACCGCGACCGCCGTCGGTTGGCCCACAACCGCCGTCAGTTTCGCCAGCCCGCGACCGCCGTCGGTTGGCCCGGGACCGCGACCGCCGTCGGTGAGCCCGCAACCGCCGTCAGTTGGCCCGCAACCGCCGTCAGTTTCGCCGGGACCGCAACCGCCGTCGGTTGGCCCGGGACCGCGACCGCCGTCGGTTGGCCCGCAACCGCCGTCATTTTCCCCGGGACCGCAACCGCCGTCGGTTGGCCCACAACCGCCGTCAGTTTCGCCAGCCCGCGACCGCCGTCGGTTGGCCCGGGACCGCGACCGCCGTCGGTGAGCCCGCAACCGCCGTCAGTTTCCCCGGGACCGCGACCGCTGTCGGTTGGCCCGCAACCGTCGTCATTTTCCCCGGGACCGCGACCGCCTTCGGTTGGCCCGCAACCGCCGTCAGTTTCCCCCCGACCGCAACCGCCGTCGGTTGGCCCGCAATCGCCGTCAGTTTCCCCGGGAGTGCGACCGCCGTCGGTTGGCCCGCAACCGCCGTCAATTTCCCCGTGACCGCGACCGCCGTCGGTTGGCCCGCAACCGCCGTCATTTTCCCCGTGACCGCGACCGCCGTCGGTTGGCCCGCAACCGCCGTCAGTTTCGCCGGGACCGCGACCGCCGTCGGTTGGCCCGCAACCGCCGTCAGTTTCCCCGTGACCGCAACCGCCGTCGGTTGGCCGGCAACCGTCGTCAGTATACCCGGGACCGCGACCGCCGTCGGTTGGCCCGCAACCGCCGTCAGTTTCCCCGGGACCGCGACCGCCGTCCGTTGGCCCGCAACCGTCGTCAGTTTCCCCGCCACCGCGACCGCCGTCGGTTGGCCCGCAACCGCCGTCAGTTTCCCCGGGACCGCGACCGCCGTCGGTTGGCCCGCAACCGTCGTCAGTTTTCCCGTGACCGCGACCGCCGTCGGTTGGCCCGCAACCGCCGTCAGTTTCCCCGGGACCGCGACCGCCGTCGGTTGGCCCGCAACCGCCGTCAGTTTCCCCGGGACCGCGACCGCCGTCGGTTGGCCCGCAACCGCCGTCAGTTTCCCCGTGACCGCAACCGCCGTCGGTTGGCCGGCAACCGTCGTCAGTTTTCCCGTGACCGCGACCGCCGTGGGTTGGCCCGCAACCGCCGTCAGTTTCCCCGGGACCGCGACCCCCGTCGGTTGGCCCGCAACCGCCGTCAGTTTCCCCGTGACCGCGACCGCCGTCGGTTGGCCCGCAACCGTCGTCAGTTTCCCCGTGACCGCGACCGCCGTCGGTTGGCCCGCAACCGCCGTCATTTTCCCCGGGACCGCGACCGCCGTCGGTTGGCCCGCAACCGCCATCATTTTCCCCGGGACCGCAACCGCCGTCGGTTGGCCCACAACCGCCGTCAGTTTCGCCGGGACCGCGACCGCCGTCGGTTGGCCCGGGACCGCGACCGCCGTCGGTGAGCCCGCAACCGCCGTCAGTTTCCCCGTGACCGCGACCGCCGTCGGTTGGCCCGCAACCGTTGTCATTTTCCCCGGGACCGCGACCGCCTTCGGTTGGCCCGCAACCGCCGTCAGTTTCCCCGTGACCGCAACCGCCGTCGGTTGGCCCGCAACCGCCGTCAGTTTCGCCGGGACCGCGACCGCCGTCGGTTGGCCCGCAACCGCCGTCAGTTTCCCCGTGACCGCAACCGCCGTCGGTTGGCCGGCAACCGTCGTCAGTATACCCGGGACCGCGACCGCCGTCGGTTGGCCCGCAACCGCCGTCAGTTTCCCCGGGACCGCGACCGCCGTCGTTTGGCCTGCAACCGTCGTCAGTTTCCCCGGGACCGCGACCGCCGTCGGTTGGCCCGCAACCGCCGTCAGTTTCCCCGGGAGCGCGACCGCCGTCGGTTGGCCCGCAACCGTCGTCAGTTTTCCCGTGACCGCGACCGCCGTCGGTTGGCCCGCAACCGTCGTCAGTTTTCCCGTGACCGCGACCGCCGTCGGTTGGCCCGCAACCGCCGTCAGTTTCCCCGGGACCGCGACAGCCATCGGTTGGCCCGCATCCGCCGTCAGTTTCCCCGTGACCGCAACCGCCGTCGGTTGGCCGGCAACCGTCGTCGGTTTTCCCGTGACCGCGACCGCCGTCGGTTGGCCCGCAACCGCCTTCAGTTTCCCCGGGACCGCGACCGCCGTCGGTTGGCCCGCAACCGCCGTCAGTTTCGCCGGGACCGCGACCGCCGTCGGTTGGCCCAGGACCGCGACCGCCGTCGGTTGGCCCGCAACCGCCGTCAGTTTCCCCGGGACCGCGACCGCCGTCGGTTGGCCCGCAACCACCGTCATTTTCCGCGGGACCGCGACCGCCTTCCGTTGGCCCGCAACCGCCGTCAGTCTCCCCGTGACCGCAACCGCCGTCGGTTGGCCCGGGACCGCGACCGCCGTCGGTTGGCCCGCAACCGCCGTCGGTTGGCCCGGGACCGCAACCGCCGTCGGTTGGCCCGCAACCGCCTTCAGTTTCCCCGGGACCGCGACCGCCGTCGGTTGGCCCGCAACCGCCGTCAGTTTCGCCGGGACCGCGACCGCCGTCGGTTGGCCCAGGACCGCGACCGCCGTCGGTTGGCCCGCAACCGTCGTCAGTTTCCCCGGAACCGCGACTGCCGTCGGTTGGCCCGCAACCGCCGTCATTTTCCGCGGGACCGCGACCGCCTTCCGTTGGCCCGCAACCGCCGTCAGTTTCCCCGTGACCGCAACCGCCGTCGGTTGGCCCGGGACCGCGACCGCCGTCGGTTGGCCCGCAACCGCCGTCGGTTGGCCCGGGACCGCAACCGCCGTCGGTTGGCCCGCAACCGCCGTCAGTTTCCCCGGGACCGCAACCGCCGTCAATTTCACCGGGACCGCAACCGCCGTCGGTTGGCCCGGGACCGCGACCGCCGTCGGTTGGCCCGCAATGCCGTCAGTTTCCCCGGGACCGCGACCGCCGTCGGTTGGCCCACAACCGCCGTCAGTTTCGCCAGCCCGCGACCGCCGTCGGTTGGCCCGGGACCGCGACCGCCGTCGGTGAGCCCGCAACCGCCGTCAGTTGGCCCGCAACCGCCGTCAGTTTCGCCGGGACCGCAACCGCCGTCGGTTGGCCCGGGAGCGCGACCGCCGTCGGTTGGCCCGCAACCGCCGTCATTTTCCCCGGGACCGCAACCGCCGTCGGTTGGCCCACAACCGCCGTCAGTTTCGCCAGCCCGCGACCGCCGTCGGTTGGCCCGGGACCGCGACCGCCGTCGGTGAGCCCGCAACCGCCGTCAGTTTCCCCGGGACCGCGACCGCTGTCGGTTGGCCCGCAACCGCCGTCATTTTCCGCGGGACCGCGACCGCCTTCCGTTGGCCCGCAACCGCCGTCAGTTTCCCCGTGACCGCAACCGCCGTCGGTTGGCCCGGGACCGCGACCGCCGTCGGTTGGCCCGCAACCGCCGTCAGTTTCCCCGGGACCGCAACCGCCGTCAATTTCACCGGGACCGCAACCGCCGTCGGTTGGCCCGGGACCGCGACCGCCGTCGGTTGGCCCGCAACCGCCGTCAGTTTCCCCGGGACCGCAACCGCCGTCAGTTGGCCCGCAACCGCCGTCAGTTTCGCCGGGACCGCAACCGCCGTCGGTTGGCCCGGGACCGCGACCGCCGTCGGTTGGCCCGCAACCGCCGTCATTTTCCCCGGGACCGCAACCGCCGTCGGTTGGCCCACAACCGCCGTCAGTTTCGCCAGGACCGCGACCGCCGTCGGTTGGCCCGGGACCGCGACCGCCGTCGGTGAGCCCGCAACCGCCGTCAGTTTCCCCGTGACCGCGACCGCCGTCGGTTGGCCCGCAACCGTCGTCATTTTCCCCGGGACCGCGACCGCCTTCGGTTGGCCCGCAACTGCCGTCAGTTTCCCCGGGACCGCGACCCCCGTCGGTTGGCCCGCAACCGCCGTCAGTTTCCCCGGGACTGCGACCGCCGTCGGTTGGCCCGCAACCGCCGTCAATTTCCCCGTGACCGCGACCGCCGTCGGTTGGCCCGCAACCGCCGT
Source organism: Eutreptiella sp. 'Long Island Sound 2002' (assembly GCA_964036045.1). NCBI lineage: Eukaryota > Euglenozoa > Euglenophyceae > Eutreptiales > Eutreptiaceae > Eutreptiella > Eutreptiella sp. 'Long Island Sound 2002'. Next base: position 44,126,388 of record OZ038385.1, read on the forward strand.
CATTTTCCCCGTGACCGCGACCGCCGTCGGTTGGCCGGCAACCGCCGTCAGTTTCGCCGGGACCGCGACCGCCGTCGGTTGGCCCGCAACCGCCGTCAGTTTCCCCGTGACCGCAACCGCCGTCGGTTGGCCGGCAACCGTCGTCAGTATACCCGGGACCGCGACCGCCGTCGGTTGGCCCGCAACCGCCGTCAGTTTCCCCGGGACCGCGACCGCCGTCGGTTGGCCCGCAACCGTCGTCAGTTTCCCCGGGACCGCGACCGCCGTCGGTTGGCCCGCAACCGCCGTCAGTTTCCCCGGGACCGCGACCGCCGTCGGTTGGCCCGCAACCGTCGTCAGTTTTCCCGTGACCGCGACCGCCGTCGGTTGGCCCGCAACCGCCGTCAGGTTTCCCGTGACCGCGACCGCCGTCGGTTGGCCCGCAACCGCCGTCAGTTTCCCCGGGACCGCGACCGCCGTCGGTTGGCCCGCAACCGCCGTCAGTTTCCCCGTGACCGCAACCGCCGTCGGTTGGCCGGCAACCGTCGTCGGTTTTCCCGTGACCGCGACCGCCGTCGGTTGGCCCGCAACCGCCTTCAGTTTCCCCGGGACCGCGACCGCCGTCGGTTGGCCCGCAACCGCCGTCAGTTTCGCCGGGACCGCGACCGCCGTCGGTTGGCCCAGGACCGCGACCGCCGTCGGTTGGCCCGCAACCGTCGTCAGTTTCCCCGGGACCGCGACTGCCGTCGGTTGGCCCGCAACCGCCGTCATTTTCCGCGGGACCGCGACCGCCTTCCGTTGGCCCGCAACCGCCGTCAGTTTCCCCGTGACCGCAACCGCCGTCGGTTGGCCCGGGACCGCGACCGCCGTCGGTTGGCCCGCAACCGCCGTCAGTTTCCCCGTGACCGCAACCGCCGTCGGTTGGCCCGCAACCGCCGTCAGTTTCCCCGGGACCGCAACCGCCGTCAATTTCACCGGGACCGCAACCGCCGTCGGTTGGCCCGGGACCGCGACCGCCGTCGGTTGGCCCGCAATGCCGTCAGTTTCCCCGGGACCGCGACCGCCGTCGGTTGGCCCACAACCGCCGTCAGTTTCGCCAGCCCGCGACCGCCGTCGGTTGGCCCGGGACCGCGACCGCCGTCGGTGAGCCCGCAACCGCCGTCAGTTGGCCCGCAACCGCCGTCAGTTTCGCCGGGACCGCAACCGCCGTCGGTTGGCCCGGGACCGCGACCGCCGTCGGTTGGCCCGCAACCGCCGTCATTTTCCCCGGGACCGCAACCGCCGTCGGTTGGCCCACAACCGCCGTCAGTTTCGCCAGCCCGCGACCGCCGTCGGTTGGCCCGGGACCGCGACCGCCGTCGGTGAGCCCGCAACCGCCGTCAGTTTCCCCGGGACCGCGACCGCTGTCGGTTGGCCCGCAACCGTCGTCATTTTCCCCGGGACCGCGACCGCCTTCGGTTGGCCCGCAACCGCCGTCAGTTTCCCCGTGACCGCAACCGCCGTCGGTTGGCCCGCAATCGCCGTCAGTTTCCCCGGGAGTGCGACCGCCGTCGGTTGGCCCGCAACCGCCGTCAATTTCCCCGTGACCGCGACCGCCGTCGGTTGGCCCGCAACCGCCGTCATTTTCCCCGTGACCGCGACCGCCGTCGGTTGGCCCGCAACCGCCGTCAGTTTCGCCGGGACCGCGACCGCCGTCGGTTGGCCCGCAACCGCCGTCAGTTTCCCCGTGACCGCAACCGCCGTCGGTTGGCCGGCAACCGTCGTCAGTATACCCGGGACCGCGACCGCCGTCGGTTGGCCCGCAACCGCCGTCAGTTTCCCCGGGACCGCGACCGCCGTCCGTTGGCCCGCAACCGTCGTCAGTTTCCCCGCCACCGCGACCGCCGTCGGTTGGCCCGCAACCGCCGTCAGTTTCCCCGGGACCGCGACCGCCGTCGGTTGGCCCGCAACCGTCGTCAGTTTTCCCGTGACCGCGACCGCCGTCGGTTGGCCCGCAACCGCCGTCAGTTTCCCCGGGACCGCGACCGCCGTCGGTTGGCCCGCAACCGCCGTCAGTTTCCCCGGGACCGCGACCGCCGTCGGTTGGCCCGCAACCGCCGTCAGTTTCCCCGTGACCGCAACCGCCGTCGGTTGGCCGGCAACCGTCGTCAGTTTTCCCGTGACCGCGACCGCCGTGGGTTGGCCCGCAACCGCCGTCAGTTTCCCCGGGACCGCGACCCCCGTCGGTTGGCCCGCAACCACCGTCAGTTTCCCCGTGACCGCGACCGCCGTCGGTTGGCCCGCAACCGTCGTCAGTTTCCCCGTGACCGCGACCGCCGTCGGTTGGCCCGCAACCGCCGTCATTTTCCCCGGGACCGCGACCGCCGTCGGTTGGCCCGCAACCGCCATCATTTTCCCCGGGACCGCAACCGCCGTCGGTTGGCCCACAACCGCCGTCAGTTTCGCCGGGACCGCGACCGCCGTCGGTTGGCCCGGGACCGCGACCGCCGTCGGTGAGCCCGCAACCGCCGTCAGTTTCCCCGTGACCGCGACCGCCGTCGGTTGGCCCGCAACCGTTGTCATTTTCCCCGGGACCGCGACCGCCTTCGGTTGGCCCGCAACCGCCGTCAGTTTCCCCGTGACCGCAACCGCCGTCGGTTGGCCCGCAACCGCCGTCAGTTTCGCCGGGACCGCGACCGCCGTCGGTTGGCCCGCAACCGCCGTCAGTTTCCCCGTGACCGCAACCGCCGTCGGTTGGCCGGCAACCGTCGTCAGTATACCCGGGACCGCGACCGCCGTCGGTTGGCCCGCAACCGCCGTCAGTTTCCCCGGGACCGCGACCGCCGTCGTTTGGCCTGCAACCGTCGTCAGTTTCCCCGGGACCGCGACCACCGTCGGTTGGCCCGCAACCGCTGTCAGTTTCCCCGGGAGCGCGACCGCCGTCGGTTGGCCCGCAACCGTCGTCAGTTTTCCCGTGACCGCGACCGCCGTCGGTTGGCCCGCAACCGTCGTCAGTTTTCCCGTGACCGCGACCGCCGTCGGTTGGCCCGCAACCGCCGTCAGTTTCCCCGGGACCGCGACAGCCATCGGTTGGCCCGCAACCGCCGTCAGTTTCCCCGTGACCGCAACCGCCGTCGGTTGGCCGGCAACCGTCGTCGGTTTTCCCGTGACCGCGACCGCCGTCGGTTGGCCCGCAACCGCCTTCAGTTTCCCCGGGACCGCGACCGCCGTCGGTTGGCCCGCAACCGCCGTCAGTTTCGCCGGGACCGCGACCGCCGTCGGTTGGCCCAGGACCGCGACCGCCGTCGGTTGGCCCGCAACCGCCGTCAGTTTCCCCGGGACCGCGACCGCCGTCGGTTGGCCCGCAACCACCGTCATTTTCCGCGGGACCGCGACCGCCTTCCGTTGGCCCGCAACCGCCGTCAGTTTCCCCGTGACCACAACCGCCGTCGGTTGGCCCGGGACCGCGACCGCCGTCGGTTGGCCCGCAACCGCCGTCATTTTCCCCGGGACCGCAACCGCCGTCGGTTGGCCCACAACCGCCGTCAGTTTCGCCAGCCCGCGACCGCCGTCGGTTGGCCCGGGACCGCGACCGCCGTCGGTGAGCCCGCAACCGCCGTCAGTTTCCCCGGGACCGCGACCGCTGTCGGTTGGCCCGCAACCGTCGTCATTTTCCCCGGGACCGCGACCGCCTTCGGTTGGCCCGCAACCGCCGTCAGTTTCCCCGTGACCGCAACCGCCGTCGGTTGGCCCGCAATCGCCGTCAGTTTCCCCGGGAGTGCGACCGCCGTCGGTTGGCCCGCAACCGCCGTCAATTTCCCCGTGACCGCGACCGCCGTCGGTTGGCCCGCAACCGCCGTCATTTTCCCCGTGACCGCGACCGCCGTCGGTTGGCCCGCAACCGCCGTCAGTTTCGCCGGGACCGCGACCGCCGTCGGTTGGCCCGCAACCGCCGTCAGTTTCCCCGTGACCGCAACCGCCGTCGGTTGGCCGGCAACCGTCGTCAGTATACCCGGGACCGCGACCGCCGTCGGTTGGCCCGCAACCGCCGTCAGTTTCCCCGGGACCGCGACCGCCGTCCGTTGGCCCGCAACCGTCGTCAGTTTCCCCGCCACCGCGACCGCCGTCGGTTGGCCCGCAACCGCCGTCAGTTTCCCCGGGACCGCGACCGCCGTCGGTTGGCCCGCAACCGTCGTCAGTTTTCCCGTGACCGCGACCGCCGTCGGTTGGCCCGCAACCGCCGTCAGTTTCCCCGGGACCGCGACCCCCGTCGGTTGGCCCGCAACCGCCGTCAGTTTCCCCGGGACCGCGACCGCCGTCGGTTGGCCCGCAACCGCCGTCAGTTTCCCCGTGACCGCAACCGCCGTCGGTTGGCCGGCAACCGTCGTCAGTTTTCCCGTGACCGCGACCGCCGTGGGTTGGCCCGCAACCGCCGTCAGTTTCCCCGGGACCGCGACCCCCGTCGGTTGGCCCGCAACCGCCGTCAGTTTCCCCGTGACCGCGACCGCCGTCGGTTGGCCCGCAACCGTCGTCAGTTTCCCCGTGACCGCGACCGCCGTCGGTTGGCCCGCAACCGCCGTCATTTTCCCCGGGACCGCGACCGCCGTCGGTTGGCCCGCAACCGCCGTCAGTTTCGCCGGGACCGCGACCGCCGTCGGTTGGCCCGGGACCGCGACCGCCGTCGGTGAGCCCGCAACCGCCGTCAGTTTCCCCGTGACCGCGACCGCCGTCGGTTGGCCCGCAACCGTTGTCATTTTCCCCGGGACCGCGACCGCCTTCGGTTGGCCCGCAACCGCCGTCAGTTTCCCCGTGACCGCAACCGCCGTCGGTTGGCCCGCAACCGCCGTCAGTTTCGCCGGGACCGCGACCGCCGTCGGTTGGCCCGCAACCGCCGTCAGTTTCCCCGTGACCGCAACCGCCGTCGGTTGGCCGGCAACCGTCGTCAGTATACCCGGGACCGCGACCGCCGTCGGTTGGCCCGCAACCGCCGTCAGTTTCCCCGGGACCGCGACCGCCGTCGTTTGGCCTGCAACCGTCGTCAGTTTCCCCGGGACCGCGACCACCGTCGGTTGGCCCGCAACCGCCGTCAGTTTCCCCGGGAGCGCGACCGCCGTCGGTTGGCCCGCAACCGTCGTCAGTTTTCCCGTGACCGCGACCGCCGTCGGTTGGCCCGCAACCGTCGTCAGTTTTCCCGTGACCGCGACCGCCGTCGGTTGGCCCGCAACCGCCGTCAGTTTCCCCGGGACCGCGACAGCCATCGGTTGGCCCGCAACCGCCGTCAGTTTCCCCGTGACCGCAACCGCCGTCGGTTGGCCGGCAACCGTCGTCGGTTTTCCCGTGACCGCGACCGCCGTCGGTTGGCCCGCAACCGCCTTCAGTTTCCCCGGGACCGCGACCGCCGTCGGTTGGCCCGCAACCGCCGTCAGTTTCGCCGGGACCGCGACCGCCGTCGGTTGGCCCAGGACCGCGACCGCCGTCGGTTGGCCCGCAACCGCCGTCAGTTTCCCCGGGACCGCGACCGCCGTCGGTTGGCCCGCAACCACCGTCATTTTCCGCGGGACCGCGACCGCCTTCCGTTGGCCCGCAACCGCCGTCAGTTTCCCCGTGACCGCAACCGCCGTCGGTTGGCCCGGGACCGCGACCGCCGTCGGTTGGCCCGCAACCGCCGTCGGTTGGCCCGGGACCGCAACCGCCGTCGGTTGGCCCGCAACCGCCGTCAGTTTCCCCGGGACCGCAACCGCCGTCAATTTCACCGGGACCGCAACCGCCGTCGGTTGGCCCGGGACCGCGACCGCCGTCGGTTGGCCCGCAACCGCCGTCAGTTTCCCCGGGACCGCGACCGCCGTCGGTTGGCCCACAACCGCCGTCAGTTTCGCCAGCCCGCGACCGCCGTCGGTTGGCCCGGGACCGCGACCGCCGTCGGTGAGCCCGCAACCGCCGTCAGTTGGCCCGCAACCGCCGTCAGTTTCGCCGGGACCGCAACCGCCGTCGGTTGGCCCGGGACCGCGACCGCCGTCGGTTGGCCCGCAACCGCCGTCATTTTCCCCGGGACCGCGACCGCCGTCGGTTGGCCCGGGACCGCGACCGCCGTCGGTGAGCCCGCAACCGCCGTCAGTTTCCCCGGGACCGCGACCGCTGTCGGTTGGCCCGCAACCGTCGTCATTTTCCCCGGGACCGCGACCGCCTTCGGTTGGCCCGCAACCGCCGTCAGTTTCCCCGTGACCGCAACCGCCGTCGGTTGGCCCGCAATCGCCGTCAGTTTCCCCGGGACCGCGACCGCCGTCGCTTGGCCCGCAACCGCCGTCAATTTCCCCGTGACCGCGACCGCCGTCGGTTGGCCCGCAACCGCCGTCAGTTTCCCCGGGACCGCGACCGCCGTCGGTTGGCCCGCAACCGCCGTCAGTTTCGCCGGGACCGCGACCGCCGTCGGTTGGCCCGCAACCACCGTCAGTTTCCCCGTGACCGCAACCGCCGTCGGTTGGCCGGCAACCGTCGTCAGTATACCCGGGACCGCGACCGCCGTCGGTTGGCCCGCAACCGCCGTCAGTTTCCCCGGGACCGCGACCGCCGTCCGTTGGCCCGCAACCGTCGTCAGTTTCCCCGCCACCGCGACCGCCGTCGGTTGGCCCGCAACCGCCGTCAGTTTCCCCGGGACCGCGACCGCCGTCGGTTGGCCCGCAACCGTCGTCAGTTTTCCCGTGACCGCGACCGCCGTCGGTTGGCCCGCAATCGCCGTTAGTTTCCCCGGGACCGCGACCGCCCTCGGGTGGCCCGCAACCGCCGTCAGTTTCCCCGGGACCGCGACCGCCGTCGGTTGGCCCGCAACCGCCGTCAGTTTCCCCGTGACCGCAACCGCCGTCAGTTTTCCCGTGACCGCGACCGCCGTCGGTTGGCCCGCAACCGTCGTCAGTTTCCCCGTGACCTCGACCGCCGTCGGTTGGCCCGCAACCGCCGTCATTTTCCCCGGGACCGCGACCGCCGTCGGTTGGCCCGCAACCGCCATCATTTTCCCCGGGACCGCAACCGCCGTCGGTTGGCCCACAACCGCCGTCAGTTTCGCCGGGACCGCGACCGCCGTCGGTTGGCCCGGGACCGCGACCGCCGTCGGTGAGCCCGCAACCGCCGTCAGTTTCCCCGTGACCGCGACCGCCGTCGGTTGGCCCGCAACCGTTCTCATTTTCCCCGGGACCGCGACCGCCTTCGGTTGGCCCGCAACCGCCGTCAGTTTCCCCGTGACCGCAACCGCCGTCAGTTGGCCCGCAACCGCCGTCAGTTTCCCCGGGACCGCGACCGCCGTCGGTTGGCCCGCAACCGCCGTCAATTTCCCCGTGACCGCGACCGCCGTCGGTTGGCCCGCAACCGCCGTCATTTTCCCCGTGACCGCGACCGCCGTCGGTTGGCCCGCAACCGCCGTCAGTTTCCCCGGGACCGCGACCGCCGTCGGTTGGCCCGCAACCGTCGTCAGTTTTCCCGTGACCGCGACCGCCGTCGGTTGGCCCGCAACCGTCGTCAGTTTTCCCGTGACCGCGACCGCCGTCGGTTGGCCCGCAACCGCCGTCAGTTTCCCCGGGACCGCGACCGCCGTCGGTTGGCCCGCAACCGCCGTCAGTTTCCCCGTGACCGCAACCGCCGTCGGTTGGCCGGCAACCGTCGTCAGTTTTCCCGTGACCGCGACCGCCGTCGGTTGGCCCGCAACCGCCGTCAGTTTCCCCGGGACCGCAACCGCCGTCGGTTGGCCCGCAACCGCCGTCAGTTTCGCCGGGACCGCGACCGCCGTCGGTTGGCCCGGGACCGCGACCGCCGTCGGTTGGCCCGCAACCGCCGTCAGTTTCCCCGTGACCGCATCCGCCGTCGGTTGGCCCGGGACCGCGACCGCCGTCGGTTGGCCCGCAACCGCCGTCGGTTGGCCCGGGACCGCGACCGCCGTCGGTTGGCCCGCAACCGCCGTCAGTTTCCCCGGGACCGCAACCGTCGTCAATTTCACCGGGACCGCAACCGCCGTTGGTTTGCCCGGGACCGCGACCGCCGTCGGTTGGCCCGCAACCGCCGTCATTTTCCCCGGGACCGCAACCGCCGTCAGTTGGCCCACAACCGCCGTCAGTTTCGCCGGGACCGCAACTGCCGTCGGTTGGCCCGGGACCGCGACCGCCGTCGGTTGGCCCGCAACCGCCGTCAGTTTCCCCGTGACCGCAACCGCCGTCGGTTGGCCGGCAACCGTCGTCAGTTTTCCCGTGACCGCGACCGCCGTCGGTTGGCCCGCAACCGCCGTCAGTTTCCCCGGGACCGCGACCCCCGTCGGTTGGCCCGCAACCGCCGTCAGTTTCCCCGTGACCGCGACCGCCGTCGGTTGGCCCGCAACCGTCGTCAGTTTCCCCGTGACCGCGACCGCCGTCGGTTGGCCCGCAACCGCCGTCATTTTCCCCGGGACCGCGACCGCCGTCGGTTGGCCCGCAACCGCCATCATTTTCCCCGGGACCGCAACCGCCGTCGGTTGGCCCACAACCGCCGTCAGTTTCGCCGGGACCGCGACCGCCGTCGGTTGGCCCGGGACCGCGACCGCCGTCGGTGAGCCCGCAACCGCCGTCAGTTTCCCCGTGACCGCGACCGCCGTCGGTTGGCCCGCAACCGTTGTCATTTTCCCCGGGACCGCGACCGCCTTCGGTTGGCCCGCAACCGCCGTCAGTTTCCCCGTGACCGCAACCGCCGTCGGTTGGCCCGCAACCGCCGTCAGTTTCGCCGGGACCGCGACCGCCGTCGGTTGGCCCGCAACCGCCGTCAATTTCCCCGTGACCGCAACCGCCGTCGGTTGGCCGGCAACCGTCGTCAGTAAACCCGGGACCGCGACCGCCGTCGGTTGGCCCGCAACCGCCGTCAGTTTCCCCGGGACCGCGACCGCCGTCGGTTGGCCCGCAACCGTCGTCAGTTTCCCCGGGACCGCGACCGCCGTCGGTTGGCCCGCAACCGCCGTCAGTTTCCCCGGGACCGCGACCGCCGTCGGTTGGCCCGCAACCGTCGTCAGTTTTCCCGTGACCGCGACCGCCGTCGGTTGGCCCGCAACCGTCGTCAGTTTTCCCGTGACCGCGACCGCCGTCGGTTGGCCCGCAACCGCCGTCAGTTTCCCCGGGACCGCGACCGCCGTCGGTTGGCCCGCAACCGCCGTCAGTTTCCCCGTGACCGCGACCGCCGTCGGTTGGCCGGCAACCGTCGTCGGTTTTCCCGTGACCGCGACCGCCGTCGGTCGGCCCGCAACCGCCTTCAGTTTCCCCGGGACCGCGACCGCCGTCGGTTGGCCCGCAACCGCCGTCAGTTTCGCCGGGACCGCGACCGCCGTCGGTTGGCCCAGGACCGCGACCGCCGTCGGTTGGCCCGCAACCGCCGTCAGTTTCCCCGGGACCGCGACCGCCTTCGGTTGGCCCGCAACCGCCGTCATTTTCCGCGGGACCGCGACCGCCTTCCGTTGGCCCGCAACCGCCGTCAGTTTCCCCGTGACCGCAACCGCCGTCGGTTGGCCCGGGACCGCGACCGCCGTCGGTTGGCCCGCAACCGCCGTCGGTTGGCCTGGGACCGCAACCGCCGTCGGTTGGCCCGCAACCGCCGTCAGTTTCCCCGGGACCGCAACCGCCGTCAATTTCACCGGGACCGCAACCGCCGTCGGTTGGCCCGGGACCGCGACCGCCGTCGGTTGGCCCGCAACCGCCGTCAGTTTCCCCGGGACCGCTACCGCCGTCGGTTGGCCCACAACCGCCGTCAGTTTCGCCAGCCCGCGACCGCCGTCGGTTGGCCCGGGACCGCGACCGCCGTCGGTGAGCCCGCAACCGCCGTCAGTTGGCCCGCAACCGCCGTCAGTTTCGCCGGGACCGCAACCGCCGTCGGTTGGCCCGGGACCGCGACCGCCGTCGGTTGGCCCGCAACCGCCGTCATTTTCCCCGGGACCGCAACCGCCGTCGGTTGGCCCACAACCGCCGTCAGTTTCGCCAGCCCGCAACCGCCGTCGGTTGGCCCGGGACCGCGACCGCCGTCGGTGAGCCCGCAACCGCCGTCAGTTTCCCCGGGACCGCGACCGCTGTCGGTTGGCCCGCAACCGTCGTCATTTTCCCCGGGACCGCGACCGCCTTTGGTTGGCCCGCAACCGCCGTCAGTTTCCCCGTGACCGCAACCGCCGTCGGTTGGCCCGCAATCGCCGTCAGTTTCCCCGGGACCGCGACCGCCGTCGGTTGGCCCGCAACCGCCGTCAATTTCCCCGTGACCGCGACCGCCGTCGGTTGGCCCGCAACCGCCGTCAGTTTCCCCGGGACCGCGACCGCCGTCGGTTGGCCCGCAACCGCCGTCAGTTTCGCCGGGACCGCGACCGCCGTCGGTTGGCTCGCAACCGCCGTCAGTTTCCCCGTGACCGCAACCGCCGTCGGTTGGCCGGCAACCGCCGTCAGTATACCCGGGACCGCGAACGCCGTCGGTTGGCCCGCAACCGCCGTCAGTTTCCCCGGGACCGCGACCGCCGTCCGTTGGCCCGCAACCGTCGTCAGTTTCCCCGCCACCGCGACCGCCGTCGGTTGGCCCGCAACCGCCGTCAGTTTCCCCGGGACCGCGACCGCCGTCGGTTGGCCCGCAACCGTCGTCAGCTTTCCCGTGACCGCGACCGCCGTCGGTTGGCCCGCAACCGCCGTCAGTTTCCCCGGGACCGCGACCGCCGTCGGTTGGCCCGCAACCGCCGTCAGTTTCCCCGGGACCGCGACCGCCGTCGGTTGGCCCGCAACCGCCGTCAGTTTCCCCGTGACCGCAACCGCCGTCGGTTGGCCGGCAACCGTCGTCAGTTTTCTCGTGACCGCGACCGCCGTCGGTTGGCCCGCAACCGCCGTCAGTTTCCCCGGGACCGCGACCCCCGTCGGTTGGCCCGCAACCGCCGTCAGTTTCCCCGTGACCGCGACCGCCGTCGGTTGGCCCGCAACCGTCGTCAGTTTCCCCGTGACCGCGACCGCCGTCGGTTGGCCCGCAACCGCCGTCATTTTCCCCGGGACCGCGACCGCCATCGGTTGGCCCGCAACCGCCATCATTTTCCACGGGACCGCAACCGCCGTCGGTTGGCCCACAACCGCCGTCAGTTTCGCCGGGACCGCGACCGCCGTCGGTTGGCCCGGGACCGCGACCGCCGTCGGTGAGCCCGCAACCGCCGTCAGTTTCCCCGTGACCGCGACCGCCGTCGGTTGGCCCGCAACCGTTGTCATTTTCCCCGGGACCGCGACCGCCTTCGGTTGGCCCGCAACCGCCGTCAGTTTCCCCGTGACCGCAACCGCCGTCAGTTGGCCCGCAACCGCCGTCAGTTTCCCCGGGACCGCGACCGCCGTCAGTTGGCCCGCAACCGCCGTCAATTTCCACGTGACCGCGACCGCCGTCGGTTGGCCCGCAACCGCCGTCATTTTCCCCGTGACCGCGACCGCCGTCGGTTGGCCCGCAACCGCCGTCAGTTTCCCCGGGACCGCGACCGCCGTCGGTTGGCCCGCAACCGTCGTCAGTTTCCCCGTGACCGCAACCGCCGTCGGTTGGCCGGCAACCGTCGTCAGTATACCCGGGACCGCGACCGCCGTCGGTTGGCCCGCAACCGCCGTCAGTTTCCCCGGGACCGCGACCGCCGCCGGTTGGCCCGCAACCGTCGTCAGTTTCCCCGGGACCGCGACCGCCGTCGGTTGGCCCGCAACCGCCGTCAGTTTCGCCGGGACCGCGACCGCCGTCGGTTGGCCCGCAACCGTCGTCAGTTTCCCCGTGACCGCAACCGCCGTCGGTTGGCCGGCAACCGTCGTCAGTATACCCGGGACCGCGACCGCCGTCGGTTGGCCCGCAACCGCCGTCAGTTTCCCCGGGACCGCGACCGCCGTCGGTTGGCCCGCAACCGTCGTCAGTTTCCCCGGGACCGCGACCGCCGTCGGTTGGCCCGCAACCGTCGTCAGTTTTCCCGTGACCGCGACCGCCGTCGGTTGGCCCGCAACCGCCGTCAGTTTCCCCGGGACCGCGACCGCCGTCGGTTGGCCCGCAACCGCCGTCAGTTTCCCCGTGACCGCAACCGCCGTCGGTTGGCCGGCAACCGTCGTCAGTTTTCCCGTGACCGCGACCGCCGTCGGTTGGCCCGCAACCGCCGTCAGTTTCCCCGGGACCGCGACCGCCGTCGGTTGGCCCGCAACCGCCGTCATTTTCCGCGGGACCGCGACCGCCTTCCGTTGGCCCGCAACCGCCGTCAGTTTCCCCGTGACCGCAACCGCCGTCGGTTGGCCCGGGACCGCGACCGCCGTCGGTTGGCCCGCAACCGCCGTCGGTTGGCCCGGGACCGCAACCGCCGTCGGTTGGCCCGCAACCGCCGTCCGTTTCCCCATGACCGCAACCGCCGTCAATTTCACCGGGACCGCAACCGCCGTCGGTTGGCCCGGGACCGCGACCGCCGTCGGTTGGCCCGCAACCGCCGTCAGTTTCCCCGGGACCGCGACCGCCGTCGGTTGGCCCACAACCGCCGTCAGTTTCGCCAGCCCGCGACCGCCGTCGGTTGGCCCGGGACCGCGACCGCCGTCGGTGAGCCCGCAACCGCCGTCAGTTGGCCCGCAACCGCCGTCAGTTTCGCCGGGACCGCAACCGCCGTCGGTTGGCCCGGGACCGCGACCGCCGTCGGTTGGCCCGCAACCGCCGTCAGTTTCCCCGGGACCGCGACCGCCGTCGGTTGGCCCACAACCGCCGTCAGTTTCGCCAGCCCGCGACCGCCGTCGGTTGGCCCGGGACCGCGACCGCCGTCGGTGAGCCCACAACCGCCGTCAGTTTCCCCGGGACCGCGACCGCTGTCGGTTGGCCCGCAACCGTCGTCATTTTCCCCGGGACCGCGACCGCCTTCGGTTGGCCCGCAACCGCCGTCAGTTTCCCCGTGACCGCAACCGCCGTCGGTTGGCCCGCAATCGCCGTCAGTTTCCCCGGGACCGCGACCGCCGTCGGTTGGCCCGCAACCGCCGTCAATTTCCCCGTGACCGCGACCGCCGTCGGTTGGCCCGCAACCGCCGTCAGTTTCCCCGGGACCGCGACCGCCGTCGGTTGGCCCGCAACCGCCGTCAGTTTCGCCGGGACCGCGACCGCCGTCGGTTGGCCCGCAACCGCCGTCAGTTTCCCCGTGACCGCAACCGCCGTCGGTTGGCCGGCAACCGTCGTCAGTATACCCGGGACCGCGACCGCCGTCGGTTGGCCCGCAACCGCCGTCAGTTTCCCCGGGACCGCGACCGCCGTCGGTTGGCCCGCAACCGCCGTCAGTTTCCCCGGGACCGCGACCGCCGTCGGTTGGCCCGCAACCGTCGTCAGTTTTCCCGTGACCGCGACCGCCGTCGGTTGGCCCGCAACCGCCGTCAGTTTCCCCGGGACCGCGACCGCCGTCGGTTAGCCCGCAACCGCCGTCAGTTTCCCCGGGACCGCGACCGCCGTCGGTTGGCCCGCAACCGCCGTCAGTTTCCCCGTGACCGCAACCGCCGTCGGTTGGCCGGCAACCGTCGTCAGTTTTCCCGTGACCGCGACCGCCGTCGGTTGGCCCGCAACCGCCGTCAGTTTCCCCGTGACCGCGACCGCCGTCGGTTGGCCCGCAACCGTCGTCAGTTTCCCCGTGACCGCGACCGCCGTCGGTTGGCCCGCAACCGCCGTCATTTTCCCCGGGACCGCGACCGCCGTCGGTTGGCCCGCAACCGCCATCATTTTCCCCGGGACCGCAACCGCCGTCGGTTGGCCCACAACCGCCGTCAGTTTCGCCGGGACCGCGACCGCCGTCGGTTGGCCCGGGACCGCGACCGCCGTCGGTGAGCCCGCAACCGCCGTCAGTTTCCCCGTGACCGCGACCGCCGTCGGTTGGCCCGCAACCGTTGTCATTTTCCCCGGGACCGCGACCGCCTTCGGTTGGCCCGCAACCGCCGTCAGTTTCCCCGTGACCGCAACCGCCGTCAGTTGGCCCGCAACCGCCGTCAGTTTCCCCGGGACCGCGACCGCCGTCGGTTGGCCCGCAACCGCCGTCAATTTCCCCGTGACCGCGACCGCCGTCGGTTGGCCCGCAACCGCCGTCATTTTCCCCGTGACCGCGACCGCCGTCGGTTGGCCCGCAACCGCCGTCAGGTTCGCCGGGACCGCGACCGCCGTCGGTTGGCCCGCAACCGTCGTCAGTTTCCCCGTGACCGCAACCGCCGTCGGTTGGCCGGCAACCGTCGTCAGTATACCCGGGACCGCGACCGCCGTCGGTTGGCCCGCAACCGCCGTCAGTTTCCCCGGGACCGCGACCGCCGTCGGTTGGCCCGCAACCGTCGTCAGTTTCCCCGGGACCGCGACCGCTGTCGGTTGGCCCGCAACCGCCGTCAGTTTCCCCGGGACCGCGACCGCCGTCGGTTGGCCCGCAACCGCCGTCAGTTTCCCCGGGACCGCGACCGCCGTCGGTTGGCCCGCAACCGTCGTCAGTTTTCCCGTGACCGCGACCGCCGTCGGTTGGCCCGCAACCGTCGTCAGTTTTCCCGTGACCGCGACCGCCGTCGGTTGGCCCGCAACCGCCGTCAGTTTCCCCGGGACCGCGACCGCCGTCGGTTGGCCCGCAACCGCCGTCAGTTTCCCCGTGACCGCGACCGCCGTCGGTTGGCCGGCAACCGTCGTCGGTTTTCCCGTGACCGCGACCGCCGTCGGTCGGCCCGCAACCGCCTTCAGTTTCCCCGGGACCGCGACCGCCGTCGGTTGGCCCGCAACCGCCGTCAGTTTCGCCGGGACCGCGACCGCCGTCGGTTGGCCCAGGACCGCGACCGCCGTCGGTTGGCCCGCAACCGCCGTCAGTTTCCCCGGGACCGCGACCGCCTTCGGTTGGCCCGCAACCGCCGTCATTTTCCGCGGGACCGCGACCGCCTTCCGTTGGCCCGCAACCGCCGTCAGTTTCCCCGTGACCGCAACCGCCGTCGGTTGGCCCGGGACCGCGACCGCCGTCGGTTGGCCCGCAACCGCCGTCGGTTGGCCTGGGACCGCAACCGCCGTCGGTTGGCCCGCAACCGCCGTCAGTTTCCCCGGGACCGCAACCGCCGTCAATTTCACCGGGACCGCAACCGCCGTCGGTTGGCCCGGGACCGCGACCGCCGTCGGTTGGCCCGCAACCGCCGTCAGTTTCCCCGGGACCGCTACCGCCGTCGGTTGGCCCACAACCGCCGTCAGTTTCGCCAGCCCGCGACCGCCGTCGGTTGGCCCGGGACCGCGACCGCCGTCGGTGAGCCCGCAACCGCCGTCAGTTGGCCCGCAACCGCCGTCAGTTTCGCCGGGACCGCAACCGCCGTCGGTTGGCCCGGGACCGCGACCGCCGTCGGTTGGCCCGCAACCGCCGTCATTTTCCCCGGGACCGCAACCGCCGTCGGTTGGCCCACAACCGCCGTCAGTTTCGCCAGCCCGCAACCGCCGTCGGTTGGCCCGGGACCGCGACCGCCGTCGGTGAGCCCGCAACCGCCGTCAGTTTCCCCGGGACCGCGACCGCTGTCGGTTGGCCCGCAACCGTCGTCATTTTCCCCGGGACCGCGACCGCCTTCGGTTGGCCCGCAACCGCCGTCAGTTTCCCCGTGACCGCAACCGCCGTCGGTTGGCCCGCAATCGCCGTCAGTTTCCCCGGGACCGCGACCGCCGTCGGTTGGCCCGCAACCGCCGTCAATTTCCCCGTGACCGCGACCGCCGTCGGTTGGCCCGCAACCGCCGTCAGTTTCCCCGGGACCGCGACCGCCGTCGGTTGGCCCGCAACCGCCGTCAGTTTCGCCGGGACCGCGACCGCCGTCGGTTGGCTCGCAACCGCCGTCAGTTTCCCCGTGACCGCAACCGCCGTCGGTTGGCCGGCAACCGCCGTCAGTATACCCGGGACCGCGAACGCCGTCGGTTGGCCCGCAACCGCCGTCAGTTTCCCCGGGACCGCGACCGCCGTCCGTTGGCCCGCAACCGTCGTCAGTTTCCCCGCCACCGCGACCGCCGTCGGTTGGCCCGCAACCGCCGTCAGTTTCCCCGGGACCGCGACCGCCGTCGGTTGGCCCGCAACCGTCGTCAGCTTTCCCGTGACCGCGACCGCCGTCGGTTGGCCCGCAACCGCCGTCAGTTTCCCCGGGACCGCGACCGCCGTCGGTTGGCCCGCAACCGCCGTCAGTTTCCCCGGGACCGCGACCGCCGTCGGTTGGCCCGCAACCGCCGTCAGTTTCCCCGTGACCGCAACCGCCGTCGGTTGGCCGGCAACCGTCGTCAGTTTTCTCGTGACCGCGACCGCCGTCGGTTGGCCCGCAACCGCCGTCAGTTTCCCCGGGACCGCGACCCCCGTCGGTTGGCCCGCAACCGCCGTCAGTTTCCCCGTGACCGCGACCGCCGTCGGTTGGCCCGCAACCGTCGTCAGTTTCCCCGTGACCGCGACCGCCGTCGGTTGGCCCGCAACCGCCGTCATTTTCCCCGGGACCGCGACCGCCATCGGTTGGCCCGCAACCGCCATCATTTTCCACGGGACCGCAACCGCCGTCGGTTGGCCCACAACCGCCGTCAGTTTCGCCGGGACCGCGACCGCCGTCGGTTGGCCCGGGACCGCGACCGCCGTCGGTGAGCCCGCAACCGCCGTCAGTTTCCCCGTGACCGCGACCGCCGTCGGTTGGCCCGCAACCGTTGTCATTTTCCCCGGGACCGCGACCGCCTTCGGTTGGCCCGCAACCGCCGTCAGTTTCCCCGTGACCGCAACCGCCGTCAGTTGGCCCGCAACCGCCGTCAGTTTCCCCGGGACCGCGACCGCCGTCGGTTGGCCCGCAACCGTCGTCAGTTTTCCCGTGACCGCGACCGCCGTCGGTTGGCCCGCAACCGCCGTCAGTTTCCCCGGGACCGCGACCGCCGTCGGTTGGCCCGCAACCGTCGTCAGTTTTCCCGTGACCGCGACCGCCGTCGGTTGGCCCGCAACCGCCGTCAGTTTCCCCGGGACCGCGACCGCCGTCGGTTAGCCCGCAACCGCCGTCAGTTTCCCCGGGACCGCGACCGCCGTCGGTTGGCCCGCAACCGCCGTCAGTTTCCCCGTGACCGCAACCGCCGTCGGTTGGCCGGCAACCGTCGTCAGTTTTCCCGTGACCGCGACCGCCGTCGGTTGGCCCGCAACCGCCGTCAGTTTCCCCGTGACCGCGACCGCCGTCGGTTGGCCCGCAACCGTCGTCAGTTTCCCCGTGACCGCGACCGCCGTCGGTTGGCCCGCAACCGCCGTCATTTTCCCCGGGACCGCGACCGCCGTCGGTTGGCCCGCAACCGCCATCATTTTCCCCGGGACCGCAACCGCCGTCGGTTGGCCCACAACCGCCGTCAGTTTCGCCGGGACCGCGACCGCCGTCGGTTGGCCCGGGACCGCGACCGCCGTCGGTGAGCCCGCAACCGCCGTCAGTTTCCCCGTGACCGCGACCGCCGTCGGTTGGCCCGCAACCGTTGTCATTTTCCCCGGGACCGCGACCGCCTTCGGTTGGCCCGCAACCGCCGTCAGTTTCCCCGTGACCGCAACCGCCGTCAGTTGGCCCGCAACCGCCGTCAGTTTCCCCGGGACCGCGACCGCCGTCGGTTGGCCCGCAACCGCCGTCAATTTCCCCGTGACCGCGACCGCCGTCGGTTGGCCCGCAACCGCCGTCATTTTCCCCGTGACCGCGACCGCCGTCGGTTGGCCCGCAACCGCCGTCAGGTTCGCCGGGACCGCGACCGCCGTCGGTTGGCCCGCAACCGTCGTCAGTTTCCCCGTGACCGCAACCGCCGTCGGTTGGCCGGCAACCGTCGTCAGTATACCCGGGACCGCGACCGCCGTCGGTTGGCCCGCAACCGCCGTCAGTTTCCCCGGGACCGCGACCGCCGTCGGTTGGCCCGCAACCGTCGTCAGTTTCCCCGGGACCGCGACCGCTGTCGGTTGGCCCGCAACCGCCGTCAGTTTCCCCGGGACCGCGACCGCCGTCGGTTGGCCCGCAACCGCCGTCAGTTTCCCCGGGACCGCGACCGCCGTCGGTTGGCCCGCAACCGTCGTCAGTTTTCCCGTGACCGCGACCGCCGTCGGTTGGCCCGCAACCGTCGTCAGTTTTCCCGTGACCGCGACCGCCGTCGGTTGGCCCGCAACCGCCGTCAGTTTCCCCGGGACCGCGACCGCCGTCGGTTGGCCCGCAACCGCCGTCAGTTTCCCCGTGACCGCGACCGCCGTCGGTTGGCCGGCAACCGTCGTCGGTTTTCCCGTGACCGCGACCGCCGTCGGTCGGCCCGCAACCGCCTTCAGTTTCCCCGGGACCGCGACCGCCGTCGGTTGGCCCGCAACCGCCGTCAGTTTCGCCGGGACCGCGACCGCCGTCGGTTGGCCCAGGACCGCGACCGCCGTCGGTTGGCCCGCAACCGCCGTCAGTTTCCCCGGGACCGCGACCGCCTTCGGTTGGCCCGCAACCGCCGTCATTTTCCGCGGGACCGCGACCGCCTTCCGTTGGCCCGCAACCGCCGTCAGTTTCCCCGTGACCGCAACCGCCGTCGGTTGGCCCGGGACCGCGACCGCCGTCGGTTGGCCCGCAACCGCCGTCGGTTGGCCTGGGACCGCAACCGCCGTCGGTTGGCCCGCAACCGCCGTCAGTTTCCCCGGGACCGCAACCGCCGTCAATTTCACCGGGACCGCAACCGCCGTCGGTTGGCCCGGGACCGCGACCGCCGTCGGTTGGCCCGCAACCGCCGTCAGTTTCCCCGGGACCGCTACCGCCGTCGGTTGGCCCACAACCGCCGTCAGTTTCGCCAGCCCGCGACCGCCGTCGGTTGGCCCGGGACCGCGACCGCCGTCGGTGAGCCCGCAACCGCCGTCAGTTGGCCCGCAACCGCCGTCAGTTTCGCCGGGACCGCAACCGCCGTCGGTTGGCCCGGGACCGCGACCGCCGTCGGTTGGCCCGCAACCGCCGTCATTTTCCCCGGGACCGCAACCGCCGTCGGTTGGCCCACAACCGCCGTCAGTTTCGCCAGCCCGCAACCGCCGTCGGTTGGCCCGGGACCGCGACCGCCGTCGGTGAGCCCGCAACCGCCGTCAGTTTCCCCGGGACCGCGACCGCTGTCGGTTGGCCCGCAACCGTCGTCATTTTCCCCGGGACCGCGACCGCCTTCGGTTGGCCCGCAACCGCCGTCAGTTTCCCCGTGACCGCAACCGCCGTCGGTTGGCCCGCAATCGCCGTCAGTTTCCCCGGGACCGCGACCGCCGTCGGTTGGCCCGCAACCGCCGTCAATTTCCCCGTGACCGCGACCGCCGTCGGTTGGCCCGCAACCGCCGTCAGTTTCCCCGGGACCGCGACCGCCGTCGGTTGGCCCGCAACCGCCGTCAGTTTCGCCGGGACCGCGACCGCCGTCGGTTGGCTCGCAACCGCCGTCAGTTTCCCCGTGACCGCAACCGCCGTCGGTTGGCCGGCAACCGCCGTCAGTATACCCGGGACCGCGAACGCCGTCGGTTGGCCCGCAACCGCCGTCAGTTTCCCCGGGACCGCGACCGCCGTCCGTTGGCCCGCAACCGTCGTCAGTTTCCCCGCCACCGCGACCGCCGTCGGTTGGCCCGCAACCGCCGTCAGTTTCCCCGGGACCGCGACCGCCGTCGGTTGGCCCGCAACCGTCGTCAGCTTTCCCGTGACCGCGACCGCCGTCGGTTGGCCCGCAACCGCCGTCAGTTTCCCCGGGACCGCGACCGCCGTCGGTTGGCCCGCAACCGCCGTCAGTTTCCCCGGGACCGCGACCGCCGTCGGTTGGCCCGCAACCGCCGTCAGTTTCCCCGTGACCGCAACCGCCGTCGGTTGGCCGGCAACCGTCGTCAGTTTTCTCGTGACCGCGACCGCCGTCGGTTGGCCCGCAACCGCCGTCAATTTCCCCGTGACCGCGACCGCCGTCGGTTGGCCCGCAACCGCCGTCATTTTCCCCGTGACCGCGACCGCCGTCGGTTGGCCCGCAACCGCCGTCAGTTTCGCCGGGACCGCGACCGCCGTCGGTTGGCCCGCAACCGCCGTCAGTTTCCCCGTGACCGCAACCGCCGTCGGTTGGCCGGCAACCGTCGTCAGTATACCCGGGACCGCGACCGCCGTCGGTTGGCCCGCAACCGCCGTCAGTTTCCCCGGGACCGCGACCGCCGTCCGTTGGCCCGCAACCGTCGTCAGTTTCCCCGCCACCGCGACCGCCGTCGGTTGGCCCGCAACCGCCGTCAGTTTCCCCGGGACCGCGACCGCCGTCGGTTGGCCCGCAACCGTCGTCAGTTTTCCCGTGACCGCGACCGCCGTCGGTTGGCCCGCAACCGCCGTCAGTTTCCCCGGGACCGCGACCCCCGTCGGTTGGCCCGCAACCGCCGTCAGTTTCCCCGGGACCGCGACCGCCGTCGGTTGGCCCGCAACCGCCGTCAGTTTCCCCGTGACCGCAACCGCCGTCGGTTGGCCGGCAACCGTCGTCAGTTTTCCCGTGACCGCGACCGCCGTGGGTTGGCCCGCAACCGCCGTCAGTTTCCCCGGGACCGCGACCCCCGTCGGTTGGCCCGCAACCGCCGTCAGTTTCCCCGTGACCGCGACCGCCGTCGGTTGGCCCGCAACCGTCGTCAGTTTCCCCGTGACCGCGACCGCCGTCGGTTGGCCCGCAACCGCCGTCATTTTCCCCGGGACCGCGACCGCCGTCGGTTGGCCCGCAACCGCCGTCAGTTTCGCCGGGACCGCGACCGCCGTCGGTTGGCCCGGGACCGCGACCGCCGTCGGTGAGCCCGCAACCGCCGTCAGTTTCCCCGTGACCGCGACCGCCGTCGGTTGGCCCGCAACCGTTGTCATTTTCCCCGGGACCGCGACCGCCTTCGGTTGGCCCGCAACCGCCGTCAGTTTCCCCGTGACCGCAACCGCCGTCGGTTGGCCCGCAACCGCCGTCAGTTTCGCCGGGACCGCGACCGCCGTCGGTTGGCCCGCAACCGCCGTCAGTTTCCCCGTGACCGCAACCGCCGTCGGTTGGCCGGCAACCGTCGTCAGTATACCCGGGACCGCGACCGCCGTCGGTTGGCCCGCAACCGCCGTCAGTTTCCCCGGGACCGCGACCGCCGTCGTTTGGCCTGCAACCGTCGTCAGTTTCCCCGGGACCGCGACCACCGTCGGTTGGCCCGCAACCGCCGTCAGTTTCCCCGGGAGCGCGACCGCCGTCGGTTGGCCCGCAACCGTCGTCAGTTTTCCCGTGACCGCGACCGCCGTCGGTTGGCCCGCAACCGTCGTCAGTTTTCCCGTGACCGCGACCGCCGTCGGTTGGCCCGCAACCGCCGTCAGTTTCCCCGGGACCGCGACAGCCATCGGTTGGCCCGCAACCGCCGTCAGTTTCCCCGTGACCGCAACCGCCGTCGGTTGGCCGGCAACCGTCGTCGGTTTTCCCGTGACCGCGACCGCCGTCGGTTGGCCCGCAACCGCCTTCAGTTTCCCCGGGACCGCGACCGCCGTCGGTTGGCCCGCAACCGCCGTCAGTTTCGCCGGGACCGCGACCGCCGTCGGTTGGCCCAGGACCGCGACCGCCGTCGGTTGGCCCGCAACCGCCGTCAGTTTCCCCGGGACCGCGACCGCCGTCGGTTGGCCCGCAACCACCGTCATTTTCCGCGGGACCGCGACCGCCTTCCGTTGGCCCGCAACCGCCGTCAGTTTCCCCGTGACCGCAACCGCCGTCGGTTGGCCCGGGACCGCGACCGCCGTCGGTTGGCCCGCAACCGCCGTCGGTTGGCCCGGGACCGCAACCGCCGTCGGTTGGCCCGCAACCGCCGTCAGTTTCCCCGGGACCGCAACCGCCGTCAATTTCACCGGGACCGCAACCGCCGTCGGTTGGCCCGGGACCGCGACCGCCGTCGGTTGGCCCGCAACCGCCGTCAGTTTCCCCGGGACCGCGACCGCCGTCGGTTGGCCCACAACCGCCGTCAGTTTCGCCAGCCCGCGACCGCCGTCGGTTGGCCCGGGACCGCGACCGCCGTCGGTGAGCCCGCAACCGCCGTCAGTTGGCCCGCAACCGCCGTCAGTTTCGCCGGGACCGCAACCGCCGTCGGTTGGCCCGGGACCGCGACCGCCGTCGGTTGGCCCGCAACCGCCGTCATTTTCCCCGGGACCGCGACCGCCGTCGGTTGGCCCGGGACCGCGACCGCCGTCGGTGAGCCCGCAACCGCCGTCAGTTTCCCCGGGACCGCGACCGCTGTCGGTTGGCCCGCAACCGTCGTCATTTTCCCCGGGACCGCGACCGCCTTCGGTTGGCCCGCAACCGCCGTCAGTTTCCCCGTGACCGCAACCGCCGTCGGTTGGCCCGCAATCGCCGTCAGTTTCCCCGGGACCGCGACCGCCGTCGCTTGGCCCGCAACCGCCGTCAATTTCCCCGTGACCGCGACCGCCGTCGGTTGGCCCGCAACCGCCGTCAGTTTCCCCGGGACCGCGACCGCCGTCGGTTGGCCCGCAACCGCCGTCAGTTTCGCCGGGACCGCGACCGCCGTCGGTTGGCCCGCAACCACCGTCAGTTTCCCCGTGACCGCAACCGCCGTCGGTTGGCCGGCAACCGTCGTCAGTATACCCGGGACCGCGACCGCCGTCGGTTGGCCCGCAACCGCCGTCAGTTTCCCCGGGACCGCGACCGCCGTCCGTTGGCCCGCAACCGTCGTCAGTTTCCCCGCCACCGCGACCGCCGTCGGTTGGCCCGCAACCGCCGTCAGTTTCCCCGGGACCGCGACCGCCGTCGGTTGGCCCGCAACCGTCGTCAGTTTTCCCGTGACCGCGACCGCCGTCGGTTGGCCCGCAATCGCCGTTAGTTTCCCCGGGACCGCGACCGCCCTCGGGTGGCCCGCAACCGCCGTCAGTTTCCCCGGGACCGCGACCGCCGTCGGTTGGCCCGCAACCGCCGTCAGTTTCCCCGTGACCGCAACCGCCGTCAGTTTTCCCGTGACCGCGACCGCCGTCGGTTGGCCCGCAACCGTCGTCAGTTTCCCCGTGACCTCGACCGCCGTCGGTTGGCCCGCAACCGCCGTCATTTTCCCCGGGACCGCGACCGCCGTCGGTTGGCCCGCAACCGCCATCATTTTCCCCGGGACCGCAACCGCCGTCGGTTGGCCCACAACCGCCGTCAGTTTCGCCGGGACCGCGACCGCCGTCGGTTGGCCCGGGACCGCGACCGCCGTCGGTGAGCCCGCAACCGCCGTCAGTTTCCCCGTGACCGCGACCGCCGTCGGTTGGCCCGCAACCGTTCTCATTTTCCCCGGGACCGCGACCGCCTTCGGTTGGCCCGCAACCGCCGTCAGTTTCCCCGTGACCGCAACCGCCGTCAGTTGGCCCGCAACCGCCGTCAGTTTCCCCGGGACCGCGACCGCCGTCGGTTGGCCCGCAACCGCCGTCAATTTCCCCGTGACCGCGACCGCCGTCGGTTGGCCCGCAACCGCCGTCATTTTCCCCGTGACCGCGACCGCCGTCGGTTGGCCCGCAACCGCCGTCAGTTTCCCCGGGACCGCGACCGCCGTCGGTTGGCCCGCAACCGTCGTCAGTTTTCCCGTGACCGCGACCGCCGTCGGTTGGCCCGCAACCGTCGTCAGTTTTCCCGTGACCGCGACCGCCGTCGGTTGGCCCGCAACCGCCGTCAGTTTCCCCGGGACCGCGACCGCCGTCGGTTGGCCCGCAACCGCCGTCAGTTTCCCCGTGACCGCAACCGCCGTCGGTTGGCCGGCAACCGTCGTCAGTTTTCCCGTGACCGCGACCGCCGTCGGTTGGCCCGCAACCGCCGTCAGTTTCCCCGGGACCGCAACCGCCGTCGGTTGGCCCGCAACCGCCGTCAGTTTCGCCGGGACCGCGACCGCCGTCGGTTGGCCCGGGACCGCGACCGCCGTCGGTTGGCCCGCAACCGCCGTCAGTTTCCCCGTGACCGCATCCGCCGTCGGTTGGCCCGGGACCGCGACCGCCGTCGGTTGGCCCGCAACCGCCGTCGGTTGGCCCGGGACCGCGACCGCCGTCGGTTGGCCCGCAACCGCCGTCAGTTTCCCCGGGACCGCAACCGTCGTCAATTTCACCGGGACCGCAACCGCCGTCGGTTGGCCCGGGACCGCGACCGCCGTCGGTTGGCCCGCAACCGCCGTCATTTTCCCCGGGACCGCAACCGCCGTCAGTTGGCCCACAACCGCCGTCAGTTTCGCCGGGACCGCAACTGCCGTCGGTTGGCCCGGGACCGCGACCGCCGTCGGTTGGCCCGCAACCGCCGTCAGTTTCCCCGTGACCGCAACCGCCGTCGGTTGGCCGGCAACCGTCGTCAGTTTTCCCGTGACCGCGACCGCCGTCGGTTGGCCCGCAACCGCCGTCAGTTTCCCCGGGACCGCGACCCCCGTCGGTTGGCCCGCAACCGCCGTCAGTTTCCCCGTGACCGCGACCGCCGTCGGTTGGCCCGCAACCGTCGTCAGTTTCCCCGTGACCGCGACCGCCGTCGGTTGGCCCGCAACCGCCGTCATTTTCCCCGGGACCGCGACCGCCGTCGGTTGGCCCGCAACCGCCATCATTTTCCCCGGGACCGCAACCGCCGTCGGTTGGCCCACAACCGCCGTCAGTTTCGCCGGGACCGCGACCGCCGTCGGTTGGCCCGGGACCGCGACCGCCGTCGGTGAGCCCGCAACCGCCGTCAGTTTCCCCGTGACCGCGACCGCCGTCGGTTGGCCCGCAACCGTTGTCATTTTCCCCGGGACCGCGACCGCCTTCGGTTGGCCCGCAACCGCCGTCAGTTTCCCCGTGACCGCAACCGCCGTCGGTTGGCCCGCAACCGCCGTCAGTTTCGCCGGGACCGCGACCGCCGTCGGTTGGCCCGCAACCGCCGTCAATTTCCCCGTGACCGCAACCGCCGTCGGTTGGCCGGCAACCGTCGTCAGTAAACCCGGGACCGCGACCGCCGTCGGTTGGCCCGCAACCGCCGTCAGTTTCCCCGGGACCGCGACCGCCGTCGGTTGGCCCGCAACCGTCGTCAGTTTCCCCGGGACCGCGACCGCCGTCGGTTGGCCCGCAACCGCCGTCAGTTTCCCCGGGACCGCGACCGCCGTCGGTTGGCCCGCAACCGTCGTCAGTTTTCCCGTGACCGCGACCGCCGTCGGTTGGCCCGCAACCGTCGTCAGTTTTCCCGTGACCGCGACCGCCGTCGGTTGGCCCGCAACCGCCGTCAGTTTCCCCGGGACCGCGACCGCCGTCGGTTGGCCCGCAACCGCCGTCAGTTTCCCCGTGACCGCGACCGCCGTCGGTTGGCCGGCAACCGTCGTCGGTTTTCCCGTGACCGCGACCGCCGTCGGTCGGCCCGCAACCGCCTTCAGTTTCCCCGGGACCGCGACCGCCGTCGGTTGGCCCGCAACCGCCGTCAGTTTCGCCGGGACCGCGACCGCCGTCGGTTGGCCCAGGACCGCGACCGCCGTCGGTTGGCCCGCAACCGCCGTCAGTTTCCCCGGGACCGCGACCGCCTTCGGTTGGCCCGCAACCGCCGTCATTTTCCGCGGGACCGCGACCGCCTTCCGTTGGCCCGCAACCGCCGTCAGTTTCCCCGTGACCGCAACCGCCGTCGGTTGGCCCGGGACCGCGACCGCCGTCGGTTGGCCCGCAACCGCCGTCGGTTGGCCTGGGACCGCAACCGCCGTCGGTTGGCCCGCAACCGCCGTCAGTTTCCCCGGGACCGCAACCGCCGTCAATTTCACCGGGACCGCAACCGCCGTCGGTTGGCCCGGGACCGCGACCGCCGTCGGTTGGCCCGCAACCGCCGTCAGTTTCCCCGGGACCGCTACCGCCGTCGGTTGGCCCACAACCGCCGTCAGTTTCGCCAGCCCGCGACCGCCGTCGGTTGGCCCGGGACCGCGACCGCCGTCGGTGAGCCCGCAACCGCCGTCAGTTGGCCCGCAACCGCCGTCAGTTTCGCCGGGACCGCAACCGCCGTCGGTTGGCCCGGGACCGCGACCGCCGTCGGTTGGCCCGCAACCGCCGTCATTTTCCCCGGGACCGCAACCGCCGTCGGTTGGCCCACAACCGCCGTCAGTTTCGCCAGCCCGCAACCGCCGTCGGTTGGCCCGGGACCGCGACCGCCGTCGGTGAGCCCGCAACCGCCGTCAGTTTCCCCGGGACCGCGACCGCTGTCGGTTGGCCCGCAACCGTCGTCATTTTCCCCGGGACCGCGACCGCCTTTGGTTGGCCCGCAACCGCCGTCAGTTTCCCCGTGACCGCAACCGCCGTCGGTTGGCCCGCAATCGCCGTCAGTTTCCCCGGGACCGCGACCGCCGTCGGTTGGCCCGCAACCGCCGTCAATTTCCCCGTGACCGCGACCGCCGTCGGTTGGCCCGCAACCGCCGTCAGTTTCCCCGGGACCGCGACCGCCGTCGGTTGGCCCGCAACCGCCGTCAGTTTCGCCGGGACCGCGACCGCCGTCGGTTGGCTCGCAACCGCCGTCAGTTTCCCCGTGACCGCAACCGCCGTCGGTTGGCCGGCAACCGCCGTCAGTATACCCGGGACCGCGAACGCCGTCGGTTGGCCCGCAACCGCCGTCAGTTTCCCCGGGACCGCGACCGCCGTCCGTTGGCCCGCAACCGTCGTCAGTTTCCCCGCCACCGCGACCGCCGTCGGTTGGCCCGCAACCGCCGTCAGTTTCCCCGGGACCGCGACCGCCGTCGGTTGGCCCGCAACCGTCGTCAGCTTTCCCGTGACCGCGACCGCCGTCGGTTGGCCCGCAACCGCCGTCAGTTTCCCCGGGACCGCGACCGCCGTCGGTTGGCCCGCAACCGCCGTCAGTTTCCCCGGGACCGCGACCGCCGTCGGTTGGCCCGCAACCGCCGTCAGTTTCCCCGTGACCGCAACCGCCGTCGGTTGGCCGGCAACCGTCGTCAGTTTTCTCGTGACCGCGACCGCCGTCGGTTGGCCCGCAACCGCCGTCAGTTTCCCCGGGACCGCGACCCCCGTCGGTTGGCCCGCAACCGCCGTCAGTTTCCCCGTGACCGCGACCGCCGTCGGTTGGCCCGCAACCGTCGTCAGTTTCCCCGTGACCGCGACCGCCGTCGGTTGGCCCGCAACCGCCGTCATTTTCCCCGGGACCGCGACCGCCATCGGTTGGCCCGCAACCGCCATCATTTTCCACGGGACCGCAACCGCCGTCGGTTGGCCCACAACCGCCGTCAGTTTCGCCGGGACCGCGACCGCCGTCGGTTGGCCCGGGACCGCGACCGCCGTCGGTGAGCCCGCAACCGCCGTCAGTTTCCCCGTGACCGCGACCGCCGTCGGTTGGCCCGCAACCGTTGTCATTTTCCCCGGGACCGCGACCGCCTTCGGTTGGCCCGCAACCGCCGTCAGTTTCCCCGTGACCGCAACCGCCGTCAGTTGGCCCGCAACCGCCGTCAGTTTCCCCGGGACCGCGACCGCCGTCAGTTGGCCCGCAACCGCCGTCAATTTCCACGTGACCGCGACCGCCGTCGGTTGGCCCGCAACCGCCGTCATTTTCCCCGTGACCGCGACCGCCGTCGGTTGGCCCGCAACCGCCGTCAGTTTCCCCGGGACCGCGACCGCCGTCGGTTGGCCCGCAACCGTCGTCAGTTTCCCCGTGACCGCAACCGCCGTCGGTTGGCCGGCAACCGTCGTCAGTATACCCGGGACCGCGACCGCCGTCGGTTGGCCCGCAACCGCCGTCAGTTTCCCCGGGACCGCGACCGCCGCCGGTTGGCCCGCAACCGTCGTCAGTTTCCCCGGGACCGCGACCGCCGTCGGTTGGCCCGCAACCGCCGTCAGTTTCGCCGGGACCGCGACCGCCGTCGGTTGGCCCGCAACCGTCGTCAGTTTCCCCGTGACCGCAACCGCCGTCGGTTGGCCGGCAACCGTCGTCAGTATACCCGGGACCGCGACCGCCGTCGGTTGGCCCGCAACCGCCGTCAGTTTCCCCGGGACCGCGACCGCCGTCGGTTGGCCCGCAACCGTCGTCAGTTTCCCCGGGACCGCGACCGCCGTCGGTTGGCCCGCAACCGTCGTCAGTTTTCCCGTGACCGCGACCGCCGTCGGTTGGCCCGCAACCGCCGTCAGTTTCCCCGGGACCGCGACCGCCGTCGGTTGGCCCGCAACCGCCGTCAGTTTCCCCGTGACCGCAACCGCCGTCGGTTGGCCGGCAACCGTCGTCAGTTTTCCCGTGACCGCGACCGCCGTCGGTTGGCCCGCAACCGCCGTCAGTTTCCCCGGGACCGCGACCGCCGTCGGTTGGCCCGCAACCGCCGTCATTTTCCGCGGGACCGCGACCGCCTTCCGTTGGCCCGCAACCGCCGTCAGTTTCCCCGTGACCGCAACCGCCGTCGGTTGGCCCGGGACCGCGACCGCCGTCGGTTGGCCCGCAACCGCCGTCGGTTGGCCCGGGACCGCAACCGCCGTCGGTTGGCCCGCAACCGCCGTCCGTTTCCCCATGACCGCAACCGCCGTCAATTTCACCGGGACCGCAACCGCCGTCGGTTGGCCCGGGACCGCGACCGCCGTCGGTTGGCCCGCAACCGCCGTCAGTTTCCCCGGGACCGCGACCGCCGTCGGTTGGCCCACAACCGCCGTCAGTTTCGCCAGCCCGCGACCGCCGTCGGTTGGCCCGGGACCGCGACCGCCGTCGGTGAGCCCGCAACCGCCGTCAGTTGGCCCGCAACCGCCGTCAGTTTCGCCGGGACCGCAACCGCCGTCGGTTGGCCCGGGACCGCGACCGCCGTCGGTTGGCCCGCAACCGCCGTCAGTTTCCCCGGGACCGCGACCGCCGTCGGTTGGCCCACAACCGCCGTCAGTTTCGCCAGCCCGCGACCGCCGTCGGTTGGCCCGGGACCGCGACCGCCGTCGGTGAGCCCACAACCGCCGTCAGTTTCCCCGGGACCGCGACCGCTGTCGGTTGGCCCGCAACCGTCGTCATTTTCCCCGGGACCGCGACCGCCTTCGGTTGGCCCGCAACCGCCGTCAGTTTCCCCGTGACCGCAACCGCCGTCGGTTGGCCCGCAATCGCCGTCAGTTTCCCCGGGACCGCGACCGCCGTCGGTTGGCCCGCAACCGCCGTCAATTTCCCCGTGACCGCGACCGCCGTCGGTTGGCCCGCAACCGCCGTCAGTTTCCCCGGGACCGCGACCGCCGTCGGTTGGCCCGCAACCGCCGTCAGTTTCGCCGGGACCGCGACCGCCGTCGGTTGGCCCGCAACCGCCGTCAGTTTCCCCGTGACCGCAACCGCCGTCGGTTGGCCGGCAACCGTCGTCAGTATACCCGGGACCGCGACCGCCGTCGGTTGGCCCGCAACCGCCGTCAGTTTCCCCGGGACCGCGACCGCCGTCGGTTGGCCCGCAACCGCCGTCAGTTTCCCCGGGACCGCGACCGCCGTCGGTTGGCCCGCAACCGTCGTCAGTTTTCCCGTGACCGCGACCGCCGTCGGTTGGCCCGCAACCGCCGTCAGTTTCCCCGGGACCGCGACCGCCGTCGGTTAGCCCGCAACCGCCGTCAGTTTCCCCGGGACCGCGACCGCCGTCGGTTGGCCCGCAACCGCCGTCAGTTTCCCCGTGACCGCAACCGCCGTCGGTTGGCCGGCAACCGTCGTCAGTTTTCCCGTGACCGCGACCGCCGTCGGTTGGCCCGCAACCGCCGTCAGTTTCCCCGTGACCGCGACCGCCGTCGGTTGGCCCGCAACCGTCGTCAGTTTCCCCGTGACCGCGACCGCCGTCGGTTGGCCCGCAACCGCCGTCATTTTCCCCGGGACCGCGACCGCCGTCGGTTGGCCCGCAACCGCCATCATTTTCCCCGGGACCGCAACCGCCGTCGGTTGGCCCACAACCGCCGTCAGTTTCGCCGGGACCGCGACCGCCGTCGGTTGGCCCGGGACCGCGACCGCCGTCGGTGAGCCCGCAACCGCCGTCAGTTTCCCCGTGACCGCGACCGCCGTCGGTTGGCCCGCAACCGTTGTCATTTTCCCCGGGACCGCGACCGCCTTCGGTTGGCCCGCAACCGCCGTCAGTTTCCCCGTGACCGCAACCGCCGTCAGTTGGCCCGCAACCGCCGTCAGTTTCCCCGGGACCGCGACCGCCGTCGGTTGGCCCGCAACCGCCGTCAATTTCCCCGTGACCGCGACCGCCGTCGGTTGGCCCGCAACCGCCGTCATTTTCCCCGTGACCGCGACCGCCGTCGGTTGGCCCGCAACCGCCGTCAGGTTCGCCGGGACCGCGACCGCCGTCGGTTGGCCCGCAACCGTCGTCAGTTTCCCCGTGACCGCAACCGCCGTCGGTTGGCCGGCAACCGTCGTCAGTATACCCGGGACCGCGACCGCCGTCGGTTGGCCCGCAACCGCCGTCAGTTTCCCCGGGACCGCGACCGCCGTCGGTTGGCCCGCAACCGTCGTCAGTTTCCCCGGGACCGCGACCGCTGTCGGTTGGCCCGCAACCGCCGTCAGTTTCCCCGGGACCGCGACCGCCGTCGGTTGGCCCGCAACCGCCGTCAGTTTCCCCGGGACCGCGACCGCCGTCGGTTGGCCCGCAACCGTCGTCAGTTTTCCCGTGACCGCGACCGCCGTCGGTTGGCCCGCAACCGTCGTCAGTTTTCCCGTGACCGCGACCGCCGTCGGTTGGCCCGCAACCGCCGTCAGTTTCCCCGGGACCGCGACCGCCGTCGGTTGGCCCGCAACCGCCGTCAGTTTCCCCGTGACCGCGACCGCCGTCGGTTGGCCGGCAACCGTCGTCGGTTTTCCCGTGACCGCGACCGCCGTCGGTCGGCCCGCAACCGCCTTCAGTTTCCCCGGGACCGCGACCGCCGTCGGTTGGCCCGCAACCGCCGTCAGTTTCGCCGGGACCGCGACCGCCGTCGGTTGGCCCAGGACCGCGACCGCCGTCGGTTGGCCCGCAACCGCCGTCAGTTTCCCCGGGACCGCGACCGCCTTCGGTTGGCCCGCAACCGCCGTCATTTTCCGCGGGACCGCGACCGCCTTCCGTTGGCCCGCAACCGCCGTCAGTTTCCCCGTGACCGCAACCGCCGTCGGTTGGCCCGGGACCGCGACCGCCGTCGGTTGGCCCGCAACCGCCGTCGGTTGGCCTGGGACCGCAACCGCCGTCGGTTGGCCCGCAACCGCCGTCAGTTTCCCCGGGACCGCAACCGCCGTCAATTTCACCGGGACCGCAACCGCCGTCGGTTGGCCCGGGACCGCGACCGCCGTCGGTTGGCCCGCAACCGCCGTCAGTTTCCCCGGGACCGCTACCGCCGTCGGTTGGCCCACAACCGCCGTCAGTTTCGCCAGCCCGCGACCGCCGTCGGTTGGCCCGGGACCGCGACCGCCGTCGGTGAGCCCGCAACCGCCGTCAGTTGGCCCGCAACCGCCGTCAGTTTCGCCGGGACCGCAACCGCCGTCGGTTGGCCCGGGACCGCGACCGCCGTCGGTTGGCCCGCAACCGCCGTCATTTTCCCCGGGACCGCAACCGCCGTCGGTTGGCCCACAACCGCCGTCAGTTTCGCCAGCCCGCAACCGCCGTCGGTTGGCCCGGGACCGCGACCGCCGTCGGTGAGCCCGCAACCGCCGTCAGTTTCCCCGGGACCGCGACCGCTGTCGGTTGGCCCGCAACCGTCGTCATTTTCCCCGGGACCGCGACCGCCTTCGGTTGGCCCGCAACCGCCGTCAGTTTCCCCGTGACCGCAACCGCCGTCGGTTGGCCCGCAATCGCCGTCAGTTTCCCCGGGACCGCGACCGCCGTCGGTTGGCCCGCAACCGCCGTCAATTTCCCCGTGACCGCGACCGCCGTCGGTTGGCCCGCAACCGCCGTCAGTTTCCCCGGGACCGCGACCGCCGTCGGTTGGCCCGCAACCGCCGTCAGTTTCGCCGGGACCGCGACCGCCGTCGGTTGGCTCGCAACCGCCGTCAGTTTCCCCGTGACCGCAACCGCCGTCGGTTGGCCGGCAACCGCCGTCAGTATACCCGGGACCGCGAACGCCGTCGGTTGGCCCGCAACCGCCGTCAGTTTCCCCGGGACCGCGACCGCCGTCCGTTGGCCCGCAACCGTCGTCAGTTTCCCCGCCACCGCGACCGCCGTCGGTTGGCCCGCAACCGCCGTCAGTTTCCCCGGGACCGCGACCGCCGTCGGTTGGCCCGCAACCGTCGTCAGCTTTCCCGTGACCGCGACCGCCGTCGGTTGGCCCGCAACCGCCGTCAGTTTCCCCGGGACCGCGACCGCCGTCGGTTGGCCCGCAACCGCCGTCAGTTTCCCCGGGACCGCGACCGCCGTCGGTTGGCCCGCAACCGCCGTCAGTTTCCCCGTGACCGCAACCGCCGTCGGTTGGCCGGCAACCGTCGTCAGTTTTCTCGTGACCGCGACCGCCGTCGGTTGGCCCGCAACCGCCGTCAGTTTCCCCGGGACCGCGACCCCCGTCGGTTGGCCCGCAACCGCCGTCAGTTTCCCCGTGACCGCGACCGCCGTCGGTTGGCCCGCAACCGTCGTCAGTTTCCCCGTGACCGCGACCGCCGTCGGTTGGCCCGCAACCGCCGTCATTTTCCCCGGGACCGCGACCGCCATCGGTTGGCCCGCAACCGCCATCATTTTCCACGGGACCGCAACCGCCGTCGGTTGGCCCACAACCGCCGTCAGTTTCGCCGGGACCGCGACCGCCGTCGGTTGGCCCGGGACCGCGACCGCCGTCGGTGAGCCCGCAACCGCCGTCAGTTTCCCCGTGACCGCGACCGCCGTCGGTTGGCCCGCAACCGTTGTCATTTTCCCCGGGACCGCGACCGCCTTCGGTTGGCCCGCAACCGCCGTCAGTTTCCCCGTGACCGCAACCGCCGTCAGTTGGCCCGCAACCGCCGTCAGTTTCCCCGGGACCGCGACCGCCGTCGGTTGGCCCGCAACCGTCGTCAGTTTTCCCGTGACCGCGACCGCCGTCGGTTGGCCCGCAACCGCCGTCAGTTTCCCCGGGACCGCGACCGCCGTCGGTTGGCCCGCAACCGTCGTCAGTTTTCCCGTGACCGCGACCGCCGTCGGTTGGCCCGCAACCGCCGTCAGTTTCCCCGGGACCGCGACCGCCGTCGGTTAGCCCGCAACCGCCGTCAGTTTCCCCGGGACCGCGACCGCCGTCGGTTGGCCCGCAACCGCCGTCAGTTTCCCCGTGACCGCAACCGCCGTCGGTTGGCCGGCAACCGTCGTCAGTTTTCCCGTGACCGCGACCGCCGTCGGTTGGCCCGCAACCGCCGTCAGTTTCCCCGTGACCGCGACCGCCGTCGGTTGGCCCGCAACCGTCGTCAGTTTCCCCGTGACCGCGACCGCCGTCGGTTGGCCCGCAACCGCCGTCATTTTCCCCGGGACCGCGACCGCCGTCGGTTGGCCCGCAACCGCCATCATTTTCCCCGGGACCGCAACCGCCGTCGGTTGGCCCACAACCGCCGTCAGTTTCGCCGGGACCGCGACCGCCGTCGGTTGGCCCGGGACCGCGACCGCCGTCGGTGAGCCCGCAACCGCCGTCAGTTTCCCCGTGACCGCGACCGCCGTCGGTTGGCCCGCAACCGTTGTCATTTTCCCCGGGACCGCGACCGCCTTCGGTTGGCCCGCAACCGCCGTCAGTTTCCCCGTGACCGCAACCGCCGTCAGTTGGCCCGCAACCGCCGTCAGTTTCCCCGGGACCGCGACCGCCGTCGGTTGGCCCGCAACCGCCGTCAATTTCCCCGTGACCGCGACCGCCGTCGGTTGGCCCGCAACCGCCGTCATTTTCCCCGTGACCGCGACCGCCGTCGGTTGGCCCGCAACCGCCGTCAGGTTCGCCGGGACCGCGACCGCCGTCGGTTGGCCCGCAACCGTCGTCAGTTTCCCCGTGACCGCAACCGCCGTCGGTTGGCCGGCAACCGTCGTCAGTATACCCGGGACCGCGACCGCCGTCGGTTGGCCCGCAACCGCCGTCAGTTTCCCCGGGACCGCGACCGCCGTCGGTTGGCCCGCAACCGTCGTCAGTTTCCCCGGGACCGCGACCGCTGTCGGTTGGCCCGCAACCGCCGTCAGTTTCCCCGGGACCGCGACCGCCGTCGGTTGGCCCGCAACCGCCGTCAGTTTCCCCGGGACCGCGACCGCCGTCGGTTGGCCCGCAACCGTCGTCAGTTTTCCCGTGACCGCGACCGCCGTCGGTTGGCCCGCAACCGTCGTCAGTTTTCCCGTGACCGCGACCGCCGTCGGTTGGCCCGCAACCGCCGTCAGTTTCCCCGGGACCGCGACCGCCGTCGGTTGGCCCGCAACCGCCGTCAGTTTCCCCGTGACCGCGACCGCCGTCGGTTGGCCGGCAACCGTCGTCGGTTTTCCCGTGACCGCGACCGCCGTCGGTCGGCCCGCAACCGCCTTCAGTTTCCCCGGGACCGCGACCGCCGTCGGTTGGCCCGCAACCGCCGTCAGTTTCGCCGGGACCGCGACCGCCGTCGGTTGGCCCAGGACCGCGACCGCCGTCGGTTGGCCCGCAACCGCCGTCAGTTTCCCCGGGACCGCGACCGCCTTCGGTTGGCCCGCAACCGCCGTCATTTTCCGCGGGACCGCGACCGCCTTCCGTTGGCCCGCAACCGCCGTCAGTTTCCCCGTGACCGCAACCGCCGTCGGTTGGCCCGGGACCGCGACCGCCGTCGGTTGGCCCGCAACCGCCGTCGGTTGGCCTGGGACCGCAACCGCCGTCGGTTGGCCCGCAACCGCCGTCAGTTTCCCCGGGACCGCAACCGCCGTCAATTTCACCGGGACCGCAACCGCCGTCGGTTGGCCCGGGACCGCGACCGCCGTCGGTTGGCCCGCAACCGCCGTCAGTTTCCCCGGGACCGCTACCGCCGTCGGTTGGCCCACAACCGCCGTCAGTTTCGCCAGCCCGCGACCGCCGTCGGTTGGCCCGGGACCGCGACCGCCGTCGGTGAGCCCGCAACCGCCGTCAGTTGGCCCGCAACCGCCGTCAGTTTCGCCGGGACCGCAACCGCCGTCGGTTGGCCCGGGACCGCGACCGCCGTCGGTTGGCCCGCAACCGCCGTCATTTTCCCCGGGACCGCAACCGCCGTCGGTTGGCCCACAACCGCCGTCAGTTTCGCCAGCCCGCAACCGCCGTCGGTTGGCCCGGGACCGCGACCGCCGTCGGTGAGCCCGCAACCGCCGTCAGTTTCCCCGGGACCGCGACCGCTGTCGGTTGGCCCGCAACCGTCGTCATTTTCCCCGGGACCGCGACCGCCTTCGGTTGGCCCGCAACCGCCGTCAGTTTCCCCGTGACCGCAACCGCCGTCGGTTGGCCCGCAATCGCCGTCAGTTTCCCCGGGACCGCGACCGCCGTCGGTTGGCCCGCAACCGCCGTCAATTTCCCCGTGACCGCGACCGCCGTCGGTTGGCCCGCAACCGCCGTCAGTTTCCCCGGGACCGCGACCGCCGTCGGTTGGCCCGCAACCGCCGTCAGTTTCGCCGGGACCGCGACCGCCGTCGGTTGGCTCGCAACCGCCGTCAGTTTCCCCGTGACCGCAACCGCCGTCGGTTGGCCGGCAACCGCCGTCAGTATACCCGGGACCGCGAACGCCGTCGGTTGGCCCGCAACCGCCGTCAGTTTCCCCGGGACCGCGACCGCCGTCCGTTGGCCCGCAACCGTCGTCAGTTTCCCCGCCACCGCGACCGCCGTCGGTTGGCCCGCAACCGCCGTCAGTTTCCCCGGGACCGCGACCGCCGTCGGTTGGCCCGCAACCGTCGTCAGCTTTCCCGTGACCGCGACCGCCGTCGGTTGGCCCGCAACCGCCGTCAGTTTCCCCGGGACCGCGACCGCCGTCGGTTGGCCCGCAACCGCCGTCAGTTTCCCCGGGACCGCGACCGCCGTCGGTTGGCCCGCAACCGCCGTCAGTTTCCCCGTGACCGCAACCGCCGTCGGTTGGCCGGCAACCGTCGTCAGTTTTCTCGTGACCGCGACCGCCGTCGGTTGGCCCGCAACCGCCGTCAGTTTCCCCGGGACCGCGACCCCCGTCGGTTGGCCCGCAACCGCCGTCAGTTTCCCCGTGACCGCGACCGCCGTCGGTTGGCCCGCAACCGTCGTCAGTTTCCCCGTGACCGCGACCGCCGTCGGTTGGCCCGCAACCGCCGTCATTTTCCCCGGGACCGCGACCGCCATCGGTTGGCCCGCAACCGCCATCATTTTCCACGGGACCGCAACCGCCGTCGGTTGGCCCACAACCGCCGTCAGTTTCGCCGGGACCGCGACCGCCGTCGGTTGGCCCGGGACCGCGACCGCCGTCGGTGAGCCCGCAACCGCCGTCAGTTTCCCCGTGACCGCGACCGCCGTCGGTTGGCCCGCAACCGTTGTCATTTTCCCCGGGACCGCGACCGCCTTCGGTTGGCCCGCAACCGCCGTCAGTTTCCCCGTGACCGCAACCGCCGTCAGTTGGCCCGCAACCGCCGTCAGTTTCCCCGGGACCGCGACCGCCGTCAGTTGGCCCGCAACCGCCGTCAATTTCCCCGTGACCGCGACCGCCGTCGGTTGGCCCGCAACCGCCGTCATTTTCCCCGTGACCGCGACCGCCGTCGGTTGGCCCGCAACCGCCGTCAGTTTCCCCGGGACCGCGACCGCCGTCGGTTGGCCCGCAACCGTCGTCAGTTTCCCCGTGACCGCAACCGCCGTCGGTTGGCCGGCAACCGTCGTCAGTATACCCGGGACCGCGACCGCCGTCGGTTGGCCCGCAACCGCCGTCAGTTTCCCCGGGACCGCGACCGCCGTCGGTTGGCCCGCAACCGTCGTCAGTTTCCCCGTGACCGCAACCGCCGTCGGTTGGCCGGCAACCGTCGTCAGTATACCCGGGACCGCGACCGCCGTCGGTTGGCCCGCAACCGCCGTCAGTTTCCCCGGGACCGCGACCGCCGTCGGTTGGCCCGCAACCGTCGTCAGTTTCCCCGGGACCGCGACCGCCGTCGGTTGGCCCGCAACCGTCGTCAGTTTTCCCGTGACCGCGACCGCCGTCGGTTGGCCCGCAACCGCCGTCAGTTTCCCCGGGACCGCGACCGCCGTCGGTTGGCCCGCAACCGCCGTCAGTTTCCCCGTGACCGCAACCGCCGTCGGTTGGCCGGCAACCGTCGTCAGTTTTCCCGTGACCGCGACCGCCGTCGGTTGGCCCGCAACCGCCGTCAGTTTCCCCGGGACCGCGACCGCCGTCGGTTGGCCCGCAACCGCCGTCATTTTCCGCGGGACCGCGACCGCCTTCCGTTGGCCCGCAACCGCCGTCAGTTTCCCCGTGACCGCAACCGCCGTCGGTTGGCCCGGGACCGCGACCGCCGTCGGTTGGCCCGCAACCGCCGTCGGTTGGCCCGGGACCGCAACCGCCGTCGGTTGGCCCGCAACCGCCGTCCGTTTCCCCATGACCGCAACCGCCGTCAATTTCACTGGGACCGCAACCGCCGTCGGTTGGCCCGGGACCGCGACCGCCGTCGGTTGGCCCGCAACCGCCGTCAGTTTCCCCGGGACCGCGACCGCCGTCGGTTGGCCCACAACCGCCGTCAGTTTCGCCAGCCCGCGACCGCCGTCGGTTGGCCCGGGACCGCGACCGCCGTCGGTGAGCCCGCAACCGCCGTCAGTTGGCCCGCAACCGCCGTCAGTTTCGCCGGGACCGCAACCGCCGTCGGTTGGCCCGGGACCGCGACCGCCGTCGGTTGGCCCGCAACCGCCGTCAGTTTCCCCGGGACCGCGACCGCCGTCGGTTGGCCCACAACCGCCGTCAGTTTCGCCAGCCCGCGACCGCCGTCGGTTGGCCCGGGACCGCGACCGCCGTCGGTGAGCCCACAACCGCCGTCAGTTTCCCCGGGACCGCGACCGCTGTCGGTTGGCCCGCAACCGTCGTCATTTTCCCCGGGACCGCGACCGCCTTCGGTTGGCCCGCAACCGCCGTCAGTTTCCCCGTGACCGCAACCGCCGTCGGTTGGCCCGCAATCGCCGTCAGTTTCCCCGGGACCGCGACCGCCGTCGGTTGGCCCGCAACCGCCGTCAATTTCCCCGTGACCGCGACCGCCGTCGGTTGGCCCGCAACCGCCGTCAGTTTCCCCGGGACCGCGACCGCCGTCGGTTGGCCCGCAACCGCCGTCAGTTTCGCCGGGACCGCGACCGCCGTCGGTTGGCCCGCAACCGCCGTCAGTTTCCCCGTGACCGCAACCGCCGTCGGTTGGCCGGCAACCGTCGTCAGTATACCCGGGACCGCGACCGCCGTCGGTTGGCCCGCAACCGCCGTCAGTTTCCCCGGGACCGCGACCGCCGTCGGTTGGCCCGCAACCGCCGTCAGTTTCCCCGGGACCGCGACCGCCGTCGGTTGGCCCGCAACCGTCGTCAGTTTTCCCGTGACCGCGACCGCCGTCGGTTGGCCCGCAACCGCCGTCAGTTTCCCCGGGACCGCGACCGCCGTCGGTTAGCCCGCAACCGCCGTCAGTTTCCCCGGGACCGCGACCGCCGTCGGTTGGCCCGCAACCGCCGTCAGTTTCCCCGTGACCGCAACCGCCGTCGGTTGGCCGGCAACCGTCGTCAGTTTTCCCGTGACCGCGACCGCCGTCGGTTGGCCCGCAACCGCCGTCAGTTTCCCCGTGACCGCGACCGCCGTCGGTTGGCCCGCAACCGTCGTCAGTTTCCCCGTGACCGCGACCGCCGTCGGTTGGCCCGCAACCGCCGTCATTTTCCCCGGGACCGCGACCGCCGTCGGTTGGCCCGCAACCGCCATCATTTTCCCCGGGACCGCAACCGCCGTCGGTTGGCCCACAACCGCCGTCAGTTTCGCCGGGACCGCGACCGCCGTCGGTTGGCCCGGGACCGCGACCGCCGTCGGTGAGCCCGCAACCGCCGTCAGTTTCCCCGTGACCGCGACCGCCGTCGGTTGGCCCGCAACCGTTGTCATTTTCCCCGGGACCGCGACCGCCTTCGGTTGGCCCGCAACCGCCGTCAGTTTCCCCGTGACCGCAACCGCCGTCAGTTGGCCCGCAACCGCCGTCAGTTTCCCCGGGACCGCGACCGCCGTCGGTTGGCCCGCAACCGCCGTCAATTTCCCCGTGACCGCGACCGCCGTCGGTTGGCCCGCAACCGCCGTCATTTTCCCCGTGACCGCGACCGCCGTCGGTTGGCCCGCAACCGCCGTCAGGTTCGCCGGGACCGCGACCGCCGTCGGTTGGCCCGCAACCGTCGTCAGTTTCCCCGTGACCGCAACCGCCGTCGGTTGGCCGGCAACCGTCGTCAGTATACCCGGGACCGCGACCGCCGTCGGTTGGCCCGCAACCGCCGTCAGTTTCCCCGGGACCGCGACCGCCGTCGGTTGGCCCGCAACCGTCGTCAGTTTCCCCGGGACCGCGACCGCCGTCGGTTGGCCCGCAACCGCCGTCAGTTTCCCCGGGACCGCGACCGCCGTCGGTTGGCCCGCAACCGTCGTCAGTTTTCCCGTGACCGCGACCGCCGTCGGTTGGCCCGCAACCGTCGTCAGTTTTCCCGTGACCGCGACCGCCGTCGGTTGGCCCGCAACCGCCGTCAGTTTCCCCGGGACCGCGACCGCCGTCGGTTGGCCGGCAACCGTCGTCAGTTTTCCCGTGACCGCGACCGCCGTCGATTGGCCCGCAACCGCCGTCAGTTTCCCCGGGACCGCAACCGCCGTCGGTTGGCCCGCAACCGCCGTCAGTTTCGCCGGGACCGCGACCGCCGTCGGTTGGCCCGGGACCGCGACCGCCGTCGGTTGGCCCGCAACCGCCGTCAGTTTCCCCGTGACCGCGACCGCCGTCGGTTGGCCCGCAACCGTCGTCAGTTTCCCCGTGACCGCGACCGCCGTCGGTTGGCCCGCAACCGCCGTCATTTTCCCCGGGACCGCGACCGCCGTCGGTTGGCCCGCAACCGCCATCATTTTCCCCGGGACCGCAACCGCCGTCGGTTGGCCCACAACCGCCGTCAGTTTCGCCGGGACCGCGACCGCCGTCGGTTGGCCCGGGACCGCGACCGCCGTCGGTGAGCCCGCAACCGCCGTCAGTTTCCCCGTGACCGCGACCGCCGTCGGTTGGCCCGCAACCGTTGTCATTTTCCCCGGGACCGCGACCGCCTTCGGTTGGCCCGCAACCGCCGTCAGTTTCCCCGTGACCGCAACCGCCGTCAGTTGGCCC
Organism: Eutreptiella sp. 'Long Island Sound 2002'; assembly: GCA_964036045.1. Lineage (NCBI taxonomy): Eukaryota > Euglenozoa > Euglenophyceae > Eutreptiales > Eutreptiaceae > Eutreptiella > Eutreptiella sp. 'Long Island Sound 2002'. The sequence continues at coordinate 44,166,430 of OZ038385.1, forward strand.
GCAACCGCCGTCAGTTTCCCCGGGACCGCGACCGCCGTCGGTTGGCCCGCAACCGCCGTCAATTTCCCCGTGACCGCGACCGCCGTCGGTTGGCCCGCAACCGCCGTCATTTTCCCCGTGACCGCGACCGCCGTCGGTTGGCCCGCAACCGCCGTCAGGTTCGCCGGGACCGCGACCGCCGTCGGTTGGCCCGCAACCGTCGTCAGTTTCCCCGTGACCGCAACCGCCGTCGGTTGGCCGGCAACCGTCGTCAGTATACCCGGGACCGCGACCGCCGTCGGTTGGCCCGCAACCGCCGTCAGTTTCCCCGGGACCGCGACCGCCGTCGGTTGGCCCGCAACCGTCGTCAGTTTCCCCGGGACCGCGACCGCCGTCGGTTGGCCCGCAACCGCCGTCAGTTTCCCCGGGACCGCGACCGCCGTCGGTTGGCCCGCAACCGTCGTCAGTTTTCCCGTGACCGCGACCGCCGTCGGTTGGCCCGCAACCGTCGTCAGTTTTCCCGTGACCGCGACCGCCGTCGGTTGGCCCGCAACCGCCGTCAGTTTCCCCGGGACCGCGACCGCCGTCGGTTGGCCGGCAACCGTCGTCAGTTTTCCCGTGACCGCGACCGCCGTCGATTGGCCCGCAACCGCCGTCAGTTTCCCCGGGACCGCAACCGCCGTCGGTTGGCCCGCAACCGCCGTCAGTTTCGCCGGGACCGCGACCGCCGTCGGTTGGCCCGGGACCGCGACCGCCGTCGGTTGGCCCGCAACCGCCGTCAGTTTCCCCGGGACTGCGACCGCCGTCGGTTGGCCCGCAACAGCCGTCATTTTCCGCGGGACCGCGACCGCCTTCCGTTGGCCCGCAACCGCCGTCAGTTTCCCCGTGACCGCATCCGCCGTCGGTTGGCCCGGGACCGCGACCGCCGTCGGTTGGCCCGCAACCGCCGTCGGTTGGCCCGGGACCGCGACCGCCGTCGGTTGGCCCGCAACCGCCGTCAGTTTCCCCGGGACCGCAACCGTTGTCAATTTCACCGGGACCGCAACCGCCGTCGGTTGGCCCGGGACCGCGACCGCCGTCGGTTGGCCCGCAACCGCCGTCAGTTTCCCCGGGACCGCAACCGCCGTCAGTTGGCCCACAACCGCCGTCAGTTTCGCCGGGACCGCAACTGCCGTCGGTTGGCCCGGGACCGCGACCGCCGTCGGTTGGCCCGCAACCGCCGTCATTTTCCCCGGGACCGCAACCGCCGTCGGTTGGCCCACAACCGCCGTCAGTTTCGCCGGGACCGCGACCGCCGTCGGTTGGCCCGGGACCGCGACCGCCGTCGGTGAGCCCGCAACCGCCGTCAGTTTCCCCGGGACCGCGACCGCCGTCGGTTGGCCCGCAACCGTCGTCATTTTCCCCGGGACCGCGACCGCCTTCGGTTGGCCCGCAACCGCCGTCAGTTTCCCCGTGACCGCAACCGCCGTCGGTTGGCCCGCAATCGCCGTCAGTTTCCCCGGGACCGCGACCGCCGTCGGTTGGCCCGCAACCGCCGTCAATTTCCCCGTGACCGCGACCGCCGTCGGTTGGCCCGCAACCGCCGTCATTTTCCCCGTGACCGCGACCGCCGTCGGTTGGCCCGCAACCGCCGTCAGTTTCGCCGGGACCACGACCGCCGTCGGTTGGCCCGCAACCGCCGTCAGTTTCCCCGTGACCGCAACCGCCGTCGGTTGGCCGGCAACCGTCGTCAGTTTCCCCGGGACCGCGACCGCCGTCGGTTGGCCCGCAACCGCCGTCAGTTTCCCCGTGACCGCGACCGCCGTCGGTTGGCCTCCAACCGTCGTCAGTTTCCCCGGGACCGCGACCGCCGTCGGTTGGCCCGCAACCGCCGTCAGTTTCCCCGGGACCGCGACCGCCGTCGGTTGGCCCGCAACCGTCGTCAGTTTTCCCGTGACCGCGACCGCCGTCGGTTGCCCCGCAACCGCCGTCAGTTTCCCCGGGACCGCGACCGCCGTCGGTTGGCCCGCAACCGCCGTCAGTTTCCCCGGGACCGCGACCGCCGTCGGTTGGCCCGCAACCGCCGTCAGTTTCCCCGGGACCGCAACCGCCGTCGGTTGGCCGGCAACCGTCGTCAGTTTTCCCGTGACCGCGACCGCCGTCGGTTGGCCCGCAACCGCCGTCAGTTGCCCCGGGACCGCGACCGCCGTCGGTTGGCCCGCAACCGTCGTCAGTTTCCCCGGGACCGCGACCGCCGTCAGTTTCCCCGGGACCGCGACCGCCGTCGGTTGGCCCGCAACCGTCGTCAGTTTTCCCGTGACCGCGACCGCCGTCGGTTGGCCCGCAACCGCCGTCAGTTTCCCCGGGACCGCGACCGCCGTCGGTTGGCCCGCAACCGCCGTCAGTTTCCCCGGGACCGCGACCGCCGTCGGTTGGCCCGCAACCGCCGTCAGTTTCCCCGTGACCGCAACCGCCGTCGGTTGGCCGGCAACTGTCGTCAGTTTTCCCGTGACCGCGACCGCCGTCGGTTGGCCCGCAACCGTCGTTAGTTTCCCCGGGACCGCGACCGCCGTCGGTTGGCCCGCAACCGTCGTCAGTTTCCCCGTGACCGCGACCGCCGTCGGTTGGCCCGCAACCGCCGTCAATTTCCCCGTGACCGCGACCGCCGTCGGTTGGCCCGCAACCGCCGTCATTTTCCCCGGGACCGCAACCGCCGTTGGTTGGCCCACAACCGCCGTCAGTTTTCCCGTGACCGCGACCGCCGTCGGTTGGCCCGGGACGGCGACCGCCGTCGGTGAGCCCGCAACCGCCGTCAGTTTCCCCGTGACCGCGACCGCCGTCGGTTGGCCCGCAACCGTCGTCATTTTCCCCGGGACCGCGACCGCCTTCGGTTGGCCCGCAACCGCCGTCAGTTTCCCCGTGACCGCAACCGCCGTCGGTTGGCCCGCAATCGCCGTCAGTTTCCCCGGGACCACGACCGCCGTCGGTTGGCCCGCAACCGCCGTCAATTTCCCCGTGACCGCGACCGCCGTCGGTTGGCCCGCAACCGCCGTCAATTTCCCCGTGACCGCAACCGCCGTCGGTTGGCCGGCAACCGTCGTCAGTATACCCGGGACCGCGACCGCCGTCGGTTGGCCCGCAACCGCCGTCAGTTTCCCCGGGACCGCGACCGCCGTCGGTTGGCCCGCAACCGTCGTCAGTTTCCCCGGGACCGCGACCGCCGTCGGTTGGCCCGCAACCGCCGTCAGTTTCCCCGGGACCGCGACCGCCGTCGGTTGGCCCGCAACCGTCGTCAGTTTTCCGTGACCGCGACCGCCGTCGGTTGGCCCGCAACCGTCGTCAGTTTTCCCGTGACCGCGACCGCCGTCGGTTGGCCCGCAACCGCCGTCAGTTTCCCCGGGACCGCGACCGCCGTCGGTTGGCCCGCAACCGCCGTCAGTTTCCCCGTGACCGCAACCGCCGTCGGTTGGCCGGCAACCGTCGTCAGTTTTCCCGTGACCGCGACCGCCGTCGGTTGGCCCACAACCGCCGTCACTTTCCCCGGGACCGCGACCGCCGTCGGTTGGCCCGCAACCGCCGTCAGTTCCGCCGGGACCGCGACCGCCGTCGGTTGGCCCGCAACCGCCATCATTTTCCGCGGGACCGCGACCGCCTTCCGTTGGCCCGCAACCGCCGTCAGTTTCCCCATGACCGCGACCGCCGTCGGTTGGCCCGCAACCGCCGTCAGTTTCCCCGGGACCGCGACCGCCGTCAGTTTCCCCGGGACCGCGACCGCCGTCGGTTGGCCCGCAACCGCCGTCATTTTCCCCGGGACCGCGACCGCCGTCCGTTGGCCCGCAACCGCCGTCAGTTTCCCCGGGACCGCGACCGCCGTCGGTTGGCCCGCAACCGCCGTCAGTTTCCCCGTGACCGCAACCGCCGTCGGTTGGCCGGCAACCGTCGTCAGTTTTCCCGTGACCGCGACCGCCGTCGGTTGGCCCGCAACCGCCGTCAATTTCCCCGTGACCGCGACCGCCGTCGGTTGGCCCGCAACCGTCGTCAGTTTCCCCGTGACCGCGACCGCCGTCGGTTGGCCCGCAACCGTCATCAGTTTCCCCGTGACCGCGACCGCCGTCGGTTGGCCCGCAACCGCCGTCAATTTCCCCGTGACCGCGACCGCCATCGGTTGGCCCGCAACCGCCGTCATTTTCCCCGGGACCGCAACCGCCGTCGGTTGGCCCACAACCGCCGTCAGTTTCCCCGTGACCGCGACCGCCGTCGGTTGGCCCGGGACCGCGACCGCCGTCGGTGAGCCCGCAACCGCCGTCAGTTTCCCCGTGACCGCGACCGCCGTCGGTTGGCCCGCAACCGTCGTCATTTTCCCCTGGACCGCGACCGCCTTCGGTTGGCCCGCAACCGCCGTCAGTTTCCCCGTGACCGCAACCGCCGTCGGTTGGCCCGCAATCGCCGTCAGTTTCCCCGGGACCACGACCGCCGTCGGTTGGCCCGCAACCGCCGTCAATTTCCCCGTGACCGCGACCGCCGTCGGTTGGCCCGCAACCGCCGTCGATTTCCCCGTGACCGCAACCGCCGTCGGTTGGCCGGCAACCGTCGTCAGTATACCCGGGACCGCGACCGCCGTCGGTTGGCCCGCAACCGTCGTCAGTTTCCCCGGGACCGCGACCGCCGTCGGTTGGCCCGCAACCGCCGTCAGTTTCCCCGGGACTGCGACCGCCGTCGGTTGGCCCGCAACCGTCGTCAGTTTTCCGTGACCGCGACCGCCGTCGGTTGGCCGGCAACCGTCGTCAGTTTTCCCGTGACCGCGACCGCCGTTGGTTGGCCCGCAACCGCCGTCAGTTTCCCCGGGACCGCGACCGCCGTCGGTTGGCCCGCAACTGCCGTCAGTTTCCCCGGGACCGCGACCGCCGTCGGTTGGCCCGCAACCGTCGTCAGTTTTCCCGTGACCGCGACCGCCGTCGCGTGCCCCGCAACCGCCGTCAGTTTCCCCGGGACCGCGACCGCCGTCGGTTGGCCCGCAACCGCCGTCAGTTTCCCCGGGACCGCGACCGCCGTCGGTTGGCCCGCAACCGCCGTCAGTTTCCCCGTGACCGCAACCGCCGTCGGTTGGCCGGCAACCGTCGTCAGTTTTCCCGTGACCGCGACCGCCGTCGGTTGGCCCGCAACCGCCGTCAGTTTCCCCGGGACCGCGACCGCCGTCGGTTGGCCCGCAACCGCCGTCAATTTCCCCGTGACCGCGACCGCCGTCGGTTGGCCGGCAACCGTCGTCAGTTTCCCCGTGACCGCGACCGCCGTCGGTTGGCCCGCAACCGCCGTCATTTTCCCCGGGACCGCGACCGCCGTCGGTTGGCCCGCAACCGCCGTCATTTTCCCCGGGACCGCAACCGCCGTCGGTTGGCCCACAACCGCCGTCAGTTTCGCCGGGACCGCGACCGCCGTCGGTTGGCACGGGACCGCGACCGCCGTCGGTGAGCCCGCAACCGCCGTCAGTTTCCCCGTGACCGCGACCGCTGTCGGTTGGCCCGCAACCGTTGTCAGTTTCCCCGGGACCGCGACCGCCTTCGGTTGGCCCGCAACCGCCGTCAGTTTCCCCGTGACCGCAACCGCCGTCGGTCGGCCCGCGATCGCTGTCAGTTTTCCCGGGACCGCGACCGCCGTCGGTTGGCCCGCAACCGCCGTCAATTTCCCCGTGACCGCGACCGCCGTCGGTTGGCCCGCAACCGCCGTCATTTTCCCCGTGACGGCGACCGCCGTCGGTTGGCCCGCAACCGCCGTCAGTTTCGCCGGGACCGTGACCGCCGTCGGTTGGCCCGCAACCGCCGTCAGTTTCCCCGTGACCGCAACCGCCGTCGGTTGGCCGGCAACCGTCGTCAGTATACCCGGGACCGCGACCGCCGTCGGTTGGCCCGCAACCGCCGTCAGTTTCCCCGGGACCGCGACCGCCGTCGGTTGGCCCGCAACCGTCGTCAGTTTCCCCGGGACCGCGACCGCCGTCGGTTGGCCCGCAACCGCCGTCAGTTTCCCCGGGACCGCAACCGCCGTCGGTTGGCCCGCAACCGTCGTCAGTTTTCCCGTGACCGCGACCGCCGTCGGTTGGCCCGCAACCGTCGTCAGTTTTCCCGTGACCGCGACCGCCGTCGGTTGGCCCGCAACCGCCGTCAGTTTCCCCGGGACCGCGACCGCCGTCGGTTGGCCCGCAACCGCCGTCAGTTTCCCCGTGACCGCAACCGCCGTCGGTTGGCCGGCAACCGTCGTCAGTTTTCCCGTGACCGCGACCGCCGTCGGTTGGCCCGCAACCGCCGTCAGTTTCCCCGGGACCGCAACCGCCGTCGGTTGGCCGGCAACCGCCGTCAGTTTCGCCGGGACCGCGACCGCCGTCGGTTGGCCCGGGACCGCGACCGCCGTCGGTTGGCCCGCAACCGCCGTCAGTTTCCCCGGGACCGCGACCGCCGTCGGTTGGCCCGCAACCGCCGTCATTTTCCGCGGGACCGCGACCGCCTTCCGTTGGCCCGCAACCGCCGTCAGTTTCCCCGTGACCGCATCCGCCGTCGGTTGGCCCGGGACCGCGACCGCCGTCGGTTGGCCCGCAACCGCCGTCGGTTGGCCCGGGACCGCGACCGCCGTCGGTTGGCCCGCAACCGCCGTCAGTTTCCCCGGGACCGCAACCGCCGTCAATTTCACCGGGACCGCAACCGCCGTCGGTTGGCCCGGGACCGCGACCGCCGTCGGTTGGCCCGCAACCGCCGTCAGTTTCCCCGGGACCGCAACCGCCGTCAGTTGGCCCGCAACCGCCGTCAGTTTCCCCGGGACCGCAACCGCCGTCGGTTGGCCCGGGACCGCGACCGCCGTCGGTTGGCCCGCAACCGCCGTCAATTTCCCCGTGACCGCGACCGCCGTCGGTTGGCCCGCAACCGTCGTCAGTTTCCCCGTGACCGCGACCGCCGTCGGTTGGCCCGCAACCGTCGTCAGTTTCCCCGTGACCGCGACCGCCGTCGGTTGGCCCGCAACCGCCGTCATTTTCCCCGGGACCGCGACCGCCGTCGGTTGGCCCGCAACCGCCGTCATTTTCCCCGGGACCGCAACCGCCGTCGGTTGGCCCACAACCGCCGTCAGTTTCGCCGGGACCGCGACCGCCGTCGGTTGGCACGGGACCGCGACCGCCGTCGGTGAGCCCGCAACCGCCGTCAGTTTCCCCGTGACCGCGACCGCTGTCGGTTGGCCCGCAACCGTCGTCAGTTTCCCCAGGACCGCGACCGCCTTCGGTTGGCCCGCAACCGCCGTCAGTTTCCCCGTGACCGCAACCGCCGTCGGTTGGCCCGCGATCGCCGTCAGTTTTCCCGGGACCGCGACCGCCGTCGGTTGGCCCGCAACCGCCGTCAATTTCCCCGTGACCGCGACCGCCGTCGGTTGGCCCGCAACCGCCGTCATTTTCCCCGTGACCGCGACCGCCGTCGGTTGGCCCGCAACCGCCGTCAGTTTCGCCGGGACCGCGACCGCCGTCGGTTGGCCCGCAACCGCCGTCAGTTTCCCCGTGACCGCAACCGCCGTCGGTTGGCCGGCAACCGTCGTCAGTATACCCGGGACCGCGACCGCCGTCGGTTGGCCCGCAACCGCCGTCAGTTTCCCCGGGACCGCGACCGCCGTCGGTTGGCCCGCAACCGTCGTCAGTTTCCCCGGGACCGCGACCGCCGTCGGTTGGCCCGCAACCGCCGTCAGTTTCCCCGGGACCGCAACCGCCGTCGGTTGGCCCGCAACCGTCGTCAGTTTTCCCGTGACCGCGACCGCCGTCGGTTGGCCCGCAACCGTCGTCAGTTTTCCCGTGACCGCGACCGCCGTCGGTTGGCCCGCAACCGCCGTCAGTTTCCCCGGGACCGCGACCGCCGTCGGTTGGCCCGCAACCGCCGTCAGTTTCCCCGTGACCGCAACCGCCGTCGGTTGGCCGGCAACCGTCGTCAGTTTTCCCGTGACCGCGACCGCCGTCGGTTGGCCCGCAACCGCCGTCAGTTTCCCCGGGACCGCAACCGCCGTCGGTTGGCCCGCAACCGCCGTCAGTTTCGCCGGGACCGCGACCGCCGTCGGTTGGCCCGGGACCGCGACCGCCGTCGGTTGGCCCGCAACCGCCGTCAGTTTCCCCGGGACCGCGACCGCCGTCGGTTGGCCCGCAACCGCCGTCAGTTTCCCCGTGACCGCATCCGCCGTCGGTTGGCCCGGGACCGCGACCGCCGTCGGTTGGCCCGCAACCGCCGTCGGTTGGCCCGGGACCGCGACCGCCGTCGGTTGGCCCGCAACCGCCGTCAGTTTCCCCGGGACCGCAACCGCCGTCAATTTCACCGGGACCGCAACCGCCGTCGGTTGGCCCGGGACCGCGACCGCCGTCGGTTGGCCCGCAACCGCCGTCAGTTTCCCCGGGACCGCAACCGCCGTCAGTTGGCCCGCAACCGCCGTCAGTTTCCCCGGGACCGCAACCGCCGTCGGTTGGCCCGCAACCGCCGTCATTTTCCCCGGGACCGCAACCGCCGTCGGTTGGCCCACAACCGCCGTCAGTTTCGCCGGGACCGCGACCGCCGTCGGTTGGCCCGGGACCGCGACCGCCGTCGGTGAGCCCGCAACCGCCGTCAGTTTCCCCGGGACCGCGACCGCCGTCGGTTGGCCCGCAACCGTCGTCATTTTCCCCGGGACCGCGACCGCCTTCGGTTGGCCCGCAACCGCCGTCAGTTTCCCCGGGACCGCGACCGCCGTCGGTTGGCCCGCAACCGCCGTCAATTTCCCCGTGACCGCGACCGCCGTCGGTTGGCCCGCAACCGCCGTCATTTTCCCCGTGACCGCGACCGCCGTCGGTTGGCCCGCAACCGCCGTCAGTTTCGCCGGGACCGCGACGGCCGTCGGTCGGCCCGCAACCGCCTTCAGTTTCCCCGGGACCGCGACCGCCGTCGGTTGGCCCGCAACCGCCGTCAGTTTCGCCGGGACCGCGACCGCCGTCGGTTGGCCCAGGACCGCGACCGCCGTCGGTTGGCCCGCAACCGCCGTCAGTTTCCCCGGGACCGCGACCGCCTTCGGTTGGCCCGCAACCGCCGTCATTTTCCGCGGGACCGCGACCGCCTTCCGTTGGCCCGCAACCGCCGTCAGTTTCCCCGTGACCGCAACCGCCGTCGGTTGGCCCGGGACCGCGACCGCCGTCGGTTGGCCCGCAACCGCCGTCGGTTGGCCTGGGACCGCAACCGCCGTCGGTTGGCCCGCAACCGCCGTCAGTTTCCCCGGGACCGCAACCGCCGTCAATTTCACCGGGACCGCAACCGCCGTCGGTTGGCCCGGGACCGCGACCGCCGTCGGTTGGCCCGCAACCGCCGTCAGTTTCCCCGGGACCGCTACCGCCGTCGGTTGGCCCACAACCGCCGTCAGTTTCGCCAGCCCGCGACCGCCGTCGGTTGGCCCGGGACCGCGACCGCCGTCGGTGAGCCCGCAACCGCCGTCAGTTGGCCCGCAACCGCCGTCAGTTTCGCCGGGACCGCAACCGCCGTCGGTTGGCCCGGGACCGCGACCGCCGTCGGTTGGCCCGCAACCGCCGTCATTTTCCCCGGGACCGCAACCGCCGTCGGTTGGCCCACAACCGCCGTCAGTTTCGCCAGCCCGCAACCGCCGTCGGTTGGCCCGGGACCGCGACCGCCGTCGGTGAGCCCGCAACCGCCGTCAGTTTCCCCGGGACCGCGACCGCTGTCGGTTGGCCCGCAACCGTCGTCATTTTCCCCGGGACCGCGACCGCCTTCGGTTGGCCCGCAACCGCCGTCAGTTTCCCCGTGACCGCAACCGCCGTCGGTTGGCCCGCAATCGCCGTCAGTTTCCCCGGGACCGCGACCGCCGTCGGTTGGCCCGCAACCGCCGTCAATTTCCCCGTGACCGCGACCGCCGTCGGTTGGCCCGCAACCGCCGTCAGTTTCCCCGGGACCGCGACCGCCGTCGGTTGGCCCGCAACCGCCGTCAGTTTCGCCGGGACCGCGACCGCCGTCGGTTGGCCCGCAACCGCCGTCAGTTTCCCCGTGACCGCAACCGCCGTCGGTTGGCCGGCAACCGCCGTCAGTATACCCGGGACCGCGAACGCCGTCGGTTGGCCCGCAACCGCCGTCAGTTTCCCCGGGACCGCGACCGCCGTCCGTTGGCCCGCAACCGTCGTCAGTTTCCCCGCCACCGCGACCGCCGTCGGTTGGCCCGCAACCGCCGTCAGTTTCCCCGGGACCGCGACCGCCGTCGGTTGGCCCGCAACCGTCGTCAGCTTTCCCGTGACCGCGACCGCCGTCGGTTGGCCCGCAACCGCCGTCAGTTTCCCCGGGACCGCGACCGCCGTCGGTTGGCCCGCAACCGCCGTCAGTTTCCCCGGGACCGCGACCGCCGTCGGTTGGCCCGCAACCGCCGTCAGTTTCCCCGTGACCGCAACCGCCGTCGGTTGGCCGGCAACCGTCGTCAGTTTTCTCGTGACCGCGACCGCCGTCGGTTGGCCCGCAACCGCCGTCAGTTTCCCCGGGACCGCGACCCCCGTCGGTTGGCCCGCAACCGCCGTCAGTTTCCCCGTGACCGCGACCGCCGTCGGTTGGCCCGCAACCGTCGTCAGTTTCCCCGTGACCGCGACCGCCGTCGGTTGGCCCGCAACCGCCGTCATTTTCCCCGGGACCGCGACCGCCATCGGTTGGCCCGCAACCGCCATCATTTTCCACGGGACCGCAACCGCCGTCGGTTGGCCCACAACCGCCGTCAGTTTCGCCGGGACCGCGACCGCCGTCGGTTGGCCCGGGACCGCGACCGCCGTCGGTGAGCCCGCAACCGCCGTCAGTTTCCCCGTGACCGCGACCGCCGTCGGTTGGCCCGCAACCGTTGTCATTTTCCCCGGGACCGCGACCGCCTTCGGTTGGCCCGCAACCGCCGTCAGTTTCCCCGTGACCGCAACCGCCGTCAGTTGGCCCGCAACCGCCGTCAGTTTCCCCGGGACCGCGACCGCCGTCAGTTGGCCCGCAACCGCCGTCAATTTCCCCGTGACCGCGACCGCCGTCGGTTGGCCCGCAACCGCCGTCATTTTCCCCGTGACCGCGACCGCCGTCGGTTGGCCCGCAACCGCCGTCAGTTTCCCCGGGACCGCGACCGCCGTCGGTTGGCCCGCAACCGTCGTCAGTTTCCCCGTGACCGCAACCGCCGTCGGTTGGCCGGCAACCGTCGTCAGTATACCCGGGACCGCGACCGCCGTCGGTTGGCCCGCAACCGCCGTCAGTTTCCCCGGGACCGCGACCGCCGTCGGTTGGCCCGCAACCGTCGTCAGTTTCCCCGGGACCGCGACCGCCGTCGGTTGGCCCGCAACCGCCGTCAGTTTCGCCGGGACCGCGACCGCCGTCGGTTGGCCCGCAACCGTCGTCAGTTTCCCCGTGACCGCAACCGCCGTCGGTTGGCCGGCAACCGTCGTCAGTATACCCGGGACCGCGACCGCCGTCGGTTGGCCCGCAACCGCCGTCAGTTTCCCCGGGACCGCGACCGCCGTCGGTTGGCCCGCAACCGTCGTCAGTTTCCCCGGGACCGCGACCGCCGTCGGTTGGCCCGCAACCGTCGTCAGTTTTCCCGTGACCGCGACCGCCGTCGGTTGGCCCGCAACCGCCGTCAGTTTCCCCGGGACCGCGACCGCCGTCGGTTGGCCCGCAACCGCCGTCAGTTTCCCCGTGACCGCAACCGCCGTCGGTTGGCCGGCAACCGTCGTCAGTTTTCCCGTGACCGCGACCGCCGTCGGTTGGCCCGCAACCGCCGTCAGTTTCCCCGGGACCGCGACCGCCGTCGGTTGGCCCGCAACCGCCGTCATTTTCCGCGGGACCGCGACCGCCTTCCGTTGGCCCGCAACCGCCGTCAGTTTCCCCGTGACCGCAACCGCCGTCGGTTGGCCCGGGACCGCGACCGCCGTCGGTTGGCCCGCAACCGCCGTCGGTTGGCCCGGGACCGCAACCGCCGTCGGTTGGCCCGCAACCGCCGTCCGTTTCCCCATGACCGCAACCGCCGTCAATTTCACCGGGACCGCAACCGCCGTCGGTTGGCCCGGGACCGCGACCGCCGTCGGTTGGCCCGCAACCGCCGTCAGTTTCCCCGGGACCGCGACCGCCGTCGGTTGGCCCACAACCGCCGTCAGTTTCGCCAGCCCGCGACCGCCGTCGGTTGGCCCGGGACCGCGACCGCCGTCGGTGAGCCCGCAACCGCCGTCAGTTGGCCCGCAACCGCCGTCAGTTTCGCCGGGACCGCAACCGCCGTCGGTTGGCCCGGGACCGCGACCGCCGTCGGTTGGCCCGCAACCGCCGTCAGTTTCCCCGGGACCGCGACCGCCGTCGGTTGGCCCACAACCGCCGTCAGTTTCGCCAGCCCGCGACCGCCGTCGGTTGGCCCGGGACCGCGACCGCCGTCGGTGAGCCCACAACCGCCGTCAGTTTCCCCGGGACCGCGACCGCTGTCGGTTGGCCCGCAACCGTCGTCATTTTCCCCGGGACCGCGACCGCCTTCGGTTGGCCCGCAACCGCCGTCAGTTTCCCCGTGACCGCAACCGCCGTCGGTTGGCCCGCAATCGCCGTCAGTTTCCCCGGGACCGCGACCGCCGTCGGTTGGCCCGCAACCGCCGTCAATTTCCCCGTGACCGCGACCGCCGTCGGTTGGCCCGCAACCGCCGTCAGTTTCCCCGGGACCGCGACCGCCGTCGGTTGGCCCGCAACCGCCGTCAGTTTCGCCGGGACCGCGACCGCCGTCGGTTGGCCCGCAACCGCCGTCAGTTTCCCCGTGACCGCAACCGCCGTCGGTTGGCCGGCAACCGTCGTCAGTATACCCGGGACCGCGACCGCCGTCGGTTGGCCCGCAACCGCCGTCAGTTTCCCCGGGACCGCGACCGCCGTCGGTTGGCCCGCAACCGCCGTCAGTTTCCCCGGGACCGCGACCGCCGTCGGTTGGCCCGCAACCGTCGTCAGTTTTCCCGTGACCGCGACCGCCGTCGGTTGGCCCGCAACCGCCGTCAGTTTCCCCGGGACCGCGACCGCCGTCGGTTAGCCCGCAACCGCCGTCAGTTTCCCCGGGACCGCGACCGCCGTCGGTTGGCCCGCAACCGCCGTCAGTTTCCCCGTGACCGCAACCGCCGTCGGTTGGCCGGCAACCGTCGTCAGTTTTCCCGTGACCGCGACCGCCGTCGGTTGGCCCGCAACCGCCGTCAGTTTCCCCGTGACCGCGACCGCCGTCGGTTGGCCCGCAACCGTCGTCAGTTTCCCCGTGACCGCGACCGCCGTCGGTTGGCCCGCAACCGCCGTCATTTTCCCCGGGACCGCGACCGCCGTCGGTTGGCCCGCAACCGCCATCATTTTCCCCGGGACCGCAACCGCCGTCGGTTGGCCCACAACCGCCGTCAGTTTCGCCGGGACCGCGACCGCCGTCGGTTGGCCCGGGACCGCGACCGCCGTCGGTGAGCCCGCAACCGCCGTCAGTTTCCCCGTGACCGCGACCGCCGTCGGTTGGCCCGCAACCGTTGTCATTTTCCCCGGGACCGCGACCGCCTTCGGTTGGCCCGCAACCGCCGTCAGTTTCCCCGTGACCGCAACCGCCGTCAGTTGGCCCGCAACCGCCGTCAGTTTCCCCGGGACCGCGACCGCCGTCGGTTGGCCCGCAACCGCCGTCAATTTCCCCGTGACCGCGACCGCCGTCGGTTGGCCCGCAACCGCCGTCATTTTCCCCGTGACCGCGACCGCCGTCGGTTGGCCCGCAACCGCCGTCAGGTTCGCCGGGACCGCGACCGCCGTCGGTTGGCCCGCAACCGTCGTCAGTTTCCCCGTGACCGCAACCGCCGTCGGTTGGCCGGCAACCGTCGTCAGTATACCCGGGACCGCGACCGCCGTCGGTTGGCCCGCAACCGCCGTCAGTTTCCCCGGGACCGCGACCGCCGTCGGTTGGCCCGCAACCGTCGTCAGTTTCCCCGGGACCGCGACCGCCGTCGGTTGGCCCGCAACCGCCGTCAGTTTCCCCGGGACCGCGACCGCCGTCGGTTGGCCCGCAACCGTCGTCAGTTTTCCCGTGACCGCGACCGCCGTCGGTTGGCCCGCAACCGTCGTCAGTTTTCCCGTGACCGCGACCGCCGTCGGTTGGCCCGCAACCGCCGTCAGTTTCCCCGGGACCGCGACCGCCGTCGGTTGGCCGGCAACCGTCGTCAGTTTTCCCGTGACCGCGACCGCCGTCGATTGGCCCGCAACCGCCGTCAGTTTCCCCGGGACCGCAACCGCCGTCGGTTGGCCCGCAACCGCCGTCAGTTTCGCCGGGACCGCGACCGCCGTCGGTTGGCCCGGGACCGCGACCGCCGTCGGTTGGCCCGCAACCGCCGTCAGTTTCCCCGGGACTGCGACCGCCGTCGGTTGGCCCGCAACAGCCGTCATTTTCCGCGGGACCGCGACCGCCTTCCGTTGGCCCGCAACCGCCGTCAGTTTCCCCGTGACCGCATCCGCCGTCGGTTGGCCCGGGACCGCGACCGCCGTCGGTTGGCCCGCAACCGCCGTCGGTTGGCCCGGGACCGCGACCGCCGTCGGTTGGCCCGCAACCGCCGTCAGTTTCCCCGGGACCGCAACCGTTGTCAATTTCACCGGGACCGCAACCGCCGTCGGTTGGCCCGGGACCGCGACCGCCGTCGGTTGGCCCGCAACCGCCGTCAGTTTCCCCGGGACCGCAACCGCCGTCAGTTGGCCCACAACCGCCGTCAGTTTGGCCGGGACCGCGACCGCCGTCGGTTGGCCCGGGACCGCGACCGCCGTCGGTGAGCCCGCAACCGCCGTCAGTTTCCCCGGGACCGCGACCGCCGTCGGTTGGCCCGCAACCGTCGTCATTTTCCCCGGGACCGCGACCGCCTTCGGTTGGCCCGCAACCGCCGTCAGTTTCCCCGTGACCGCAACCGCCGTCGGTTGGCCCGCAATCGCCGTCAGTTTCCCCGGGACCGCGACCGCCGTCGGTTGGCCCGCAACCGCCGTCAATTTCCCCGTGACCGCGACCGCCGTCGGTTGGCCCGCAACCGCCGTCATTTTCCCCGTGACCGCGACCGCCGTCGGTTGGCCCGCAACCGCCGTCAGTTTCGCCGGGACCACGACCGCCGTCGGTTGGCCCGCAACCGCCGTCAGTTTCCCCGTGACCGCAACCGCCGTCGGTTGGCCGGCAACCGTCGTCAGTTTCCCCGGGACCGCGACCGCCGTCGGTTGGCCCGCAACCGCCGTCAGTTTCCCCGTGACCGCGACCGCCGTCGGTTGGCCTCCAACCGTCGTCAGTTTCCCCGGGACCGCGACCGCCGTCGGTTGGCCCGCAACCGCCGTCAGTTTCCCCGGGACCGCGACCGCCGTCGGTTGGCCCGCAACCGTCGTCAGTTTTCCCGTGACCGCGACCGCCGTCGGTTGGCCCGCAACCGCCGTCAGTTTCCCCGGGACCGCGACCGCCGTCGGTTGGCCCGCAACCGCCGTCAGTTTCCCCGGGACCGCGACCGCCGTCGGTTGGCCCGCAACCGCCGTCAGTTTCCCCGTGACCGCAACCGCCGTCGGTTGGCCGGCAACCGTCGTCAGTTTTCCCGTGACCGCGACCGCCGTCGGTTGGCCCGCAACCGCCGTCAGTTGCCCCGGGACCGCGACCGCCGTCGGTTGGCCCGCAACCGTCGTCAGTTTCCCCGGGACCGCGACCGCCGTCAGTTTCCCCGGGACTGCGACCGCCGTCGGTTGGCCCGCAACCGTCGTCAGTTTTCCCGTGACCGCGACCGCCGTCGGTTGGCCCGCAACCGCCGTCAGTTTCCCCGGGACTGCGACCGCCGTCGGTTGGCCCGCAACCGCCGTCAGTTTCCCCGGGACCGCGACCGCCGTCGGTTGGCCCGCAACCGCCGTCAGTTTCCCCGTGACCGCAACCGCCGTCGGTTGGCCGGCAACTGTCGTCAGTTTTCCCGTGACCGCGACCGCCGTCGGTTGGCCCGCAACCGCCGTCAATTTCCCCGTGACCGCGACCGCCGTCGGTTGGCCCGCAACCGTCGTTAGTTTCCCCGGGACCGCGACCGCCGTCGGTTGGCCCGCAACCGTCGTCAGTTTCCCCGTGACCGCGACCGCCGTCGGTTGGCCCGCAACCGCCGTCAATTTCCCCGTGACCGCGACCGCCGTCGGTTGGCCCGCAACCGCCGTCATTTTCCCCGGGACCGCAACCGCCGTTGGTTGGCCCACAACCGCCGTCAGTTTTCCCGTGACCGCGACCGCCGTCGGTTGGCCCGGGACGGCGACCGCCGTCGGTGAGCCCGCAACCGCCGTCAGTTTCCCCGTGACCGCGACCGCCGTCGGTTGGCCCGCAACCGTCGTCATTTTCCCCGGGACCGCGACCGCCTTCGGTTGGCCCGCAACCGCCGTCAGTTTCCCCGTGACCGCAACCGCCGTCGGTTGGCCCGCAATCGCCGTCAGTTTCCCCGGGACCACGACCGCCGTCGGTTGGCCCGCAACCGCCGTCAATTTCCCCGTGACCGCGACCGCCGTCGGTTGGCCCGCAACCGCCGTCAATTTCCCCGTGACCGCAACCGCCGTCGGTTGGCCGGCAACCGTCGTCAGTATACCCGGGACCGCGACCGCCGTCGGTTGGCCCGCAACCGCCGTCAGTTTCCCCGGGACCGCGACCGCCGTCGGTTGGCCCGCAACCGTCGTCAGTTTCCCCGTGACCGCGACCGCCGTCGGTTGGCCCGCAACCGCCGTCATTTTCCCCGGGACCGCGACCGCCGTCGGTTGGCCCGCAACCGCCATCATTTTCCCCTTGACCGCAACCGCCGTCGGTTGGCCCACAACCGCCGTCAGTTTCGCCGGGACCGCGACCGCCGTCGGTTGGCCCGGGACCGCGACCGCCGTCGGTGAGCCCGCAACCGCCGTCAGTTTCCCCGTGACCGCGACCGCCGTCGGTTGGCCCGCAACCGTTGTCATTTTCCCCGGGACCGCGACCGCCTTCGGTTGGCCCGCAACCGCCGTCAGTTTCCCCGTGACCGCAACCGCCGTCAGTTGGCCCGCAACCGCCGTCAGTTTCCCCGGGACCGCGACCGCCGTCGGTTGGCCCGCAACCGCCGTCAATTTCCCCGTGACCGCGACCGCCGTCGGTTGGCCCGCAACCGCCGTCATTTTCCCCGTGACCGCGACCGCCGTCGGTTGGCCCGCAACCGCCGTCAGGTTCGCCGGGACCGCGACCGCCGTCGGTTGGCCCGCAACCGTCGTCAGTTTCCCCGTGACCGCAACCGCCGTCGGTTGGCCGGCAACCGTCGTCAGTATACCCGGGACCGCGACCGCCGTCGGTTGGCCCGCAACCGCCGTCAGTTTCCCCGGGACCGCGACCGCCGTCGGTTGGCCCGCAACCGTCGTCAGTTTCCCCGGGACCGCGACCGCCGTCGGTTGGCCCGCAACCGCCGTCAGTTTCCCCGGGACCGCGACCGCCGTCGGTTGGCCCGCAACCGTCGTCAGTTTTCCCGTGACCGCGACCGCCGTCGGTTGGCCCGCAACCGTCGTCAGTTTTCCCGTGACCGCGACCGCCGTCGGTTGGCCCGCAACCGCCGTCAGTTTCCCCGGGACCGCGACCGCCGTCGGTTGGCCGGCAACCGTCGTCAGTTTTCCCGTGACCGCGACCGCCGTCGATTGGCCCGCAACCGCCGTCAGTTTCCCCGGGACCGCAACCGCCGTCGGTTGGCCCGCAACCGCCGTCAGTTTCGCCGGGACCGCGACCGCCGTCGGTTGGCCCGGGACCGCGACCGCCGTCGGTTGGCCCGCAACCGCCGTCAGTTTCCCCGGGACTGCGACCGCCGTCGGTTGGCCCGCAACAGCCGTCATTTTCCGCGGGACCGCGACCGCCTTCCGTTGGCCCGCAACCGCCGTCAGTTTCCCCGTGACCGCATCCGCCGTCGGTTGGCCCGGGACCGCGACCGCCGTCGGTTGGCCCGCAACCGCCGTCGGTTGGCCCGGGACCGCGACCGCCGTCGGTTGGCCCGCAACCGCCGTCAGTTTCCCTGGGACCGCAACCGTTGTCAATTTCACCGGGACCGCAACCGCCGTCGGTTGGCCCGGGACCGCGACCGCCGTCGGTTGGCCCGCAACCGCCGTCAGTTTCCCCGGGACCGCAACCGCCGTCAGTTGGCCCACAACCGCCGTCAGTTTCGCCGGGACCGCAACTGCCGTCGGTTGGCCCGGGACCGCGACCGCCGTCGGTTGGCCCGCAACCGCCGTCATTTTCCCCGGGACCGCAACCGCCGTCGGTTGGCCCACAACCGCCGTCAGTTTCGCCGGGACCGCGACCGCCGTCGGTTGGCCCGGGACCGCGACCGCCGTCGGTGAGCCCGCAACCGCCGTCAGTTTCCCCGGGACCGCGACCGCCGTCGGTTGGCCCGCAACCGTCGTCATTTTCCCCGGGACCGCGACCGCCTTCGGTTGGCCCGCAACCGCCGTCAGTTTCCCCGTGACCGCAACCGCCGTCGGTTGGCCCGCAATCGCCGTCAGTTTCCCCGGGACCGCGACCGCCGTCGGTTGGCCCGCAACCGCCGTCAATTTCCCCGTGACCGCGACCGCCGTCGGTTGGCCCGCAACCGCCGTCATTTTCCCCGTGACCGCGACCGCCGTCGGTTGGCCCGCAACCGCCGTCAGTTTCGCCGGGACCACGACCGCCGTCGGTTGGCCCGCAACCGCCGTCAGTTTCCCCGTGACCGCAACCGCCGTCGGTTGGCCGGCAACCGTCGTCAGTTTCCCCGGGACCGCGACCGCCGTCGGTTGGCCCGCAACCGCCGTCAGTTTCCCCGTGACCGCGACCGCCGTCGGTTGGCCTCCAACCGTCGTCAGTTTCCCCGGGACCGCGACCGCCGTCGGTTGGCCCGCAACCGCCGTCAGTTTCCCCGGGACCGCGACCGCCGTCGGTTGGCCCGCAACCGTCGTCAGTTTTCCCGTGACCGCGACCGCCGTCGGTTGGCCCGCAACCGCCGTCAGTTTCCCCGGGACCGCGACCGCCGTCGGTTGGCCCGCAACCGCCGTCAGTTTCCCCGGGACCGCGACCGCCGTCGGTTGGCCCGCAACCGCCGTCAGTTTCCCCGTGACCGCAACCGCCGTCGGTTGGCCGGCAACCGTCGTCAGTTTTCCCGTGACCGCGACCGCCGTCGGTTGGCCCGCAACCGCCGTCAGTTGCCCCGGGACCGCGACCGCCGTCGGTTGGCCCGCAACCGTCGTCAGTTTCCCCGGGACCGCGACCGCCGTCAGTTTCCCCGGGACCGCGACCGCCGTCGGTTGGCCCGCAACCGTCGTCAGTTTTCCCGTGACCGCGACCGCCGTCGGTTGGCCCGCAACCGCCGTCAGTTTCCCCGGGACCGCGACCGCCGTCGGTTGGCCCGCAACCGCCGTCAGTTTCCCCGGGACCGCGACCGCCGTCGGTTGGCCCGCAACCGCCGTCAGTTTCCCCGTGACCGCAACCGCCGTCGGTTGGCCGGCAACTGTCGTCAGTTTTCCCGTGACCGCGACCGCCGTCGGTTGGCCCGCAACCGCCGTCAATTTCCCCGTGACCGCGACCGCCGTCGGTTGGCCCGCAACCGTCGTTAGTTTCCCCGGGACCGCGACCGCCGTCGGTTGGCCCGCAACCGTCGTCAGTTTCCCCGTGACCGCGACCGCCGTCGGTTGGCCCGCAACCGCCGTCAATTTCCCCGTGACCGCGACCGCCGTCGGTTGGCCCGCAACCGCCGTCATTTTCCCCGGGACCGCAACCGCCGTTGGTTGGCCCACAACCGCCGTCAGTTTTCCCGTGACCGCGACCGCCGTCGGTTGGCCCGGGACGGCGACCGCCGTCGGTGAGCCCGCAACCGCCGTCAGTTTCCCCGTGACCGCGACCGCCGTCGGTTGGCCCGCAACCGTCGTCATTTTCCCCGGGACCGCGACCGCCTTCGGTTGGCCCGCAACCGCCGTCAGTTTCCCCGTGACCGCAACCGCCGTCGGTTGGCCCGCAATCGCCGTCAGTTTCCCCGGGACCACGACCGCCGTCGGTTGGCCCGCAACCGCCGTCAATTTCCCCGTGACCGCGACCGCCGTCGGTTGGCCCGCAACCGCCGTCAATTTCCCCGTGACCGCAACCGCCGTCGGTTGGCCGGCAACCGTCGTCAGTATACCCGGGACCGCGACCGCCGTCGGTTGGCCCGCAACCGCCGTCAGTTTCCCCGGGACCGCGACCGCCGTCGGTTGGCCCGCAACCGTCGTCAGTTTCCCCGGGACCGCGACCGCCGTCGGTTGGCCCGCAACCGCCGTCAGTTTCCCCGGGACCGCGACCGCCGTCGGTTGGCCCGCAACCGTCGTCAGTTTTCCGTGACCGCGACCGCCGTCGGTTGGCCCGCAACCGTCGTCAGTTTTCCCGTGACCGCGACCGCCGTCGGTTGGCCCGCAACCGCCGTCAGTTTCCCCGGGACCGCGACCGCCGTCGGTTGGCCCGCAACCGCCGTCAGTTTCCCCGTGACCGCAACCGCCGTCGGTTGGCCGGCAACCGTCGTCAGTTTTCCCGTGACCGCGACCGCCGTCGGTTGGCCCACAACCGCCGTCACTTTCCCCGGGACCGCGACCGCCGTCGGTTGGCCCGCAACCGCCGTCAGTTCCGCCGGGACCGCGACCGCCGTCGGTTGGCCCGCAACCGCCATCATTTTCCGCGGGACCGCGACCGCCTTCCGTTGGCCCGCAACCGCCGTCAGTTTCCCCATGACCGCGACCGCCGTCGGTTGGCCCGCAACCGCCGTCAGTTTCCCCGGGACCGCGACCGCCGTCGGTTGGCCCGCAACCGTCGTCAGTTTCCCCGGGACCGCGACCGCCGTCAGTTTCCCCGGGACCGCGACCGCCGTCGGTTGGCCCGCAACCGCCGTCATTTTCCCCGGGACCGCGACCGCCGTCCGTTGGCCCGCAACCGCCGTCAGTTTCCCCGGGACCGCGACCGCCGTCGGTTGGCCCGCAACCGCCGTCAGTTTCCCCGTGACCGCAACCGCCGTCGGTTGGCCGGCAACCGTCGTCAGTTTTCCCGTGACCGCGACCGCCGTCGGTTGGCCCGCAACCGCCGTCAATTTCCCCGTGACCGCGACCGCCGTCGGTTGGCCCGCAACCGTCGTCAGTTTCCCCGTGACCGCGACCGCCGTCGGTTGGTCCGCAACCGTCATCAGTTTCCCCGTGACCGCGACCGCCGTCGGTTGGCCCGCAACCGCCGTCAATTTCCCCGTGACCGCGACCGCCATCGGTTGGCCCGCAACCGCCGTCATTTTCCCCGGGACCGCAACCGCCGTCGGTTGGCCCACAACCGCCGTCAGTTTCCCCGTGACCACGACCGCCGTCGGTTGGCCCGGGACCGCGACCGCCGTCGGTGAGCCCGCAACCGCCGTCAGTTTCCCCGTGACCGCGACCGCCGTCGGTTGGCCCGCAACCGTCGTCATTTTCCCCTGGACCGCGACCGCCTTCGGTTGGCCCGCAACCGCCGTCAGTTTCCCCGTGACCGCAACCGCCGTCGGTTGGCCCGCAATCGCCGTCAGTTTCCCCGGGACCACGACCGCCGTCGGTTGGCCCGCAACCGCCGTCAATTTCCCCGTGACCGCGACCGCCGTCGGTTGGCCCGCAACCGCCGTCGATTTCCCCGTGACCGCAACCGCCGTCGGTTGGCCGGCAACCGTCGTCAGTATACCCGGGACCGCGACCGCCGTCGGTTGGCCCGCAACCGCCGTCAGTTTCCCCGGGACCGCGACCGCCGTCGGTTGGCCCGCAACCGCCGTCAGTTTCCCCGGGACTGCGACCGCCGTCGGTTGGCCCGCAACCGTCGTCAGTTTTCCGTGACCGCGACCGCCGTCGGTTGGCCCGCAACCGTCGTCAGTTTTCCCGTGACCGCGACCGCCGTTGGTTGGCCCGCAACCGCCGTCAGTTTCCCCGGGACCGCGACCGCCGTCGGTTGGCCCGCAACCGCCGTCAGTTTCCCCGTGACCGCAACCGCCGTCGGTTGGCCGGCAACCGTCGTCAGTTTTCCCGTGACCGCGACCGCCGTCGGTTGGCCCACAACCGCCGTCAGTTTTCCCGGGACCGCAACCGCCGTCGGTTGGCCCGCAACCGCCGTCAGTTTCGCCGGGACCGCGACCGCCGTCGGTTGGCCCGGGACCGCGACCGCCGTCGGTTGGCCCGCAACCGCCGTCTGTTTCCCCGGGACCGCGACCGCCGTCGGTTGGCCCGCAACCGCCGTCATTTTCCGCGGGACCGCGACCGCCTTCCGTTGGCCCGCAACCGCCGTCAGTTTCCCCGTGACCGCATCCGCCGTCGGTTGGCCCGGGACCGCGACCGCCGTCGGTTGGCCCGCAACCGCCGTCGGTTGGCCCGGGACCGCGACCGCCGTCAGTTGGCCCGCAACCGCCGTCAGTTTCCCCGGGACCGCAACCGCCGTCAATTTCACCGGGACCGCAACCGCCGTCGGTTGGCCCGGGACCGCAACCGCCGTCGGTTGGCCCGCAACCGCCGTCAGTTTCCCCGTGACCGCAACCGCCGTCGGTTGGCCGGCAACCGTCGTCAGTTTCCCCGGGACCGCGACCGCCGTCGGTTGGCCCGCAACCGCCGTCAGTTTCCCCGGGACAGCGACCGCCGTCGGTTGGCCCGCAACCGTCGTCAGTTTCCCCGGGACCGCGACCGCCGTCGGTTGGCCCGCAACCGCCGTCAGTTTCCCCGGGACCGCGACCGCCGTCGGTTGGCCCGCAACCGTCGTCAGTTTTCCCGTGACCGCAACCGCCGTCGGTTGGCCCGCAACCGCCGTCAGTTTCCCCGGGACCGCGACCGCCGTCAGTTGGCCCGCAACCGCCGTCAGTTTCGCCGGGACCGCAACCGCCGTCGGTTGGCCCGGGACCGCGACCGCCGTCGGTTGGCCCGCAACCGCCGTCAGTTTCCCCGGGACCGCGACCGCCGTCGGTTGGCCCGCAACCGTCGTCATTTTCCCCGGGACCGCGACCGCCTTCGGTTGGCCCGCCACCGCCGTCAGTTTCCCCGTGAGCGCAACCGCCGTCGGTTGGCCCGCAATCGCCGTCAGTTTCCCCGGGACCGCGACCGCCGTCGGTTGGCCCGCAACCGCCGTCAATTTCCCCGTGACCGCGACCGCCGTCGGTTGGCCCGCAACCGCCGTCATTTTCCCCCTGACCGCGACCGCCGTCGGTTGGCCCGCAACCGCCGTCAGTTTCGCCGGGACCGCGACCGCCGTCGGTTGGCCCGCAACCGCCGTCAGTTTCCCCGTGACCGCAACCGCCGTCGGTTGGCCGGCAACCGTCGTCAGTTTCCCCGGGACCGCGACCGCCGTCGGTTGGCCCGCAACCGCCGTCAGTTTCCCCGGGACCGCGACCGCCGTCGGTTGGCCTCCAACCGTCGTCAGTTTCCCCGGGACCGCGACCGCCGTCGGTTGGCCCGCAACCGCCGTCAGTTTCCCCGGGACCGCGACCGCCGTCGGTTGGCCCGCAACCGTCGTCAGTTTTCCCGTGACCGCAACCGCCGTCGGTTGGCCCGCAACCGCCGTCAGTTTCCCCGGGACCGCGACCGCCGTCGGTTGGCCCGCAACCGCCGTCAGTTTCCCCGGGACCGCGACCGCCGTCGGTTGGCCCGCAACCGCCGTCAGTTTCCCCGTGACCGCGACCGCCGTCGGTTGGCCGGCAACCGTCGTCAGTTTTCCCGTGACCGCGACCGCCGTCGGTTGGCCCGCAACCGTCGTCAGTTTTCCCGTGACCGCGACCGCCGTCGGTTGGCCCGCAACCGCCGTCAGTTTCCCCGGGACCGCGACCGCCGTCGGTTGGCCCGCAACCGCCGTCAGTTTCCCCGGGACCGCGACCGCCGTCGGTTGGCCCGCAACCGCCGTCAGTTTCCCCGTGACCGCAACCGCCGTCGGTTGGCCGGCAACCGTCGTCAGTTTTCCCGTGACCGCGACCGCCGTCGGTTGGCCCGCAACCGCCGTCAGTTTCCCCGGGACCGCGACCCCCGTCGGTTGGCCCGCAACCGCCGTCAGTTTCCCCGGGACCGCGACCGCCGTCAGTTGGCCCGCAACCGCCGTCAATTTCCCCGTGACCGCGACCGCCGTCGGTTGGCCCGCAACCGTCGTCAGTTTTCCCGTGACCGCAACCGCCGTCGGTTGGCCCGCAACCGCCGTCAGTTTCCCCGGGACCGCGACCGCCGTCGGTTGGCCCGCAACCGCCGTCAGTTTCCCCGGGACCGCGACCGCCGTCGGTTGGCCCGCAACCGCCGTCAGTTTCCCCGTGACCGCAACCGCCGTCGGTTGGCCGGCAACCGTCGTCAGTTTTCCCGTGACCGCGACCGCCGTCGGTTGGCCCGCAACCGCCGTCAGTTTCCCCGGGACCGCGACCGCCGTCGGTTGGCCCCCAACCGTCGTCAGTTTCCCCGGGACCGCGACCGCCGTCGGTTGGCCCGCAACCGTCGTCAGTTTTCCCGTGACCGCGACCGCCGTCGCGTGCCCCGCAACCGCCGTCAGTTTCCCCGGGACCGCGACCGCCGTCGGTTGGCCCGCAACCGCCGTCAGTTTCCCCGGGACCGCGACCGCCGTCGGTTGGCCCGCAACCGCCGTCAGTTTCCCCGTGACCGCAACCGCCGTCGGTTGGCCGGCAACCGTCGTCAGTTTTCCCGTGACCGCGACCGCCGTCGGTTGGCCCGCAACCGCCGTCAGTTTCCCCGGGACCGCGACCGCCGTCGGTTGGCCCGCAACCGCCGTCAATTTCCCCGTGACCGCGACCGCCGTCGGTTGGCCCGCAACCGTCGTCAGTTTCCCCGTGACCGCGACCGCCGTCGGTTGGCCCGCAACCGCCGTCATTTTCCCCGGGACCGCGACCGCCGTCGGTTGGCCCGCAACCGCCGTCATTTTCCCCGGGACCGCAACCGCCGTCGGTTGGCCCACAACCGCCGTCAGTTTCGCCGGGACCGCGACCGCCGTCGGTTGGCACGGGACCGCGACCGCCGTCGGTGAGCCCGCAACCGCCGTCAGTTTCCCCGTGACCGCGACCGCTGTCGGTTGGCCCGCAACCGTTGTCAGTTTCCCCGGGACCGCGACCGCCTTCGGTTGGCCCGCAACCGCCGTCAGTTTCCCCGTGACCGCAACCGCCGTCGGTCGGCCCGCGATCGCCGTCAGTTTTCCCGGGACCGCGACCGCCGTCGGTTGGCCCGCAACCGCCGTCAATTTCCCCGTGACCGCGACCGCCGTCGGTTGGCCCGCAACCGCCGTCATTTTCCCCGTGACCGCGACCGCCGTCGGTTGGCCCGCAACCGCCGTCAGTTTCGCCGGGACCGTGACCGCCGTCGGTTGGCCCGCAACCGCCGTCAGTTTCCCCGTGACCGCAACCGCCGTCGGTTGGCCGGCAACCGTCGTCAGTATACCCGGGACCGCGACCGCCGTCGGTTGGCCCGCAACCGCCGTCAGTTTCCCCGGGACCGCGACCGCCGTCGGTTGGCCCGCAACCGTCGTCAGTTTCCCCGGGACCGCGACCGCCGTCGGTTGGCCCGCAACCGCCGTCAGTTTCCCCGGGACCGCAACCGCCGTCGGTTGGCCCGCAACCGTCGTCAGTTTTCCCGTGACCGCGACCGCCGTCGGTTGGCCCGCAACCGTCGTCAGTTTTCCCGTGACCGCGACCGCCGTCGGTTGGCCCGCAACCGCCGTCAGTTTCCCCGGGACCGCGACCGCCGTCGGTTGGCCCGCAACCGCCGTCAGTTTCCCCGTGACCGCAACCGCCGTCGGTTGGCCGGCAACCGTCGTCAGTTTTCCCGTGACCGCGACCGCCGTCGGTTGGCCCGCAACCGCCGTCAGTTTCCCCGGGACCGCAACCGCCGTCGGTTGGCCGGCAACCGCCGTCAGTTTCGCCGGGACCGCGACCGCCGTCGGTTGGCCCGGGACCGCGACCGCCGTCGGTTGGCCCGCAACCGCCGTCAGTTTCCCCGGGACCGCGACCGCCGTCGGTTGGCCCGCAACCGCCGTCATTTTCCGCGGGACCGCGACCGCCTTCCGTTGGCCCGCAACCGCCGTCAGTTTCCCCGTGACCGCATCCGCCGTCGGTTGGCCCGGGACCGCGACCGCCGTCGGTTGGCCCGCAACCGCCGTCGGTTGGCCCGGGACCGCGACCGCCGTCGGTTGGCCCGCAACCGCCGTCAGTTTCCCCGGGACCGCAACCGCCGTCAATTTCACCGGGACCGCAACCGCCGTCGGTTGGCCCGGGACCGCGACCGCCGTCGGTTGGCCCGCAACCGCCGTCAGTTTCCCCGGGACCGCAACCGCCGTCAGTTGGCCCGCAACCGCCGTCAGTTTCCCCGGGACCGCAACCGCCGTCGGTTGGCCCGGGACCGCGACCGCCGTCGGTTGGCCCGCAACCGCCGTCAATTTCCCCGTGACCGCGACCGCCGTCGGTTGGCCCGCAACCGTCGTCAGTTTCCCCGTGACCGCGACCGCCGTCGGTTGGCCCGCAACCGTCGTCAGTTTCCCCGTGACCGCGACCGCCGTCGGTTGGCCCGCAACCGCCGTCATTTTCCCCGGGACCGCGACCGCCGTCGGTTGGCCGGCAACCGCCGTCATTTTCCCCGGGACCGCAACCGCCGTCGGTTGGCCCACAACCGCCGTCAGTTTCGCCGGGACCGCGACCGCCGTCGGTTGGCACGGGACCGCGACCGCCGTCGGTGAGCCCGCAACCGCCGTCAGTTTCCCCGTGACCGCGACCGCTGTCGGTTGGCCCGCAACCGTCGTCAGTTTCCCCAGGACCGCGACCGCCTTCGGTTGGCCCGCAACCGCCGTCAGTTTCCCCGTGACCGCAACCGCCGTCGGTTGGCCCGCGATCGCCGTCAGTTTTCCCGGGACCGCGACCGCCGTCGGTTGGCCCGCAACCGCCGTCAATTTCCCCGTGACCGCGACCGCCGTCGGTTGGCCCGCAACCGCCGTCATTTTCCCCGTGACCGCGACCGCCGTCGGTTGGCCCGCAACCGCCGTCAGTTTCGCCGGGACCGCGACCGCCGTCGGTTGGCCCGCAACCGCCGTCAGTTTCCCCGTGACCGCAACCGCCGTCGGTTGGCCGGCAACCGTCGTCAGTATACCCGGGACCGCGACCGCCGTCGGTTGGCCCACAACCGCCGTCAGTTTTCCCGTGACCGCGACCGCCGTCGGTTGGCCCGGGACGGCGACCGCCGTCGGTGAGCCCGCAACCGCCGTCAGTTTCCCCGTGACCGCGACCGCCGTCGGTTGGCCCGCAACCGTCGTCATTTTCCCCGGGACCGCGACCGCCTTCGGTTGGCCCGCAACCGCCGTCAGTTTCCCCGTGACCGCAACCGCCGTCGGTTGGCCCGCAATCGCCGTCAGTTTCCCCGGGACCACGACCGCCGTCGGTTGGCCCGCAACCGCCGTCAATTTCCCCGTGACCGCGACCGCCGTCGGTTGGCCCGCAACCGCCGTCAATTTCCCCGTGACCGCAACCGCCGTCGGTTGGCCGGCAACCGTCGTCAGTATACCCGGGACCGCGACCGCCGTCGGTTGGCCCGCAACCGCCGTCAGTTTCCCCGGGACCGCGACCGCCGTCGGTTGGCCCGCAACCGTCGTCAGTTTCCCCGGGACCGCGACCGCCGTCGGTTGGCCCGCAACCGCCGTCAGTTTCCCCGGGACCGCGACCGCCGTCGGTTGGCCCGCAACCGTCGTCAGTTTTCCGTGACCGCGACCGCCGTCGGTTGGCCCGCAACCGTCGTCAGTTTTCCCGTGACCGCGACCGCCGTCGGTTGGCCCGCAACCGCCGTCAGTTTCCCCGGGACCGCGACCGCCGTCGGTTGGCCCGCAACCGCCGTCAGTTTCCCCGTGACCGCAACCGCCGTCGGTTGGCCGGCAACCGTCGTCAGTTTTCCCGTGACCGCGACCGCCGTCGGTTGGCCCACAACCGCCGTCACTTTCCCCGGGACCGCGACCGCCGTCGGTTGGCCCGCAACCGCCGTCAGTTCCGCCGGGACCGCGACCGCCGTCGGTTGGCCCGCAACCGCCATCATTTTCCGCGGGACCGCGACCGCCTTCCGTTGGCCCGCAACCGCCGTCAGTTTCCCCATGACCGCGACCGCCGTCGGTTGGCCCGCAACCGCCGTCAGTTTCCCCGGGACCGCGACCGCCGTCGGTTGGCCCGCAACCGTCGTCAGTTTCCCCGGGACCGCGACCGCCGTCAGTTTCCCCGGGACCGCGACCGCCGTCGGTTGGCCCGCAACCGCCGTCATTTTCCCCGGGACCGCGACCGCCGTCCGTTGGCCCGCAACCGCCGTCAGTTTCCCCGGGACCGCGACCGCCGTCGGTTGGCCCGCAACCGCCGTCAGTTTCCCCGTGACCGCAACCGCCGTCGGTTGGCCGGCAACCGTCGTCAGTTTTCCCGTGACCGCGACCGCCGTCGGTTGGCCCGCAACCGCCGTCAATTTCCCCGTGACCGCGACCGCCGTCGGTTGGCCCGCAACCGTCGTCAGTTTCCCCGTGACCGCGACCGCCGTCGGTTGGTCCGCAACCGTCATCAGTTTCCCCGTGACCGCGACCGCCGTCGGTTGGCCCGCAACCGCCGTCAATTTCCCCGTGACCGCGACCGCCATCGGTTGGCCCGCAACCGCCGTCATTTTCCCCGGGACCGCAACCGCCGTCGGTTGGCCCACAACCGCCGTCAGTTTCCCCGTGACCACGACCGCCGTCGGTTGGCCCGGGACCGCGACCGCCGTCGGTGAGCCCGCAACCGCCGTCAGTTTCCCCGTGACCGCGACCGCCGTCGGTTGGCCCGCAACCGTCGTCATTTTCCCCTGGACCGCGACCGCCTTCGGTTGGCCCGCAACCGCCGTCAGTTTCCCCGTGACCGCAACCGCCGTCGGTTGGCCCGCAATCGCCGTCAGTTTCCCCGGGACCACGACCGCCGTCGGTTGGCCCGCAACCGCCGTCAATTTCCCCGTGACCGCGACCGCCGTCGGTTGGCCCGCAACCGCCGTCGATTTCCCCGTGACCGCAACCGCCGTCGGTTGGCCGGCAACCGTCGTCAGTATACCCGGGACCGCGACCGCCGTCGGTTGGCCCGCAACCGCCGTCAGTTTCCCCGGGACCGCGACCGCCGTCGGTTGGCCCGCAACCGCCGTCAGTTTCCCCGGGACTGCGACCGCCGTCGGTTGGCCCGCAACCGTCGTCAGTTTTCCGTGACCGCGACCGCCGTCGGTTGGCCCGCAACCGTCGTCAGTTTTCCCGTGACCGCGACCGCCGTTGGTTGGCCCGCAACCGCCGTCAGTTTCCCCGGGACCGCGACCGCCGTCGGTTGGCCCGCAACCGCCGTCAGTTTCCCCGTGACCGCAACCGCCGTCGGTTGGCCGGCAACCGTCGTCAGTTTTCCCGTGACCGCGACCGCCGTCGGTTGGCCCACAACCGCCGTCAGTTTTCCCGGGACCGCAACCGCCGTCGGTTGGCCCGCAACCGCCGTCAGTTTCGCCGGGACCGCGACCGCCGTCGGTTGGCCCGGGACCGCGACCGCCGTCGGTTGGCCCGCAACCGCCGTCTGTTTCCCCGGGACCGCGACCGCCGTCGGTTGGCCCGCAACCGCCGTCATTTTCCGCGGGACCGCGACCGCCTTCCGTTGGCCCGCAACCGCCGTCAGTTTCCCCGTGACCGCATCCGCCGTCGGTTGGCCCGGGACCGCGACCGCCGTCGGTTGGCCCGCAACCGCCGTCGGTTGGCCCGGGACCGCGACCGCCGTCAGTTGGCCCGCAACCGCCGTCAGTTTCCCCGGGACCGCAACCGCCGTCAATTTCACCGGGACCGCAACCGCCGTCGGTTGGCCCGGGACCGCGACCGCCGTCGGTTGGCCCGCAACCGCCGTCAGTTTCCCCGTGACCGCAACCGCCGTCGGTTGGCCGGCAACCGTCGTCAGTTTCCCCGGGACCGCGACCGCCGTCGGTTGGCCCGCAACCGCCGTCAGTTTCCCCGGGACAGCGACCGCCGTCGGTTGGCCCGCAACCGTCGTCAGTTTCCCCGGGACCGCGACCGCCGTCGGTTGGCCCGCAACCGCCGTCAGTTTCCCCGGGACCGCGACCGCCGTCGGTTGGCCCGCAACCGTCGTCAGTTTTCCCGTGACCGCAACCGCCGTCGGTTGGCCCGCAACCGCCGTCAGTTTCCCCGGGACCGCGACCGCCGTCAGTTGGCCCGCAACCGCCGTCAGTTTCGCCGGGACCGCAACCGCCGTCGGTTGGCCCGGGACCGCGACCGCCGTCGGTTGGCCCGCAACCGCCGTCAGTTTCCCCGGGACCGCGACCGCCGTCGGTTGGCCCGCAACCGTCGTCATTTTCCCCGGGACCGCGACCGCCTTCGGTTGGCCCGCCACCGCCGTCAGTTTCCCCGTGACCGCAACCGCCGTCGGTTGGCCCGCAATCGCCGTCAGTTTCCCCGGGACCGCGACCGCCGTCGGTTGGCCCGCAACCGCCGTCAATTTCCCCGTGACCGCGACCGCCGTCGGTTGGCCCGCAACCGCCGTCATTTTCCCCCTGACCGCGACCGCCGTCGGTTGGCCCGCAACCGCCGTCAGTTTCGCCGGGACCGCGACCGCCGTCGGTTGGCCCGCAACCGCCGTCAGTTTCCCCGTGACCGCAACCGCCGTCGGTTGGCCGGCAACCGTCGTCAGTTTCCCCGGGACCGCGACCGCCGTCGGTTGGCCCGCAACCGCCGTCAGTTTCCCCGGGACCGCGACCGCCGTCGGTTGGCCTCCAACCGTCGTCAGTTTCCCCGGGACCGCGACCGCCGTCGGTTGGCCCGCAACCGCCGTCAGTTTCCCCGGGACCGCGACCGCCGTCGGTTGGCCCGCAACCGTCGTCAGTTTTCCCGTGACCGCAACCGCCGTCGGTTGGCCCGCAACCGCCGTCAGTTTCCCCGGGACCGCGACCGCCGTCGGTTGGCCCGCAACCGCCGTCAGTTTCCCCGGGACCGCGACCGCCGTCGGTTGGCCCGCAACCGCCGTCAGTTTCCCCGTGACCGCGACCGCCGTCGGTTGGCCGGCAACCGTCGTCAGTTTTCCCGTGACCGCGACCGCCGTCGGTTGGCCCGCAACCGTCGTCAGTTTTCCCGTGACCGCGACCGCCGTCGGTTGGCCCGCAACCGCCGTCAGTTTCCCCGGGACCGCGACCGCCGTCGGTTGGCCCGCAACCGCCGTCAGTTTCCCCGGGACCGCGACCGCCGTCGGTTGGCCCGCAACCGCCGTCAGTTTCCCCGTGACCGCAACCGCCGTCGGTTGGCCGGCAACCGTCGTCAGTTTTCCCGTGACCGCGACCGCCGTCGGTTGGCCCGCAACCGCCGTCAGTTTCCCCGGGACCGCGACCCCCGTCGGTTGGCCCGCAACCGCCGTCAGTTTCCCCGGGACCGCGACCGCCGTCGGTTGGCCCGCAACCGCCGTCAATTTCCCCGTGACCGCGACCGCCGTCGGTTGGCCCGCAACCGTCGTCAGTTTTCCCGTGACCGCAACCGCCGTCGGTTGGCCCGCAACCGCCGTCAGTTTCCCCGGGACCGCGACCGCCGTCGGTTGGCCCGCAACCGCCGTCAGTTTCCCCGGGACCGCGACCGCCGTCGGTTGGCCCGCAACCGCCGTCAGTTTCCCCGTGACCGCAACCGCCGTCGGTTGGCCGGCAACCGTCGTCAGTTTTCCCGTGACCGCGACCGCCGTCGGTTGGCCCGCAACCGCCGTCAGTTTCCCCGGGACCGCGACCGCCGTCGGTTGGCCCCCAACCGTCGTCAGTTTCCCCGGGACCGCGACCGCCGTCGGTTGGCCCGCAACCGTCGTCAGTTTTCCCGTGACCGCGACCGCCGTCGCGTGCCCCGCAACCGCCGTCAGTTTCCCCGGGACCGCGACCGCCGTCGGTTGGCCCGCAACCGCCGTCAGTTTCCCCGGGACCGCGACCGCCGTCGGTTGGCCCGCAACCGCCGTCAGTTTCCCCGTGACCGCAACCGCCGTCGGTTGGCCGGCAACCGTCGTCAGTTTTCCCGTGACCGCGACCGCCGTCGGTTGGCCCGCAACCGCCGTCAGTTTCCCCGGGACCGCGACCGCCGTCGGTTGGCCCGCAACCGCCGTCAATTTCCCCGTGACCGCGACCGCCGTCGGTTGGCCCGCAACCGTCGTCAGTTTCCCCGTGACCGCGACCGCCGTCGGTTGGCCCGCAACCGCCGTCATTTTCCCCGGGACCGCGACCGCCGTCGGTTGGCCCGCAACCGCCGTCATTTTCCCCGGGACCGCAACCGCCGTCGGTTGGCCCACAACCGCCGTCAGTTTCGCCGGGACCGCGACCGCCGTCGGTTGGCACGGGACCGCGACCGCCGTCGGTGAGCCCGCAACCGCCGTCAGTTTCCCCGTGACCGCGACCGCTGTCGGTTGGCCCGCAACCGTTGTCAGTTTCCCCGGGACCGCGACCGCCTTCGGTTGGCCCGCAACCGCCGTCAGTTTCCCCGTGACCGCAACCGCCGTCGGTCGGCCCGCGATCGCCGTCAGTTTTCCCGGGACCGCGACCGCCGTCGGTTGGCCCGCAACCGCCGTCAATTTCCCCGTGACCGCGACCGCCGTCGGTTGGCCCGCAACCGCCGTCATTTTCCCCGTGACCGCGACCGCCGTCGGTTGGCCCGCAACCGCCGTCAGTTTCGCCGGGACCGTGACCGCCGTCGGTTGGCCCGCAACCGCCGTCAGTTTCCCCGTGACCGCAACCGCCGTCGGTTGGCCGGCAACCGTCGTCAGTATACCCGGGACCGCGACCGCCGTCGGTTGGCCCGCAACCGCCGTCAGTTTCCCCGGGACCGCGACCGCCGTCGGTTGGCCCGCAACCGTCGTCAGTTTCCCCGGGACCGCGACCGCCGTCGGTTGGCCCGCAACCGCCGTCAGTTTCCCCGGGACCGCAACCGCCGTCGGTTGGCCCGCAACCGTCGTCAGTTTTCCCGTGACCGCGACCGCCGTCGGTTGGCCCGCAACCGTCGTCAGTTTTCCCGTGACCGCGACCGCCGTCGGTTGGCCCGCAACCGCCGTCAGTTTCCCCGGGACCGCGACCGCCGTCGGTTGGCCCGCAACCGCCGTCAGTTTCCCCGTGACCGCAACCGCCGTCGGTTGGCCGGCAACCGTCGTCAGTTTTCCCGTGACCGCGACCGCCGTCGGTTGGCCCGCAACCGCCGTCAGTTTCCCCGGGACCGCAACCGCCGTCGGTTGGCCGGCAACCGCCGTCAGTTTCGCCGGGACCGCGACCGCCGTCGGTTGGCCCGGGACCGCGACCGCCGTCGGTTGGCCCGCAACCGCCGTCAGTTTCCCCGGGACCGCGACCGCCGTCGGTTGGCCCGCAACCGCCGTCATTTTCCGCGGGACCGCGACCGCCTTCCGTTGGCCCGCAACCGCCGTCAGTTTCCCCGTGACCGCATCCGCCGTCGGTTGGCCCGGGACCGCGACCGCCGTCGGTTGGCCCGCAACCGCCGTCGGTTGGCCCGGGACCGCGACCGCCGTCGGTTGGCCCGCAACCGCCGTCAGTTTCCCCGGGACCGCAACCGCCGTCAATTTCACCGGGACCGCAACCGCCGTCGGTTGGCCCGGGACCGCGACCGCCGTCGGTTGGCCCGCAACCGCCGTCAGTTTCCCCGGGACCGCAACCGCCGTCAGTTGGCCCGCAACCGCCGTCAGTTTCCCCGGGACCGCAACCGCCGTCGGTTGGCCCGGGACCGCGACCGCCGTCGGTTGGCCCGCAACCGCCGTCAATTTCCCCGTGACCGCGACCGCCGTCGGTTGGCCCGCAACCGTCGTCAGTTTCCCCGTGACCGCGACCGCCGTCGGTTGGCCCGCAACCGTCGTCAGTTTCCCCGTGACCGCGACCGCCGTCGGTTGGCCCGCAACCGCCGTCATTTTCCCCGGGACCGCGACCGCCGTCGGTTGGCCGGCAACCGCCGTCATTTTCCCCGGGACCGCAACCGCCGTCGGTTGGCCCACAACCGCCGTCAGTTTCGCCGGGACCGCGACCGCCGTCGGTTGGCACGGGACCGCGACCGCCGTCGGTGAGCCCGCAACCGCCGTCAGTTTCCCCGTGACCGCGACCGCTGTCGGTTGGCCCGCAACCGTCGTCAGTTTCCCCAGGACCGCGACCGCCTTCGGTTGGCCCGCAACCGCCGTCAGTTTCCCCGTGACCGCAACCGCCGTCGGTTGGCCCGCGATCGCCGTCAGTTTTCCCGGGACCGCGACCGCCGTCGGTAGGCCCGCAACCGCCGTCAATTTCCCCGTGACCGCGACCGCCGTCGGTTGGCCCGCAACCGCCGTCATTTTCCCCGTGACCGCGACCGCCGTCGGTTGGCCCGCAACCGCCGTCAGTTTCGCCGGGACCGCGACCGCCGTCGGTTGGCCCGCAACCGCCGTCAGTTTCCCCGTGACCGCAACCGCCGTCGGTTGGCCGGCAACCGTCGTCAGTATACCCGGGACCGCGACCGCCGTCGGTTGGCCCGCAACCGCCGTCAGTTTCCCCGGGACCGCGACCGCCGTCGGTTGGCCCGCAACCGTCGTCAGTTTCCCCGGGACCGCGACCGCCGTCGGTTGGCCCGCAACCGCCGTCAGTTTCCCCGGGACCGCGACCGCCGTCGGTTGGCCCGCAACCGTCGTCAGTTTTCCCGTGACCGCGACCGCCGTCGGTTGGCCCGCAACCGTCGTCAGTTTTCCCGTGACCGCGACCGCCGTCGGTTGGCCCGCAACCGCCGTCAGTTTCCCCGGGACCGCGACCGCCGTCGGTTGGCCCGCAACCGCCGTCAGTTTCCCCGTGACCGCAACCGCCGTCGGTTGGCCGGCAACCGTCGTCAGTTTTCCCGTGACCGCGACCGCCGTCGGTTGGCCCGCAACCGCCGTCAGTTTCCCCGGGACCGCAACCGCCGTCGGTTGGCCCGCAACCGCCGTCAGTTTCGCCGGGACCGCGACCGCCGTCGGTTGGCCCGGGACCGCGACCGCCGTCGGTTGGCCCGCAACCGCCGTCAGTTTCCCCGGGACCGCGACCGCCGTCGGTTGGCCCGCAACCGCCGTCATTTTCCGCGGGACCGCGACCGCCTTCCGTTGGCCCGCAACCGCCGTCAGTTTCCCCGTGACCGCATCCGCCGTCGGTTGGCCCGGGACCGCGACCGCCGTCGGTTGGCCCGCAACCGCCGTCGGTTGGCCCGGGACCGCGACCGCCGTCGGTTGGCCCGCAACCGCCGTCAGTTTCCCCGGGACCGCAACCGCCGTCAATTTCACCGGGACCGCAACCGCCGTCGGTTGGCCCGGGACCGCGACCGCCGTCGGTTGGCCCGCAACCGCCGTCAGTTTCCCCGGGACCGCAACCGCCGTCAGTTGGCCCGCAACCGCCGTCAGTTTCCCCGGGACCGCAACCGCCGTCGGTTGGCCCGCAACCGCCGTCATTTTCCCCGGGACCGCAACCGCCGTCGGTTGGCCCACAACCGCCGTCAGTTTCGCCGGGACCGCGACCGCCGTCGGTTGGCCCGGGACCGCGACCGCCGTCGGTGAGCCCGCAACCGCCGTCAGTTTCCCCGGGACCGCGACCGCCGTCGGTTGGCCCGCAACCGTCGTCATTTTCCCCGGGACCGCGACCGCCTTCGGTTGGCCCGCAACCGCCGTCAGTTTCCCCGTGACCGCAACCGCCGTCGGTTGGCCCGCAATCGCCGTCAGTTTCCCCGGGACCGCGACCGCCGTCGGTTGGCCCGCAACCGCCGTCAATTTCCCCGTGACCGCGACCGCCGTCGGTTGGCCCGCAACCGCCGTCATTTTCCCCGTGACCGCGACCGCCGTCGGTTGGCCCGCAACCGCCGTCAGTTTCGCCGGGACCGCGACGGCCGTCGGTTGGCCCGCAACCGCCGTCAGTTTCCCCGTGACCGCAACCGCCGTCGGTTGGCCGGCAACCGTCGTCAGTATACCCGGGACCGCGACCGCCGTCGGTTGGCCCGCAACCGCCGTCAGTTTCCCCGGGACCGCGACCGCCGTCGGTTGGCCTCCAACCGTCGTCAGTTTCCCCGGGACCGCGACCGCCGTCGGTTGGCCCGCAACCGCCGTCAGTTTCCCCGGGACCGCGACCGCCGTCATTGCCCCGCAACCGTCGTCAGTTTTCCCGTGACCGCGACCGCCGTCGGTTGGCCCGCAACCGCCGTCAGTTTCCCCGGGACCGCGACCGCCGTCGGTTGGCCCGCAACCGCCGTCAGTTTCCCGGGAACCGCAACCGCCGTCGGTTGGCCCGCAACCGCCGTCAGTTTCCCCGTGACCGCGACCGCCGTCGGTTGGCCCGCATCCGCCGTCAGTTTCCCCGGGACCGCGACCCCCGTCGGTTGGCCCGCAACCGCCGTCAGTTTCCCCGGGACCGCGACCGCCGTCGGTTGGCCCGCAACCGCCGTCAATTTCCCCGTGACCGCGACCGCCGTCGGTTGGCCCGCAACCGTCGTCAGTTTCCCCGTGACCGCGACCGCTGTCGGTTGGCCCGCAACCGTCGTCAGTTTCCCCGTGACCGCGACCGCCGTCGGTTGGCCCGCAACCGCCGTCGGTTTCCCCGGGACCGCGACCGCCGTCGGTTGGCCCGCAACCGCCGTCAGTTTCCCCGTGACCGCAACCGCCGTCGGTTGGCCGGCAACCGTCGTCAGTTTTCCCGTGACCGCGACCGCCGTCGGTTGGCCCACAACCGCCGTCAGTTTCCCCGGGACCGCAACCGCCGTCGGTTGGCCCGCAACCGCCGTCCGTTTCGCCGGGACCGCGACCGCCGTCGGTTGGCCCGGGACCGCGACCGCCGTCGGTTGGCCCGCAACCGCCGTCTGTTTCCCCGGGACCGCGACCGCCGTCGGTTGGCCCGCAACCGCCGTCATTTTCCGCGGGACCGCGACCGCCTTCCGTTGGCCCGCAACCGCCATCAGTTTCCCCGTGACCGCATCCGCCGTCGGTTGGCCCGGGACCGCGACCGCCGTCGGTTGGCCCGCAACCGCCGTCGGTTGGCCCGGGACCGCGACCGCCGTCAGTTGGCCCGCAACCGCCGTCAGTTTCCCCGGGACCGCAACCGCCGTCAATTTCACCGGGACCGCAACCGCCGTCGGTTGGCCCGGGACCGCGACCGCCGTCGGTTGGCCCGCAACCGCCGTCAGTTTCCCCGGGACCGCAACCGCCGTCAGTTGGCCCGCAACCGCCGTCAGTTTCGCCGGGACCGCAACCGCCGTCGGTTGGCCCGGGACCGCGACCGCCGTCGGTTGGCCCGCAACCGCCGTCATTTTCCCCGGGACCGCAACCGCCGTCGGTTGGCCCACAACCGCCGTCAGTTTCGCCGGGACCGCGACCGCCGTCGGTTGGCCCGGGACCGCGACCGCCGTCGGTGAGCCCGCAACCGCCGTCAGTTTCCCCGGGACCGCGACCGCCGTCGGTTGGCCCGCAACCGTCGTCCTTTTCCCCGGGACCGCGACCGCCTTCGGTTGGCCCGCAACCGCCGTCAGTTTCCCCGTGACCGCAACCGCCGTCGGTTGGCCCGCAATCGCCGTCAGTTTCCCCGGGACCGCGACCGCCGTCGGTTGGCCCGCAACTGCCGTCAATTTCCCCGTGACCGCGACCGCCGTCGGTTGGCCGGCAACCGTCGTCAGTTTCCCCGGGACCGCGACCGCCGTCGGTTGGCCCGCAACCGCCGTCAGTTTCCCCGGGACCGCGACCGCCGTCGGTTGGCCTCCAACCGTCGTCAGCTTCCCCGGGACCGCGACCGCCGTCGGTTGGCCCGCAACCGCCGTCAGTTTCCCCGGGACCGCGACCGCCGTCGGTTGGCCCGCAACCGTCGTCAGTTTTCCCGTGACCGCAACCGCCGTCGGTTGGCCCGCAACCGCCGTCAGTTTCCCCGGGACCGCGACCGCCGTCGGTTGGCCCGCAACCGCCGTCAGTTTCCCCGTGACCGCAACCGCCGTCGGTTGGCCGGCAACCGTCGTCAGTTTTCCCGTGACCGCGACCGCCGTCGGTTGGCCCGC
Source organism: Eutreptiella sp. 'Long Island Sound 2002' (assembly GCA_964036045.1). Classification (NCBI taxonomy): domain Eukaryota; phylum Euglenozoa; class Euglenophyceae; order Eutreptiales; family Eutreptiaceae; genus Eutreptiella; species Eutreptiella sp. 'Long Island Sound 2002'. Next base: position 44,204,398 of record OZ038385.1, read on the forward strand.
AACCGCCGTCAGTTTCCCCGGGACCGCGACCGCCGTCGGTTGGCCCGCAACCGTCGTCAGTTTCCCCGGGACCGCGACCGCCGTCGGTTGGCCCGCAACCGTCGTCAGTTTTCCCGTGACCGCGACCGCCGTCGGTTGGCCCGCAACCGCCGTCAGTTTCCCCGGGACCGCGACCGCCGTCGGTTGGCCCGCAACCGCCGTCAGTTTCCCCGGGACCGCGACCGCCGTCGGTTGGCCCGCAACCGCCGTCAGTTTCCCCTCGACCGCAACCGCCGTCGGTTGGCCGGCAACCGTCGTCAGTTTTCCCGTGACCGCGACCGCCGTCGGTTGGCCCGCAACCGCCGTCGGTTTCCCCGGGACCGCGACCCCCGTCGGTTGGCCCGCAACCGCCGTCAGTTTCCCCGGGACCGCGACCGCCGTCGGTTGGCCCGCAACCGCCGTCAATTTCCCCGTGACCGCGACCGCCGTCGGTTGGCCCGCAACCGTCGTCAGTTTCCCCGTGACCGCGACCGCCGTCGGTTGGCCCGCAACCGTCGTCAGTTTCCCCGTGACCGCGACCGCCGTCGGTTGGCCCGCAACCGCCGTCATTTTCCCCGGGACCGCGACCGCCGTCGGTTGGCCCGCAACCGCCGTCATTTTCCCCGGGACCGCAACCGCCGTCGGTTGGCCCACAACCGCCGTCAGTTTCGCCGGGACCGCGACCGCCGTCGGTTGGCACGGGACCGCGACCGCCGTCGGTGAGCCCGCAACCGCCGTCAGTTTCCCCGTGACCGCGACCGCTGTCGGTTGGCCCGCAACCGTCGTCATTTTCCCCGGGACCGCGACCGCCTTCGGTTGGCCCGCAACCGCCGTCAGTTTCCCCGTGACCGCAACCGCCGTCGGTTGGCCCGCGATCGCCGTCAGTTTTCCCGGGACCGCGACCGCCGTCGGTTGGCCCGCAACCGCCGTCAATTTCCCCGTGACCGCGACCGCCGTCGGTTGGCCCGCAACCGCCGTCATTTTCCCTGTGACCGCGACCGCCGTCGGTTGGCCCGCAACCGCCGTCAGTTTCGCCGGGACCGCGACCGCCGTCGGTTGGCCCGCAACCGCCGTCAGTTTCCCCGTGACCGCAACCGCCGTCGGTTGGCCGGCAACCGTCGTCAGTATACCCGGGACCGCGACCGCCGTCGGTTGGCCCGCAACCGCCGTCAGTTTCCCCGGGACCGCGACCGCCGTCGGTTGGCCCGCAACCGTCGTCAGTTTCCCCGGGACCGCGACCGCCGTCGGTTGGCCCGCAACCGCCGTCAGTTTCCCCGGGACCGCGACCGCCGTCGGTTGGCCCGCAACCGTCGTCAGTTTTCCCGTGACCGCGACCGCCGTCGGTTGGCCCGCAACCGTCGTCAGTTTTCCCGTGACCGCGACCGCCGTCGGTTGGCCCGCAACCGCCGTCAGTTTCCCCGGGACCGCGACCGCCGTCGGTTGGCCCGCAACCGCCGTCAGTTTCCCCGTGACCGCAACCGCCGTCGGTTGGCCGGCAACCGTCGTCAGTTTTCCCGTGACCGCGACCGCCGTCGGTTGGCCCGCAACCGCCGTCAGTTTCCCCGGGACCGCAACCGCCGTCGGTTGGCCCGCAACCGCCGTCAGTTTCGCCGGGACCGCGACCGCCGTCGGTTGGCCCGGGACCGCGACCGCCGTCGGTTGGCCCGCAACCGCCGTCAGTTTCGCCGGGACCGCGACCGCCGTCGGTTGGCACGGGACCGCGACCGCCGTCGGTGAGCCCGCAACCGCCGTCAGTTTCCCCGTGACCGCGACCGCTGTCGGTTGGCCCGCAACCGTCGTCATTTTCCCCGGGACCGCGACCGCCTTCGGTTGGCCCGCAACCGCCGTCAGTTTCCCCGTGACCGCAACCGCCGTCGGTTGGCCCGCGATCGCCGTCAGTTTTCCCGGGACCGCGACCGCCGTCGGTTGGCCCGCAACCGCCGTCAATTTCCCCGTGACCGCGACCGCCGTCGGTTGGCCCGCAACCGCCGTCATTTTCCCTGTGACCGCGACCGCCGTCGGTTGGCCCGCAACCGCCGTCAGTTTCGCCGGGACCGCGACCGCCGTCGGTTGGCCCGCAACCGCCGTCAGTTTCCCCGTGACCGCAACCGCCGTCGGTTGGCCGGCAACCGTCGTCAGTATACCCGGGACCGCGACCGCCGTCGGTTGGCCCGCAACCGCCGTCAGTTTCCCCGGGACCGCGACCGCCGTCGGTTGGCCCGCAACCGTCGTCAGTTTCCCCGGGACCGCGACCGCCGTCGGTTGGCCCGCAACCGCCGTCAGTTTCCCCGGGACCGCGACCGCCGTCGGTTGGCCCGCAACCGTCGTCAGTTTTCCCGTGACCGCGACCGCCGTCGGTTGGCCCGCAACCGTCGTCAGTTTTCCCGTGACCGCGACCGCCGTCGGTTGGCCCGCAACCGCCGTCAGTTTCCCCGGGACCGCGACCGCCGTCGGTTGGCCCGCAACCGCCGTCAGTTTCCCCGTGACCGCAACCGCCGTCGGTTGGCCGGCAACCGTCGTCAGTTTTCCCGTGACCGCGACCGCCGTCGGTTGGCCCGCAACCGCCGTCAGTTTCCCCGGGACCGCAACCGCCGTCGGTTGGCCCGCAACCGCCGTCAGTTTCGCCGGGACCGCGACCGCCGTCGGTTGGCCCGGGACCGCGACCGCCGTCGGTTGGCCCGCAACCGCCGTCAGTTTCCCCGGGACCGCGACCGCCGTCGGTTGGCCCGCAACCGCCGTCATTTTCCGCGGGACCGCGACCGCCTTCCGTTGGCCCGCAACCGCCGTCAGTTTCCCCGTGACCGCATCCGCCGTCGGTTGGCCCGGGACCGCGACCGCCGTCGGTTGGCCCGCAACCGCCGTCAGTTTCCCCGGGACCGCAACCGCCGTCAATTTCACCGGGACCGCAACCGCCGTCGGTTGGCCCGGGACCGCGACCGCCGTCGGTTGGCCCGCAACCGCCGTCAGTTTCCCCGGGACCGCAACCGCCGTCAGTTGGCCCGCAACCGCCGTCCGTTTCCCCGGGACCGCAACCGCCGTCGGTTGGCCCGGGACCGCGACCGCCGTCGGTTGGCCCGCAACCGCCGTCATTTTCCCCGGGACCGCAACCGCCGTCGGTTGGCCCACAACCGCCGTCAGTTTCGCCGGGACCGCGACCGCCGTCGGTTGGCCCGGGACCGCGACCGCCGTCGGTGAGCCCGCAACCGCCGTCAGTTTCCCCGGGACCGCGACCGCCGTCGGTTGGCCCGCAACCGTCGTCATTTTCCCCGGGACCGCGACCGCCTTCGGTTGGCCCGCAACCGCCGTCAGTTTCCCCGTGACCGCAACCGCCGTCGGTTGGCCCGCAATCGCCGTCAGTTTCCCCGGGACCGCGACCGCCGTCGGTTGGCCCGCAACCGCCGTCAATTTCCCCGTGACCGCGACCGCCGTCGGTTGGCCCGCAACCGCCGTCATTTTCCCCGTGACCGCGACCGCCGTCGGTTGGCCCGCAACCGCCGTCAGTTTCGCCGGGACCGCGACGGCCGTCGGTTGGCCCGCAACCGCCGTCAGTTTCCCCGTGACCGCAACCGCCGTCGGTTGGCCGGCAACCGTCGTCAGTATACCCGGGACCGCGACCGCCGTCGGTTGGCCCGCAACCGCCGTCAGTTTCCCCAGGACCGCGACCCCCGTCGGTTGGCCTCCAACCGTCGTCAGTTTTCCCGGGACCGCGACCGCCGTCGGTTGGCCCGCAACCGCCGTCAGTTTCCCCGGGACCGCGACCGCCGTCATTGGCCCGCAACCGTCGTCAGTTTTCCCGTGACCGCGACCGCCGTCGGTTGGCCCGCAACCGCCGTCAGTTTCCCCGGGACCGCGACCGCCGTCGGTTGGCCCGCAACCGCCGTCAGTTTCCCCGGAACCGCGACCGCCGTCGGTTGGCCCGCAACCGCCGTCAGTTTCCCCGTGACCGCGACCGCCGTCGGTTGGCCCGCATCCGCCGTCAGTTTCCCCGGGACCGCGACCCCCGTCGGTTGGCCCGCAACCGCCGTCAGTTTCCCCGGGACCGCGACCGCCGTCGGTTGGCCCGCAACCGCCGTCAATTTCCCCGTGACCGCGACCGCCGTCGGTTGGCCCGCAACCGTCGTCAGTTTCCCCGTGACCGCGACCGCCGTCGGTTGGCCCGCAACCGTCGTCAGTTTCCCCGTGACCGCGACCGCCGTCGGTTGGCCCGCAACCGCCGTCATTTTCCCCGGGACCGCGACCGCCGTCGGTTGGCCCGCAACCGTCATCAGTTTCCCCGGGACCGCGACCGCCGTCCGTTGGCCCGCAACCGCCGTCAGTTTCCCCGTGACCGCGACCGCCGTCGGTTGGCCCGCAACCGTCGTCAGTTTCCCCGTTACCGCGACCGCCGTCGGTTGGCCCGCAACCGCCGTCATTTTCCCCGGGACCGCGACCGCCGTCGGTTGGCCCGCAACCGTCGTCAGTTTCCCCGTGACCGCGACCGCCGTCCGTTGGCCCGCAACCGCCGTCAGTTTCCCCGTGACCGCGACCGCCGTCGGTTGGCCCGCAACCGTCGTCAGTTTCCCCGTGACCGCGACCGCCGTCGGTTGGCCCGCAACCGTCGTCAGTTTCCCCGGGACCGCGACCGCCGTCGGTTGGCCCGCAACCGCCGTCAGTTTCCCCGGGACCGCGACCGCCGTCGGTTGGCCGGCAACCGTCGTCAGTTTTCCCGTGACCGCGACCGCCGTCGGTTGGCCCGCAACCGTCGTCAGTTTCCCCGTGACCGCGACCGCCGTCGGTTGGCCCGCAACCGCCGTCAGTTTCCCCAGGACCGCGACCGCCGTCGGTTGGCCCGCAACTGCCGTCAGTTTCCCCGTGACCGCGACCGCCGTCGGTTGGCCCGCAACCGTCGTCAGTTTCCCCGTGACCGCGACCGCCGTCGGTTGGCCCGCAACCGCCGTCAGTTTCCCCGGGACCGCGACCGCCGTCGGTTGGCCCGCAACCGTCGTCAGTTTCCCCGTGACTGCGACCGCCGTCGGTTGGCCCGCAACCGTCGTCAGTTTCCCCGGGACCGCGGCCGCCGTCGGTTGGCCCGCAACCGTCGTCAGTTTCCCCGGGACCGCGACCGCCGTCCGTTGGCCCGCAACCGCCGTCAGTTTCCCCGGGACCGCGACCGCCGTCGGTTGGCCGGCAACCGTCGTCATTTTCCCCGGGACCGCGACTGCCGTCCGTTGGCCCGCAACCGCCGTCAGTTTCCCCGGGACCGCGACCGCCGTCGGTTGGCCCGCAACTGCCGTCAGTTTCCCCGTGACCGCAACCGCCGTCGGTTGGCCGGCAACCGTCGTCAGTTTTCCCGTGACCGCGACCGCCGTCGGTTGGCCCGCAACCGCCGTCAATTTCCCCGTGACCGCGACCGCCGTCGGTTGGCCCGCAACCGTCGTCAGTTTCCCCGTGACCGCGACCGCCGTCGGTTGGCCCGCAACCGTCATCAGTTTCCCCGTGACCGCGACCGCCGTCGGTTGGCCCGCAACCGCCGTCAATTTCCCCGTGACCGCGACCGCCATCGGTTGGCCCGCAACCGCCGTCATTTTCCCCGGGACCGCAACTGCCGTCGGTTGGCCCACAACCGCCGTCAGTTTCCCCGTGACCGCGACCGCCGTCGGTTGGCCCGGGACCGCGACCGCCGTCGGTGAGCCCGCAACCGCCGTCAGTTTCCCCGTGACCGCGACCGCCGTCGGTTGGCCCGCAACCGTCGTCATTTTCCCCTGGACCGCGACCGCCTTCGGTTGGCCCGCAACCGCCGTCAGTTTCCCCGTGACCGCAACCGCCGTCGGTTGGCCCGCAATCGCCGTCAGTTTCCCCGGGACCACGACCGCCGTCGGTTGGCCCGCAACCGCCGTCAATTTCCCCGTGACCGCGACCGCCGTCGGTTGGCCCGCAACCGCCGTCGATTTCCCCGTGACCGCAACCGCCGTCGGTTGGCCGGCAACCGTCGTCAGTATACCCGGGACCGCGACCGCCGTCGGTTGGCCCGCAACCGCCGTCAGTTTCCCCGGGACCGCGACCGCCGTCGGTTGGCCCGCAACCGCCGTCAGTTTCCCCGGGACCGCGACCGCCGTCGGTTGGCCCGCAACCGTCGTCAGTTTTCCGTGACCGCGACCGCCGTCGGTTGGCCCGCAACCGTCGTCAGTTTTCCCGTGACCGCGACCGCCGTTGGTTGGCCCGCAACCGCCGTCAGTTTCCCCGGGACCGCGACCGCCGTCGGTTGGCCCGCAACCGCCGTCAGTTTCCCCGTGACCGCAACCGCCGTCGGTTGGCCGGCAACCGTCGTCAGTTTTCCCGTGACCGCGACCGCCGTCGGTTGGCCCACAACCGCCGTCAGTTTTCCCGGGACCGCAACCGCCGTCGGTTGGCCCGCAACCGCCGTCAGTTTCGCCGGGACCGCGACCGCCGTCGGTTGGCCCGGGACCGCGACCGCCGTCGGTTGGCCCGCAACCGCCGTCTGTTTCCCCGGGACCGCGACCGCCGTCGGTTGGCCCGCAACCGCCGTCATTTTCCGCGGGACCGCGACCGCCTTCCGTTGGCCCGCAACCGCCGTCAGTTTCCCCGTGACCGCATCCGCCGTCGGTTGGCCCGGGACCGCGACCGCCGTCGGTTGGCCCGCAACCGCCGTCGGTTGGCCCGGGACCGCGACCGCCGTCAGTTGGCCCGCAACCGCCGTCAGTTTCCCCGGGACCGCAACCGCCGTCAATTTCACCGGGACCGCAACCGCCGTCGGTTGGCCCGGGACCGCGACCGCCGTCGGTTGGCCCGCAACCGCCGTCAGTTTCCCCGTGACCGCAACCGCCGTCGGTTGGCCGGCAACCGTCGTCAGTTTCCCCGGGACCGCGACCGCCGTCGGTTGGCCCGCAACCGCCGTCGGTTTCCCCGGGACCGCGACCGCCGTCGGTTGGCCTCCAACCGTCGTCAGTTTCCCCGGGACCGCGACCGCCGTCGGTTGGCCCGCAACCGCCGTCAGTTTCCCCGGGACCGCGACCGCCGTCGGTTGGCCCGCAACCGTCGTCAGTTTTCCCGTGACCGCAACCGCCGTCGGTTGGCCCGCAACCGCCGTCAGTTTCCCCGGGACCGCGACCGCCGTCAGTTGGCCCGCAACCGCCGTCAGTTTCGCCGGGACCGCAACCGCCGTCGGTTGGCCCGGGACCGCGACCGCCGTCGGTTGGCCCGCAACCGCCGTCATTTTCCCCGGGACCGCAACCGCCGTCGGTTGGCCCACAACCGCCGTCAGTTTCGCCGGGACCGCGACCGCCGTCGGTTGGCCCGGGACCGCGACCGCCTTCCGTTGGCCCGCAACCGCCGTCAGTTTCCCCGGGACCGCGACCGCCGTCGGTTGGCCCGCAACCGTCGTCATTTTCCCCGGGACCGCGACCGCCTTCGGTTGGCCCGCAACCGCCGTCAGTTTCCCCGTGACCGCAACCGCCGTCGGTTGGCCCGCAATCGCCGTCAGTTTCCCCGGGACCGCGACCGCCGTCGGTTGGCCCGCAACCGCCGTCAATTTCCCCGTGACCGCGACCGCCGTCGGTTGGCCCGCAACCGCCGTCATTTTCCCCCTGACCGCGACCGCCGTCGGTTGGCCCGCAACCGCCGTCAGTTTCGCCGGGACCGCGACCGCCGTCGGTTGGCCCGCAACCGCCGTCAGTTTCCCCGTGACCGCAACCGCCGTCGGTTGGCCGGCAACCGTCGTCAGTTTCCCCGGGACCGCGACCGCCGTCGGTTGGCCCGCAACCGCCGTCAGTTTCCCCGGGACCGCGACCGCTGTCGGTTGGCCCGCAACCGTCGTCAGTTTCCCCGGGACCGCGACCGCCGTCGGTTGGCCCGCAACCGCCGTCAGTTTCCCCGGGACCGCGACCGCCGTCGGTTGGCCCGCAACCGTCGTCAGTTTTCCCGTGACCGCAACCGCCGTCGGTTGGCCCGCAACCGCCGTCAGTTTCCCCGGGACCGCGACCGCCGTCGGTTGGCCCGCAACCGCCGTCAGTTTCCCCGGGACCGCGACCGCCGTCGGTTGGCCCGCAACCGCCGTCAGTTTCCCCGTGACCGCGACCGCCGTCGGTTGGCCGGCAACCGTCGTCAGTTTTCCCGTGACCGCGACCGCCGTCGGTTGGCCCGCAACCGTCGTCAGTTTTCCCGTGACCGCGACCGCCGTCGGTTGGCCCGCAACCGCCGTCAGTTTCCCCGTGACCGCGACCGCCGTCGGTTGGCCCGCAACCGTCGTCAGTTTCCCCGTTACCGCGACCGCCGTCGGTTGGCCCGCAACCGCCGTCATTTTCCCCGGGACCGCGACCGCCGTCGGTTGGCCCGCAACCGTCGTCAGTTTCCCCGTGACCGCGACCGCCGTCCGTTGGCCCGCAACCGCCGTCAGTTTCCCCGTGACCGCGACCGCCGTCGGTTGGCCCGCAACCGTCGTCAGTTTCCCCGTGACCGCGACCGCCGTCGGTTGGCCCGCAACCGTCGTCAGTTTCCCCGGGACCGCGACCGCCGTCGGTTGGCCCGCAACCGCCGTCAGTTTCCCCGGGACCGCGACCGCCGTCGGTTGGCCGGCAACCGTCGTCAGTTTTCCCGTGACCGCGACCGCCGTCGGTTGGCCCGCAACCGTCGTCAGTTTCCCCGTGACCGCGACCGCCGTCGGTTGGCCCGCAACCGCCGTCAGTTTCCCCAGGACCGCGACCGCCGTCGGTTGGCCCGCAACTGCCGTCAGTTTCCCCGTGACCGCGACCGCCGTCGGTTGGCCCGCAACCGTCGTCAGTTTCCCCGTGACCGCGACCGCCGTCGGTTGGCCCGCAACCGCCGTCAGTTTCCCCGGGACCGCGACCGCCGTCGGTTGGCCCGCAACCGTCGTCAGTTTCCCCGTGACTGCGACCGCCGTCGGTTGGCCCGCAACCGTCGTCAGTTTCCCCGGGACCGCGGCCGCCGTCGGTTGGCCCGCAACCGTCGTCAGTTTCCCCGGGACCGCGACCGCCGTCCGTTGGCCCGCAACCGCCGTCAGTTTCCCCGGGACCGCGACCGCCGTCGGTTGGCCGGCAACCGTCGTCATTTTCCCCGGGACCGCGACTGCCGTCCGTTGGCCCGCAACCGCCGTCAGTTTCCCCGGGACCGCGACCGCCGTCGGTTGGCCCGCAACTGCCGTCAGTTTCCCCGTGACCGCAACCGCCGTCGGTTGGCCGGCAACCGTCGTCAGTTTTCCCGTGACCGCGACCGCCGTCGGTTGGCCCGCAACCGCCGTCAATTTCCCCGTGACCGCGACCGCCGTCGGTTGGCCCGCAACCGTCGTCAGTTTCCCCGTGACCGCGACCGCCGTCGGTTGGCCCGCAACCGTCATCAGTTTCCCCGTGACCGCGACCGCCGTCGGTTGGCCCGCAACCGCCGTCAATTTCCCCGTGACCGCGACCGCCATCGGTTGGCCCGCAACCGCCGTCATTTTCCCCGGGACCGCAACTGCCGTCGGTTGGCCCACAACCGCCGTCAGTTTCCCCGTGACCGCGACCGCCGTCGGTTGGCCCGGGACCGCGACCGCCGTCGGTGAGCCCGCAACCGCCGTCAGTTTCCCCGTGACCGCGACCGCCGTCGGTTGGCCCGCAACCGTCGTCATTTTCCCCTGGACCGCGACCGCCTTCGGTTGGCCCGCAACCGCCGTCAGTTTCCCCGTGACCGCAACCGCCGTCGGTTGGCCCGCAATCGCCGTCAGTTTCCCCGGGACCACGACCGCCGTCGGTTGGCCCGCAACCGCCGTCAATTTCCCCGTGACCGCGACCGCCGTCGGTTGGCCCGCAACCGCCGTCGATTTCCCCGTGACCGCAACCGCCGTCGGTTGGCCGGCAACCGTCGTCAGTATACCCGGGACCGCGACCGCCGTCGGTTGGCCCGCAACCGCCGTCAGTTTCCCCGGGACCGCGACCGCCGTCGGTTGGCCCGCAACCGCCGTCAGTTTCCCCGGGACCGCGACCGCCGTCGGTTGGCCCGCAACCGTCGTCAGTTTTCCGTGACCGCGACCGCCGTCGGTTGGCCCGCAACCGTCGTCAGTTTTCCCGTGACCGCGACCGCCGTTGGTTGGCCCGCAACCGCCGTCAGTTTCCCCGGGACCGCGACCGCCGTCGGTTGGCCCGCAACCGCCGTCAGTTTCCCCGTGACCGCAACCGCCGTCGGTTGGCCGGCAACCGTCGTCAGTTTTCCCGTGACCGCGACCGCCGTCGGTTGGCCCACAACCGCCGTCAGTTTTCCCGGGACCGCAACCGCCGTCGGTTGGCCCGCAACCGCCGTCAGTTTCGCCGGGACCGCGACCGCCGTCGGTTGGCCCGGGACCGCGACCGCCGTCGGTTGGCCCGCAACCGCCGTCTGTTTCCCCGGGACCGCGACCGCCGTCGGTTGGCCCGCAACCGCCGTCATTTTCCGCGGGACCGCGACCGCCTTCCGTTGGCCCGCAACCGCCGTCAGTTTCCCCGTGACCGCATCCGCCGTCGGTTGGCCCGGGACCGCGACCGCCGTCGGTTGGCCCGCAACCGCCGTCGGTTGGCCCGGGACCGCGACCGCCGTCAGTTGGCCCGCAACCGCCGTCAGTTTCCCCGGGACCGCAACCGCCGTCAATTTCACCGGGACCGCAACCGCCGTCGGTTGGCCCGGGACCGCGACCGCCGTCGGTTGGCCCGCAACCGCCGTCAGTTTCCCCGTGACCGCAACCGCCGTCGGTTGGCCGGCAACCGTCGTCAGTTTCCCCGGGACCGCGACCGCCGTCGGTTGGCCCGCAACCGCCGTCGGTTTCCCCGGGACCGCGACCGCCGTCGGTTGGCCTCCAACCGTCGTCAGTTTCCCCGGGACCGCGACCGCCGTCGGTTGGCCCGCAACCGCCGTCAGTTTCCCCGGGACCGCGACCGCCGTCGGTTGGCCCGCAACCGTCGTCAGTTTTCCCGTGACCGCAACCGCCGTCGGTTGGCCCGCAACCGCCGTCAGTTTCCCCGGGACCGCGACCGCCGTCAGTTGGCCCGCAACCGCCGTCAGTTTCGCCGGGACCGCAACCGCCGTCGGTTGGCCCGGGACCGCGACCGCCGTCGGTTGGCCCGCAACCGCCGTCATTTTCCCCGGGACCGCAACCGCCGTCGGTTGGCCCACAACCGCCGTCAGTTTCGCCGGGACCGCGACCGCCGTCGGTTGGCCCGGGACCGCGACCGCCTTCCGTTGGCCCGCAACCGCCGTCAGTTTCCCCGGGACCGCGACCGCCGTCGGTTGGCCCGCAACCGTCGTCATTTTCCCCGGGACCGCGACCGCCTTCGGTTGGCCCGCAACCGCCGTCAGTTTCCCCGTGACCGCAACCGCCGTCGGTTGGCCCGCAATCGCCGTCAGTTTCCCCGGGACCGCGACCGCCGTCGGTTGGCCCGCAACCGCCGTCAATTTCCCCGTGACCGCGACCGCCGTCGGTTGGCCCGCAACCGCCGTCATTTTCCCCCTGACCGCGACCGCCGTCGGTTGGCCCGCAACCGCCGTCAGTTTCGCCGGGACCGCGACCGCCGTCGGTTGGCCCGCAACCGCCGTCAGTTTCCCCGTGACCGCAACCGCCGTCGGTTGGCCGGCAACCGTCGTCAGTTTCCCCGGGACCGCGACCGCCGTCGGTTGGCCCGCAACCGCCGTCAGTTTCCCCGGGACCGCGACCGCCGTCGGTTGGCCTCCAACCGTCGTCAGTTTCCCCGGGACCGCGACCGCCGTCGGTTGGCCCGCAACCGCCGTCAGTTTCCCCGGGACCGCGACCGCCGTCGGTTGGCCCGCAACCGTCGTCAGTTTTCCCGTGACCGCAACCGCCGTCGGTTGGCCCGCAACCGCCGTCAGTTTCCCCGGGACCGCGACCGCCGTCGGTTGGCCCGCAACCGCCGTCAGTTTCCCCGGGACCGCGACCGCCGTCGGTTGGCCCGCAACCGCCGTCAGTTTCCCCGTGACCGCGACCGCCGTCGGTTGGCCGGCAACCGTCGTCAGTTTTCCCGTGACCGCGACCGCCGTCGGTTGGCCCGCAACCGTCGTCAGTTTTCCCGTGACCGCGACCGCCGTCGGTTGGCCCGCAACCGCCGTCAGTTTCCCCGGGACCGCGACCGCCGTCGGTTGGCCCGCAACCGCCGTCAGTTTCCCCGGGACCGCGACCGCCGTCGGTTGGCCCGCAACCGCCGTCAGTTTCCCCGTGACCGCAACCGCCGTCGGTTGGCCGGCAACCGTCGTCAGTTTTCCCGTGACCGCGACCGCCGTCGGTTGGCCCGCAACCGCCGTCAGTTTCCCCGGGACCGCGACCCCCGTCGGTTGGCCCGCAACCGCCGTCAGTTTCCCCGGGACCGCGACCGCCGTCGGTTGGCCCGCAACCGCCGTCAATTTCCCCGTGACCGCGACCGCCGTCGGTTGGCCCGCAACCGTCGTCAGTTTTCCCGTGACCGCAACCGCCGTCGGTTGGCCCGCAACCGCCGTCAGTTTCCCCGGGACCGCGACCGCCGTCGGTTGGCCCGCAACCGCCGTCAGTTTCCCCGGGACCGCGACCGCCGTCGGTTGGCCCGCAACCGCCGTCAGTTTCCCCGTGACCGCAACCGCCGTCGGTTGGCCGGCAACCGTCGTCAGTTTTCCCGTGACCGCGACCGCCGTCGGTTGGCCCGCAACCGCCGTCAGTTTCCCCGGGACCGCGACCGCCGTCGGTTGGCCCCCAACCGTCGTCAGTTTCCCCGGGACCGCGACCGCCGTCGGTTGGCCCGCAACCGTCGTCAGTTTTCCCGTGACCGCGACCGCCGTCGCGTGCCCCGCAACCGCCGTCAGTTTCCCCGGGACCGCGACCGCCGTCGGTTGGCCCGCAACCGCCGTCAGTTTCCCCGGGACCGCGACCGCCGTCGGTTGGCCCGCAACCGCCGTCAGTTTCCCCGTGACCGCAACCGCCGTCGGTTGGCCGGCAACCGTCGTCAGTTTTCCCGTGACCGCGACCGCCGTCGGTTGGCCCGCAACCGCCGTCAGTTTCCCCGGGACCGCGACCGCCGTCGGTTGGCCCGCAACCGCCGTCAATTTCCCCGTGACCGCGACCGCCGTCGGTTGGCCCGCAACCGTCGTCAGTTTCCCCGTGACCGCGACCGCCGTCGGTTGGCCCGCAACCGCCGTCATTTTCCCCGGGACCGCGACCGCCGTCGGTTGGCCCGCAACCGCCGTCATTTTCCCCGGGACCGCAACCGCCGTCGGTTGGCCCACAACCGCCGTCAGTTTCGCCGGGACCGCGACCGCCGTCGGTTGGCACGGGACCGCGACCGCCGTCGGTGAGCCCGCAACCGCCGTCAGTTTCCCCGTGACCGCGACCGCTGTCGGTTGGCCCGCAACCGTTGTCATTTTCCCCGGGACCGCGACCGCCTTCGGTTGGCCCGCAACCGCCGTCAGTTTCCCCGTGACCGCAACCGCCGTCGGTCGGCCCGCGATCGCCGTCAGTTTTCCCGGGACCGCGACCGCCGTCGGTTGGCCCGCAACCGCCGTCAATTTCCCCGTGACCGCGACCGCCGTCGGTTGGCCCGCAACCGCCGTCATTTTCCCCGTGACCGCGACCGCCGTCGGTTGGCCCGCAACCGCCGTCAGTTTCGCCGGGACCGCGACCGCCGTCGGTTGGCCCGCAACCGCCGTCAGTTTCCCCGTGACCGCAACCGCCGTCGGTTGGCCGGCAACCGTCGTCAGTATACCCGGGACCGCGACCGCCGTCGGTTGGCCCGCAACCGCCGTCAGTTTCCCCGGGACCGCGACCGCCGTCGGTTGGCCCGCAACCGTCGTCAGTTTCCCCGGGACCGCGACCGCCGTCGGTTGGCCCGCAACCGCCGTCAGTTTCCCCGGGACCGCAACCGCCGTCGGTTGGCCCGCAACCGTCGTCAGTTTTCCCGTGACCGCGACCGCCGTCGGTTGGCCCGCAACCGTCGTCAGTTTTCCCGTGACCGCGACCGCCGTCGGTTGGCCCGCAACCGCCGTCAGTTTCCCCGGGACCGCGACCGCCGTCGGTTGGCCCGCAACCGCCGTCAGTTTCCCCGTGACCGCAACCGCCGTCGGTTGGCCGGCAACCGTCGTCAGTTTTCCCGTGACCGCGACCGCCGTCGGTTGGCCCGCAACCGCCGTCAGTTTCCCCGGGACCGCAACCGCCGTCGGTTGGCCGGCAACCGCCGTCAGTTTCGCCGGGACCGCGACCGCCGTCGGTTGGCCCGGGACCGCGACCGCCGTCGGTTGGCCCGCAACCGCCGTCTGTTTCCCCGGGACCGCGACCGCCGTCGGTTGGCCCGCAACCGCCGTCATTTTCCGCGGGACCGCGACCGCCTTCCGTTGGCCCGCAACCGCCGTCAGTTTCCCCGTGACCGCATCCGCCGTCGGTTGGCCCGGGACCGCGACCGCCGTCGGTTGGCCCGCAACCGCCGTCGGTTGGCCCGGGACCGCGACCGCCGTCGGTTGGCCCGCAACCGCCGTCAGTTTCCCCGGGACCGCAACCGCCGTCAATTTCACCGGGACCGCAACCGCCGTCGGTTGGCCCGGGACCGCGACCGCCGTCGGTTGGCCCGCAACCGCCGTCAGTTTCCCCGGGACCGCAACCGCCGTCAGTTGGCCCGCAACCGCCGTCAGTTTCCCCGGGACCGCAACCGCCGTCGGTTGGCCCGGGACCGCGACCGCCGTCGGTTGGCCCGCAACCGCCGTCAATTTCCCCGTGACCGCGACCGCCGTCGGTTGGCCCGCAACCGTCGTCAGTTTCCCCGTGACCGCGACCGCCGTCGGTTGGCCCGCAACCGTCGTCAGTTTCCCCGTGACCGCGACCGCCGTCGGTTGGCCCGCAACCGCCGTCATTTTCCCCGGGACCGCGACCGCCGTCGGTTGGCCCGCAACCGCCGTCATTTTCCCCGGGACCGCAACCGCCGTCGGTTGGCCCACAACCGCCGTCAGTTTCGCCGGGACCGCGACCGCCGTCGGTTGGCACGGGACCGCGACCGCCGTCGGTGAGCCCGCAACCGCCGTCAGTTTCCCCGTGACCGCGACCGCTGTCGGTTGGCCCGCAACCGTCGTCAGTTTCCCCAGGACCGCGACCGCCTTCGGTTGGCCCGCAACCGCCGTCAGTTTCCCCGTGACCGCAACCGCCGTCGGTTGGCCCGCGATCGCCGTCAGTTTTCCCGGGACCGCGACCGCCGTCGGTTGGCCCGCAACCGCCGTCAATTTCCCCGTGACCGCGACCGCCGTCGGTTGGCCCGCAACCGCCGTCATTTTCCCCGTGACCGCGACCGCCGTCGGTTGGCCCGCAACCGCCGTCAGTTTCGCCGGGACCGCGACCGCCGTCGGTTGGCCCGCAACCGCCGTCAGTTTCCCCGTGACCGCAACCGCCGTCGGTTGGCCGGCAACCGTCGTCAGTATACCCGGGACCGCGACCGCCGTCGGTTGGCCCGCAACCGCCGTCAGTTTCCCCGGGACCGCGACCGCCGTCGGTTGGCCCGCAACCGTCGTCAGTTTCCCCGGGACCGCGACCGCCGTCGGTTGGCCCGCAACCGCCGTCAGTTTCCCCGGGACCGCAACCGCCGTCGGTTGGCCCGCAACCGTCGTCAGTTTTCCCGTGACCGCGACCGCCGTCGGTTGGCCCGCAACCGTCGTCAGTTTTCCCGTGACCGCGACCGCCGTCGGTTGGCCCGCAACCGACGTCAGTTTCCCCGGGACCGCGACCGCCGTCGGTTGGCCCGCAACCGCCGTCAGTTTCCCCGTGACCGCAACCGCCGTCGGTTGGCCGGCAACCGTCGTCAGTTTTCCCGTGACCGCGACCGCCGTCGGTTGGCCCGCAACCGCCGTCAGTTTCCCCGGGACCGCAACCGCCGTCGGTTGGCCCGCAACCGCCGTCAGTTTCGCCGGGACCGCGACCGCCGTCGGTTGGCCCGGGACCGCGACCGCCGTCGGTTGGCCCGCAACCGCCGTCAGTTTCCCCGGGACCGCGACCGCCGTCGGTTGGCCCGCAACCGCCGTCATTTTCCGCGGGACCGCGACCGCCTTCCGTTGGCCCGCAACCGCCGTCAGTTTCCCCGTGACCGCATCCGCCGTCGGTTGGCCCGGGACCGCGACCGCCGTCGGTTGGCCCGCAACCGCCGTCGGTTGGCCCGGGACCGCGACCGCCGTCGGTTGGCCCGCAACCGCCGTCAGTTTCCCCGGGACCGCAACCGCCGTCAATTTCACCGGGACCGCAACCGCCGTCGGTTGGCCCGGGACCGCGACCGCCGTCGGTTGGCCCGCAACCGCCGTCAGTTTCCCCGGGACCGCAACCGCCGTCAGTTGGCCCGCAACCGCCGTCAGTTTCCCCGGGACCGCAACCGCCGTCGGTTGGCCCGGGACCGCGACCGCCGTCGGTTGGCCCGCAACCGCCGTCATTTTCCCCGGGACCGCAACCGCCGTCGGTTGGCCCACAACCGCCGTCAGTTTCGCCGGGACCGCGACCGCCGTCGGTTGGCCCGGGACCGCGACCGCCGTCGGTGAGCCCGCAACCGCCGTCAGTTTCCCCGGGACCGCGACCGCCGTCGGTTGGCCCGCAACCGTCGTCATTTTCCCCGGGACCGCGACCGCCTTCGGTTGGCCCGCAACCGCCGTCAGTTTCCCCGTGACCGCAACCGCCGTCGGTTGGCCCGCAATCGCCGTCAGTTTCCCCGGGACCGCGACCGCCGTCGGTTGGCCCGCAACCGCCGTCAATTTCCCCGTGACCGCGACCGCCGTCGGTTGGCCCGCAACCGCCGTCATTTTCCCCGTGACCGCGACCGCCGTCGGTTGGCCCGCAACCGCCGTCAGTTTCGCCGGGACCGCGACGGCCGTCGGTTGGCCCGCAACCGCCGTCAGTTTCCCCGTGACCGCAACCGCCGTCGGTTGGCCGGCAACCGTCGTCAGTATACCCGGGACCGCGACCGCCGTCGGTTGGCCCGCAACCGTCGTCAGTTTCCCCGTGACCGCGACCGCCGTCGGTTGGCCCGCAACCGTCGTCAGTTTCCCCGTGACCGCGACCGCCGTCGGTTGGCCCGCAACCGCCGTCGGTTTCCCCGGGACCGCGACCGCCGTCGGTTGGCCCGCAACCGCCGTCAGTTTCCCCGTGACCGCAACCGCCGTCGGTTGGCCGGCAACCGTCGTCAGTTTTCCCGTGACCGCGACCGCCGTCGGTTGGCCCACAACCGCCGTCAGTTTCCCCGGGACCGCAACCGCCGTCGGTTGGCCCGCAACCGCCGTCCGTTTCGCCGGGACCGCGACCGCCGTCGGTTGGCCCGGGACCGCGACCGCCGTCGGTTGGCCCGCAACCGCCGTCTGTTTCCCCGGGACCGCGACCGCCGTCGGTTGGCCCGCAACCGCCGTCATTTTCCGCGGGACCGCGACCGCCTTCCGTTGGCCCGCAACCGCCATCAGTTTCCCCGTGACCGCATCCGCCGTCGGTTGGCCCGGGACCGCGACCGCCGTCGGTTGGCCCTCAACCGCCGTCAGTTGGCCCGGGACCGCGACCGCCGTCAGTTGGCCCGCAACCGCCGTCAGTTTCCCCGGGACCGCAACCGCCGTCAATTTCACCGGGACCGCAACCGCCGTCGGTTGGCCCGGGACCGCGATCGCCGTCGGTTGGCCCGCAACCGCCGTCAGTTTCCCCGGGACCGCAACCGCCGTCAGTTGGCCCGCAACTGCCGTCAGTTTCGCCGGGACCGCAACCGCCGTCGGTTGGCCCGGGACCGCGACCGCCGTCGGTTGGCCCGCAACCGCCGTCATTTTCCCCGGGACCGCAACCGCCGTCGGTTGGCCCACAACCGCCGTCAGTTTCGCCGGGACCGCGACCGCCGTCGGTTGGCCCGGGACCGCGACCGCCGTCGGTGAGCCCGCAACCGCCGTCAGTTTCCCCGGGACCGCGACCGCCGTCGGTTGGCCCGCAACCGTCGTCATTTTCCCCGGGACCGCGACCGCCTTCGGTTGGCCCGCAACCGCCGTCAGTTTCCCCGTGACCGCAACCGCCGTCGGTTGGCCCGCAATCGCCGTCAGTTTCCCCGGGACCGCGACCGCCGTCGGTTGGCCCGCAACTGCCGTCAATTTCCCCGTGACCGCGACCGCCGTCGGTTGGCCCGCAACCGCCGTCATTTTCCCCGTGACCGCGACCGCCGTCGGTTGGCCCGCAACCGCCGTCAGTTTCGCCGGGACCGCGACCGCCGTCGGTTGGCCCGCAACCGCCGTCAGTTTCCCCGTGACCGCAACCGCCGTCGGTTGGCCGGCAACCGTCGTCAGTTTCCCCGGGACCGCGACCGCCGTCGGTTGGCCCGCAACCGCCGTCAGTTTCCCCGGGACCGCGACCGCCGTCGGTTGGCCTCCAACCGTCGTCAGCTTCCCCGGGACCGCGACCGCCGTCGGTTGGCCCGCAACCGCCGTCAGTTTCCCCGGGACCGCGACCGCCGTCGGTTGGCCCGCAACCGTCGTCAGTTTTCCCGTGACCGCAACCGCCGTCGGTTGGCCCGCAACCGCCGTCAGTTTCCCCGGGACCGCGACCGCCGTCGGTTGGCCCGCAACCGCCGTCAGTTTCCCCGTGACCGCAACCGCCGTCGGTTGGCCGGCAACCGTCGTCAGTTTTCCCGTGACCGCGACCGCCGTCGGTTGGCCCGCAACCGCCGTCAGTTTCCCCGGGACCGCGACCGCCGTCGGTTGGCCCGCAACCGTCGTCAGTTTCCCCGGGACCGCGACCGCCGTCGGTTGGCCCGCAACCGTCGTCAGTTTTCCCGTGACCGCGACCGCCGTCGGTTGGCCCGCAACCGCCGTCAGTTTCCCCGGGACCGCGACCGCCGTCGGTTGGCCCGCAACCGCCGTCAGTTTCCCCGGGACAGCGACCGCCGTCGGTTGGCCCGCAACCGCCGTCAGTTTCCCCGTGACCGCAACCGCCGTCGGTTGGCCGGCAACCGTCGTCAGTTTTCCCGTGACCGCGACCGCCGTCGGTTGGCCCGCAACCGCCGTCGGTTTCCCCGGGACCGCGACCCCCGTCGGTTGGCCCGCAACCGCCGTCAGTTTCCCCGGGACCGCGACCGCCGTCGGTTGGCCCGCAACCGCCGTCAATTTCCCCGTGACCGCGACCGCCGTCGGTTGGCCCGCAACCGTCGTCAGTTTCCCCGTGACCGCGACCGCCGTCGGTTGGCCCGCAACCGTCGTCAGTTTCCCCGTGACCGCGACCGCCGTCGGTTGGCCCGCAACCGCCGTCATTTTCCCCGGGACCGCGACCGCCGTCGGTTGGCCCGCAACCGCCGTCATTTTCCCCGGGACCGCAACCGCCGTCGGTTGGCCCACAACCGCCGTCAGTTTCGCCGGGACCGCGACCGCCGTCGGTTGGCACGGGACCGCGACCGCCGTCGGTGAGCCCGCAACCGCCGTCAGTTTCCCCGTGACCGCGACCGCTGTCGGTTGGCCCGCAACCGTCGTCATTTTCCCCGGGACCGCGACCGCCTTCGGTTGGCCCGCAACCGCCGTCAGTTTCCCCGTGACCGCAACCGCCGTCGGTTGGCCCGCGATCGCCGTCAGTTTTCCCGGGACCGTGACCGCCGTCGGTTGGCCCGCAACCGCCGTCAATTTCCCCGTGACCGCGACCGCCGTCGGTTGGCCCGCAACCGCCGTCATTTTCCCTGTGACCGCGACCGCCGTCGGTTGGCCCGCAACCGCCGTCAGTTTCGCCGGGACCGCGACCGCCGTCGGTTGGCCCGCAACCGCCGTCAGTTTCCCCGTGACCGCAACCGCCGTCGGTTGGCCGGCAACCGTCGTCAGTATACCCGGGACCGCGACCGCCGTCGGTTGGCCCGCAACCGCCGTCAGTTTCCCCGGGACCGCGACCGCCGTCGGTTGGCCCGCAACCGTCGTCAGTTTCCCCGGGACCGCGACCGCCGTCGGGTGGCCCGCAACCGCCGTCAGTTTCCCCGGGACCGCGACCGCCGTCGGTTGGCCCGCAACCGTCGTCAGTTTTCCCGTGACCGCGACCGCCGTCGGTTGGCCCGCAACCGTCGTCAGTTTTCCCGTGACCGCGACCGCCGTCGGTTGGCCCGCAACCGCCGTCAGTTTCCCCGGGACCGCGACCGCCGTCGGTTGGCCCGCAACCGCCGTCAGTTTCCCCGTGACCGCAACCGCCGTCGGTTGGCCGGCAACCGTCGTCAGTTTTCCCGTGACCGCGACCGCCGTCGGTTGGCCCGCAACCGCCGTCAGTTTCCCCGGGACCGCAACCGCCGTCGGTTGGCCCGCAACCGCCGTCAGTTTCGCCGGGACCGCGACCGCCGTCGGTTGGCCCGGGACCGCGACCGCCGTCGGTTGGCCCGCAACCGCCGTCAGTTTCCCCGGGACCGCGACCGCCGTCGGTTGGCCCGCAACCGCCGTCATTTTCCGCGGGACCGCGACCGCCTTCCGTTGGCCCGCAACCGCCGTCAGTTTCCCCGTGACCGCATCCGCCGTCGGTTGGCCCGGGACCGCGACCGCCGTCGGTTGGCCCGCAACCGCCGTCAGTTTCCCCGGGACCGCAACCGCCGTCAATTTCACCGGGACCGCAACCGCCGTCGGTTGGCCCGGGACCGCGACCGCCGTCGGTTGGCCCGCAACCGCCGTCAGTTTCCCCGGGACCGCAACCGCCGTCAGTTGGCCCGCAACCGCCGTCCGTTTCCCCGGGACCGCAACCGCCGTCGGTTGGCCCGGGACCGCGACCGCCGTCGGTTGGCCCGCAACCGCCGTCATTTTCCCCGGGACCGCAACCGCCGTCGGTTGGCCCACAACCGCCGTCAGTTTCGCCGGGACCGCGACCGCCGTCGGTTGGCCTGGGACCGCGACCGCCGTCGGTGAGCCCGCAACCGCCGTCAGTTTCCCCGGGACCGCGACCGCCGTCGGTTGGCCCGCAACCGTCGTCATTTTCCCCGGGACCGCGACCGCCTTCGGTTGGCCCGCAACCGCCGTCAGTTTCCCCGTGACCGCAACCGCCGTCGGTTGGCCCGCAATCGCCGTCAGTTTCCCCGGGACCGCGACCGCCGTCGGTTGGCCCGCAACCGCCGTCAATTTCCCCGTGACCGCGACCGCCGTCGGTTGGCCCGCAACCGCCGTCATTTTCCCCGTGACCGCGACCGCCGTCGGTTGGCCCGCAACCGCCGTCAGTTTCGCCGGGACCGCGACGGCCGTCGGTTGGCCCGCAACCGCCGTCAGTTTCCCCGTGACCGCAACCGCCGTCGGTTGGCCGGCAACCGTCGTCAGTATACCCGGGACCGCGACCGCCGTCGGTTGGCCCGCAACCGCCGTCAGTTTCCCCAGGACCGCGACCGCCGTCGGTTGGCCTCCAACCGTCGTCAGTTTTCCCGGGACCGCGACCGCCGTCGGTTGGCCCGCAACCGCCGTCAGTTTCCCCGGGACCGCGACCGCCGTCATTGGCCCGCAACCGTCGTCAGTTTTCCCGTGACCGCGACCGCCGTCGGTTGGCCCGCAACCGCCGTCAGTTTCCCCGGGACCGCGACCGCCGTCGGTTGGCCCGCAACCGCCGTCAGTTTCCCCGGAACCGCGACCGCCGTCGGTTGGCCCGCAACCGCCGTCAGTTTCCCCGTGACCGCGACCGCCGTCGGTTGGCCCGCATCCGCCGTCAGTTTCCCCGGGACCGCGACCCCCGTCGGTTGGCCCGCAACCGCCGTCAGTTTCCCCGGGACCGCGACCGCCGTCGGTTGGCCCGCAACCGCCGTCAATTTCCCCGTGACCGCGACCGCCGTCGGTTGGCCCGCAACCGTCGTCAGTTTCCCCGTGACCGCGACCGCCGTCGGTTGGCCCGCAACCGTCGTCAGTTTCCCCGTGACCGCGACCGCCGTCGGTTGGCCCGCAACCGCCGTCATTTTCCCCGGGACCGCGACCGCCGTCGGTTGGCCCGCAACCGTCATCAGTTTCCCCGGGACCGCGACCGCCGTCCGTTGGCCCGCAACCGCCGTCAGTTTCCCCGTGACCGCGACCACCGTCGGTTGGCCCGCAACCGTCGTCAGTTTCCCCGTTACCGCGACCGCCGTCGGTTGGCCCGCAACCGCCGTCATTTTCCCCGGGACCGCGACCGCCGTCGGTTGGCCAGCAACCGTCGTCAGTTTCCCCGTGACCGCGACCGCCGTCCGTTGGCCCGCAACCGCCGTCAGTTTCCCCGTGACCGCGACCGCCGTCGGTTGGCCCGCAACCGTCGTCAGTTTCCCCGTGACCGCGACCGCCGTCGGTTGGCCCGCAACCGTCGTCAGTTTCCCCGGGACCGCGACCGCCGTCGGTTGGCCCGCAACCGCCGTCAGTTTCCCCGGGACCGCGACCGCCGTCGGTTGGCCCGCAACTGCCGTCAGTTTCGCCGGGACCGCAACCGCCGTCGGTTGGCCCGGGACCGCGACCGCCGTCGGTTGGCCCGCAACCGCCGTCATTTTCCCCGGGACCGCAACCGCCGTCGGTTGGCCCACAACCGCCGTCAGTTTCGCCGGGACCGCGACCGCCGTCGGTTGGCCCGGGACCGCGACCGCCGTCGGTGAGCCCGCAACCGCCGTCAGTTTCCCCGGGACCGCGACCGCCGTCGGTTGGCCCGCAACCGTCGTCATTTTCCCCGGGACCGCGACCGCCTTCGGTTGGCCCGCAACCGCCGTCAGTTTCCCCGTGACCGCAACCGCCGTCGGTTGGCCCGCAATCGCCGTCAGTTTCCCCGGGACCGCGACCGCCGTCGGTTGGCCCGCAACTGCCGTCAATTTCCCCGTGACCGCGACCGCCGTCGGTTGGCCCGCAACCGCCGTCATTTTCCCCGTGACCGCGACCGCCGTCGGTTGGCCCGCAACCGCCGTCAGTTTCGCCGGGACCGCGACCGCCGTCGGTTGGCCCGCAACCGCCGTCAGTTTCCCCGTGACCGCAACCGCCGTCGGTTGGCCGGCAACCGTCGTCAGTTTCCCCGGGACCGCGACCGCCGTCGGTTGGCCCGCAACCGCCGTCAGTTTCCCCGGGACCGCGACCGCCGTCGGTTGGCCTCCAACCGTCGTCAGCTTCCCCGGGACCGCGACCGCCGTCGGTTGGCCCGCAACCGCCGTCAGTTTCCCCGGGACCGCGACCGCCGTCGGTTGGCCCGCAACCGTCGTCAGTTTTCCCGTGACCGCAACCGCCGTCGGTTGACCCGCAACCGCCGTCAGTTTCCCCGGGACCGCGACCGCCGTCGGTTGGCCCGCAACCGCCGTCAGTTTCCCCGTGACCGCAACCGCCGTCGGTTGGCCGGCAACCGTCGTCAGTTTTCCCGTGACCGCGACCGCCGTCGGTTGGCCCGCAACCGCCGTCAGTTTCCCCGGGACCGCGACCGCCGTCGGTTGGCCCGCAACCGTCGTCAGTTTCCCCGGGACCGCAACCGCCGTCGGTTGGCCCGCAACCGTCGTCAGTTTTCCCGTGACCGCGACCGCCGTCGGTTGGCCCGCAACCGCCGTCAGTTTCCCCGGGACCGCGACCGCCGTCGGTTGGCCCGCAACCGCCGTCAGTTTCCCCGGGACCGCGACCGCCGTCGGTTGGCCCGCAACCGCCGTCAGTTTCCCCGTGACCGCAACCGCCGTCGGTTGGCCGGCACCCGTCGTCAGTTTTCCCGTGACCGCGACCGCCGTCGGTTGGCCCGCAACCGCCGTCGGTTTCCCCGGGACCGCGACCCCCGTCGGTTGGCCCGCAACCGCCGTCAGTTTCCCCGGGACCGCGACCGCCGTCGGTTGGCCCGCAACCGCCGTCAATTTCCCCGTGACCGCGACCGCCGTCGGTTGGCCCGCAACCGTCGTCAGTTTCCCCGTGACCGCGACCGCCGTCGGTTGGCCCGCAACCGTCGTCAGTTTCCCCGTGACCGCGACCGCCGTCGGTTGGCCCGCAACCGCCGTCATTTTCCCCGGGACCGCGACCGCCGTCGGTTGGCCCGCAACCGCCGTCATTTTCCCCGGGACCGCAACCGCCGTCGGTTGGCCCACAACCGCCGTCAGTTTCGCCGGGACCGCGACCGCCGTCGGTTGGCACGGGACCGCGACCGCCGTCGGTGAGCCCGCAACCGCCGTCAGTTTCCCCGTGACCGCGACCGCTGTCGGTTGGCCCGCAACCGTCGTCATTTTCCCCGGGACCGCGACCGCCTTCGGTTGGCCCGCAACCGCCGTCAGTTTCCCCGTGACCGCAACCGCCGTCGGTTGGCCCGCGATCGCCGTCAGTTTTCCCGGGACCGCGACCGCCGTCGGTTGGCCCGCAACCGCCGTCAATTTCCCCGTGACCGCGACCGCCGTCGGTTGGCCCGCAACCGCCGTCATTTTCCCTGTGACCGCGACCGCCGTCGGTTGGCCCGCAACCGCCGTCAGTTTCGCCGGGACCGCGACCGCCGTCGGTTGGCCCGCAACCGCCGTCAGTTTCCCCGTGACCGCAACCGCCGTCGGTTGGCCGGCAACCGTCGTCAGTATACCCGGGACCGCGACCGCCGTCGGTTGGCCCGCAACCGCCGTCAGTTTCCCCGGGACCGCGACCGCCGTCGGTTGGCCCGCAACCGTCGTCAGTTTCCCCGGGACCGCGACCGCCGTCGGTTGGCCCGCAACCGCCGTCAGTTTCCCCGGGACCGCGACCGCCGTCGGTTGGCCCGCAACCGTCGTCAGTTTTCCCGTGACCGCGACCGCCGTCGGTTGGCCCGCAACCGTCGTCAGTTTTCCCGTGACCGCGACCGCCGTCGGTTGGCCCGCAACCGCCGTCAGTTTCCCCGGGACCGCGACCGCCGTCGGTTGGCCCGCAACCGCCGTCAGTTTCCCCGTGACCGCAACCGCCGTCGGTTGGCCGGCAACCGTCGTCAGTTTTCCCGTGACCGCGACCGCCGTCGGTTGGCCCGCAACCGCCGTCAGTTTCCCCGGGACCGCAACCGCCGTCGGTTGGCCCGCAACCGCCGTCAGTTTCGCCGGGACCGCGACCGCCGTCGGTTGGCCCGGGACCGCGACCGCCGTCGGTTGGCCCGCAACCGCCGTCAGTTTCCCCGGGACCGCGACCGCCGTCGGTTGGCCCGCAACCGCCGTCATTTTCCGCGGGACCGCGACCGCCTTCCGTTGGCCCGCAACCGCCGTCAGTTTCCCCGTGACCGCATCCGCCGTCGGTTGGCCCGGGACCGCGACCGCCGTCGGTTGGCCCGCAACCGCCGTCAGTTTCCCCGGGACCGCAACCGCCGTCAATTTCACCGGGACCGCAACCGCCGTCGGTTGGCCCGGGACCGCGACCGCCGTCGGTTGGCCCGCAACCGCCGTCAGTTTCCCCGGGACCGCAACCGCCGTCAGTTGGCCCGCAACCGCCGTCCGTTTCCCCGGGACCGCAACCGCCGTCGGTTGGCCCGGGACCGCGACCGCCGTCGGTTGGCCCGCAACCGCCGTCATTTTCCCCGGGACCGCAACCGCCGTCGGTTGGCCCACAACCGCCGTCAGTTTCGCCGGGACCGCGACCGCCGTCGGTTGGCCCGGGACCGCGACCGCCGTCGGTGAGCCCGCAACCGCCGTCAGTTTCCCCGGGACCGCGACCGCCGTCGGTTGGCCCGCAACCGTCGTCATTTTCCCCGGGACCGCGACCGCCTTCGGTTGGCCCGCAACCGCCGTCAGTTTCCCCGTGACCGCAACCGCCGTCGGTTGGCCCGCAATCGCCGTCAGTTTCCCCGGGACCGCGACCGCCGTCGGTTGGCCCGCAACCGCCGTCAATTTCCCCGTGACCGCGACCGCCGTCGGTTGGCCCGCAACCGCCGTCATTTTCCCCGTGACCGCGACCGCCGTCGGTTGGCCCGCAACCGCCGTCAGTTTCGCCGGGACCGCGACGGCCGTCGGTTGGCCCGCAACCGCCGTCAGTTTCCCCGTGACCGCAACCGCCGTCGGTTGGCCGGCAACCGTCGTCAGTATACCCGGGACCGCGACCGCCGTCGGTTGGCCCGCAACCGCCGTCAGTTTCCCCAGGACCGCGACCGCCGTCGGTTGGCCTCCAACCGTCGTCAGTTTTCCCGGGACCGCGACCGCCGTCGGTTGGCCCGCAACTGCCGTCAGTTTCCCCGGGACCGCGACCGCCGTCATTGGCCCGCAACCGTCGTCAGTTTTCCCGTGACCGCGACCGCCGTCGGTTGGCCCGCAACCGCCGTCAGTTTCCCCGGGACCGCGACCGCCGTCGGTTGGCCCGCAACCGCCGTCAGTTTCCCCGGAACCGCGACCGCCGTCGGTTGGCCCGCAACCGCCGTCAGTTTCCCCGTGACCGCGACCGCCGTCGGTTGGCCCGCATCCGCCGTCAGTTTCCCCGGGACCGCGACCCCCGTCGGTTGGCCCGCAACCGCCGTCAGTTTCCCCGGGACCGCGACCGCCGTCGGTTGGCCCGCAACCGCCGTCAATTTCCCCGTGACCGCGACCGCCGTCGGTTGGCCCGCAACCGTCGTCAGTTTCCCCGTGACCGCGACCGCCGTCGGTTGGCCCGCAACCGTCGTCAGTTTCCCCGTGACCGCGACCGCCGTCGGTTGGCCCGCAACCGCCGTCATTTTCCCCGGGACCGCGACCGCCGTCGGTTGGCCCGCAACCGTCATCAGTTTCCCCGGGACCGCGACCGCCGTCCGTTGGCCCGCAACCGCCGTCAGTTTCCCCGTGACCGCGACCACCGTCGGTTGGCCCGCAACCGTCGTCAGTTTCCCCGTTACCGCGACCGCCGTCGGTTGGCCCGCAACCGCCGTCATTTTCCCCGGGACCGCGACCGCCGTCGGTTGGCCCGCAACCGTCGTCAGTTTCCCTGTGACCGCGACCGCCGTCCGTTGGCCCGCAACCGCCGTCAGTTTCCCCGTGACCGCGACCGCCGTCGGTTGGCCCGCAACCGTCGTCAGTTTCCCCGTGACCGCGACCGCCGTCGGTTGGCCCGCAACCGTCGTCAGTTTCCCCGGGACCGCGACCGCCGTCGGTTGGCCCGCAACCGCCGTCAGTTTCCCCGGGACCGCGACCGCCGTCGGTTGGCCGGCAACCGTCGTCAGTTTTCCCGTGACCGCGACCGCCGTCGGTTGGCCCGCAACCGTCGTCAGTTTCCCCGTGACCGCGACCGCCGTCGGTTGGCCCGCAACCGCCGTCAGTTTCCCCGGGACCGCGACCGCCGTCGGTTGGCCCGCAACCGCCGTCAATTTCCCCGGGACCGCAACCGCCGTCGGTTGGCCCGCAACTGCCGTCAGTTTCCCCGTGACCGCGACCGCCGTCGGTTGGCCCGCAACCGTCGTCAGTTTCCCCGTGACCGCGACCGCCGTCGGTTGGCCCGCAACCGCCGTCAGTTTCCCCGGGACCGCGACCGCCGTCGGTTGGCCCGCAACCGTCGTCAGTTTCCCCGTGACTGCGACCGCCGTCGGTTGGCCCGCAACCGTCGTCAGTTTCCCCGGGACCGCGGCCGCCGTCGGTTGGCCCGCAACCGTCGTCAGTTTCCCCGGGACCGCGACCGCCGTCCGTTGGCCCGCAACCGCCGTCAGTTTCCCCGGGACCGCGACCGCCGTCGGTTGGCCGGCAACCGTCGTCAGTTTTCCCGTGACCGCGACCGCCGTCGGTTGGCCCGCAACCGTCGTCAGTTTCCCCGTGACCGCGACCGCCGTCGGTTGGCCCGCAACCGCCGTCAGTTTCCCCGGGACCGCGACCGCCGTCGGTTGGCCCGCAACCGCCGTCAATTTCCCCGGGACCGCGACCTCCGTCGGTTGGCCCGCAACCGCCGTCGTTTTCCCCGGGACTGCGACCGCCGTCGGTTGGCCCGCAACCGTCGTCAGTTTCCCCGGGACCGCGACCGCCGTCGGTTGGCCCGCAACCGCCGTCAGTTTCCCCGTGACCGCGACCGCCGTCGGTTGGCCCGCAACCGTCGTCAGTTTCCCCGGGACCGCGGCCGCCGTCGGTTGGCCCGCAACCGTCGTCAGTTTCCCCGGGACCGCGACCGCCGTCGGTTGGCCCGCAACCGCCGTCAGTTTCCCCGGGACCGCGACCGCCGTCGGTTGGCCGGCAACCGTCGTCAGTTTTCCCGTGACCGCGACCGCCGTCGGTTGGCCCGCAACCGCCGTCAGTTTCCCCGGGACCGCGACCGCCGTCGGTTGGCCCGCAACCGCCGTCAGTTTCCCCGGGTCCGCGACCGCCGTCGGTTGGCCCGCAACCGCCGTCAATTTCCCCGGGACCGCGACCGCCGTCGGTTGGCCCGCAACCGCCGTCAGTTTCCCCGTGACCGCGACCGCCGTCGGTTGGCCCGCAACCGTCGTCAGTTTCCCCGTGACCGCGACCGCCGTCGGTTGGCCCGCAACCGCCGTCAGTTTCCCCGGGACCGCGACCGCCGTCGGTTGGCCCGCAACCGTCGTCAGTTTCCCCGTGACCGCGACCGCCGTCGGTTTCCCCGGGACCGCGACCCCCGTCGGTTGGCCCGCAACCGCCGTCAATTTCCCCGGGACCGCGACCGCCGTCGGTTGGCCCGCAACCGCCGTCAGTTTCCCCGTGACCGCGACCGCCGTCGGTTGGCCCGCAACCGCCGTCAATTTCCCCGTGACCGCAACCGCCGTCAGTTGGCCCCCAACCGCCGTCAGTTTCCCCGGGACCGCGACCGCCGTCGGTTGGCCCGCAACCGTCGTCAGTTTCCCCGTGACCGCGACCGCCGTCGGTTTCCCCGGGACCGCGACCGCCGTCGGTTGGCCCGCAACCGCCGTCAGTTTCCCCGGGACCGCGACCGCCTTCGGTTGGCCCGCAACCGTCGTCAGTTTCCCCGGGACCGCGACCGCCGTCGGTTGGCCCGCAACCGTCGTCAGTTTCACCGGGACTGCGACCGCCGTCGGTTGGCCCGCAACCGCCGTCAGTTTCCCCGGGACCGCGACCGCCGTCGCTTGGCCCGCAACCGTCGTCAGTATACCCGGGACCGCGACCGCCGTCGGTTGGCCCGCAACCGCCTCCAGTTTCCCCGGGACCACGACCGCCGTCGGTTGGCCCGCAACCGCCGTCAGTTTCCCCGGGACCGCGACCGCCGTCGGTTGGCCCGCAACCGCCGTCAGTTTCCCCGTGACCGCAACCGCCGTCGGTTGGCCGGCAACCGTCGTCAGTTTTCCCGTGACCGCGACCGCCGTCGGTTGGCCCGCAACCGCCGTCAGTTTCCCCGGGACCGCGACCGCCGTCGGTTGGCCCGCAACCGCCGTCAGTTTCCCCGGGACCGCGACCGCCGTCGGTTGGCCCGCAACCGCCGTCAATTTCCCCGGGACCCCGACCGCCGTCGGTTGGCCCGCAACCGTCGTCAGTTTCCCCGTGACCGCGACCGCCGTCGGTTGGCCCGCAACCGTCGTCAGTTTCCCCGTGACCGCGACCGCCGTCGGTTGGCCCGCAACCGCCGTCAGTTTCCCCGTGACCGCGACCGCCGTCGGTTGGCCCGCAACCGTCGTCAGTTTCCCCGGGACCGCGACCGCCGTCGGTTGGCCCGCAACCGTCGTCAGTTTCCCCGGGACCGCGACCGCCGTCGGTTGGCCCGCAACCGCCGTCAGTTTCCCCGTGACCGCGACCGCCGTCGGTTGGCCCGCAACCGTCGTCAGTTTCCCCGTGACCGCGACCGCCTTCGGTTGGCCCGCAACCGTCGTCAGTTTCCCCGTGACCGCGACCGCCGTCGGTTGGCCCGCAACCGCCGTCAGTTTCCCCGGGACCGCGACCGCCGTCGGTTGGCCCGCAACCGCCGTCAATTTCCCCGGGACCGCGACCGCCGTCGGTTGGCCCGCAACCGCCGTCAGTTTCCCCGTGACCGTGACCGCGACCGCCGTCGGTTGGCCCGCAACCGTCGTCAGTTTCCCCGTGACCACGACCGCCGTCGGTTGGCCCGCAACCGCCGTCAGTTTCCCCGGGACCGCGACCGCCGTCGGTTGGCCCGCAACCGTCGTCAGTTTCCCCGTGACCGCGACCGCCGTCGGTTTCCCCGGGACCGCGACCGCCGTCGGTTGGCCCGCAACCGCCGTCAATTTCCCCGGGACCGCGACCGCCGTCGGTTGGCCCGCAACCGCCGTCAGTTTCCCCGGGACCGCGACCGCCGTCGGTTGGCCCGCAACCGTCGTCAGTTTTCCCGTGACCGCGACCGCCGTCGGTTGGCCCGCAACCGTCGTCAGTTTCCCCGGGACCGCGACCGCCGTCGGTTGGCCCGCAACCGTCGTCAGTTTCCCCGTGACCGCGACCGCCGTCGGTTTCCCCGGGACCGCGACCGCCGTTGGTTGGCCCGCAACCGCCGTCAGTTTCCCCGGGACCGCGACCGCCGTCGTTTGGCTCGCAACCGCCGTCAGTTTCCCCGGGACCGCAACCGCCGTCGGTTGGCCCCCGACCGCCGTCAGTTTCCCCGGGACCGCGACCGCCGTCGTTTGGCCCGCAACCGCCGTCAGTTTCCCCGTGACCGCGACCGCCGTCGGTTGGCCCGCAACCGTCGTCAGTTTCCCCGTGACCGCGACCGCCGTCGGTTGGCCCGCAACCGCCGTCAGTTTCCCCGGGACCGCGACCGCCGTCGGTTGGCCCGCAACCGTCGTCAGTTTCCCCGGGACCGCGGCCGCCGTCGGTTGGCCCGCAACCGTCGTCAGTTTCCCCGGGACCGCGACCGCCGTCCGTTGGCCCGCAACCGCCGTCAGTTTCCCCGGCACCGCGACCGCCGTCGGTTGGCCGGCAACCGTCGTCGGTTTTCCCGTGACCGCGACCGCCGTCGGTTGGCCCGCAACCGTCGTCAGTTTCCCCGT
The DNA here is from genome assembly GCA_964036045.1 of Eutreptiella sp. 'Long Island Sound 2002'. NCBI lineage: Eukaryota > Euglenozoa > Euglenophyceae > Eutreptiales > Eutreptiaceae > Eutreptiella > Eutreptiella sp. 'Long Island Sound 2002'. Next base: position 44,235,134 of record OZ038385.1, read on the forward strand.
GACCGCGACCGCCGTCGGTTGGCCCGCAACCGCCGTCAGTTTCCCCGGGACCGCGACCGCCGTCGGTTGGCCCGCAACCGCCGTCGTTTTCCCCGGGACCGCGACCGCCGTCGGTTGGCCCGCAACCGTCGTCAATTTCCCCGGGACCGCGACCGCCGTCGGTTGGCCCGCAACCGCCGTCAGTTTCCCCGTGACCGCGACCGCCGTCGGTTGGCCCGCAACCGTCGTCAGTTTCCCCGGGACCGCGGCCGCCGTCGGTTGGCCCGCAACCGTCGTCAGTTTCCCCGGGACCGCGACCGCCGTCGGTTGGCCCGCAACCGCCGTCAGTTTCCCCGGGACCGCGACCGCCGTCGGTTGGCCGGCAACCGTCGTCAGTTTTCCCGTGACCGCGACCGCCGTCGGTTGGCCCGCAACCGCCGTCAGTTTCCCCGTGACCGCGACCGCCGTCGGTTGGCCCGCAACCGCCGTCAGTTTCCCCGGGACCGCGACCGCCGTCGGTTGGCCCGCAACCGCCGTCAATTTCCCCGGGACCGCGACCGCCGTCGGTTGGCCCGCAACCGCCGTCAGTTTCCCCGTGACCGCGACCGCCGTCGGTTGGCCCGCAACCGTCGTCAGTTTTCCCGTGACCGCGACCGCCGTCGGTTGGCCCGCAACCGCCGTCAGTTTCCCCGGGACCGCGACCGCCGTCGGTTGGCCCGCAACCGTCGTCAGTTTCCCCGTGACCGCGACCGCCGTCGGTTTCCCCGGGACCGCGACCCCCGTCGGTTGGCCCGCAACCGCCGTCAATTTCCCCGGGACCGCGACCGCCGTCGGTTGGCCCGCAACCGCCGTCAGTTTCCCCGTGACCGCGACCGCCGTCGGTTGGCCCGCAACCGCCGTCAATTTCCCCGTGACCGCAACCGCCGTCGGTTGGCCCGCAACCGCCGTCAGTTTCCCCGGGACCGCGACCGCCGTTGGTTGGCCCGCAACCGTCGTCAGTTTCCCCGTGACCGCGACCGCCGTCGGTTTCCCCGGGACCGCGACCGCCGTCGGTTGGCCCGCAACCGCCGTCAGTTTCCCCGGGACCGCGACCGCCGTCGGTTGGCCCGCAACCGTCGTCAGTTTCCCCGGGACCGCGACCGCCGTCGGTTGGCCCGCAACCGTCGTCAGTTTCACCGGGACTGCGACCGCCGTCGGTTGGCCCGCAACCGCCGTCAGTTTCCCCGGGACCGCGACCGCCGTCGCTTGGCCCGCAACCGTCGTCAGTATACCCGGGACCGCGACCGCCGTCGGTTGGCCCGCAACCGCCGTCAGTTTCCCCGGGACCGCGACCGCCGTCGGTTGGCCCGCAACCGCCGTCAGTTTCCCCGGGACCGAGACCGCCGTCGGTTGGCCCGCAACCGCCGTCAGTTTCCCCGTGACCGCAACCGCCGTCGGTTGGCCGGCAACCGTCGTCAGTTTTCCCGTGACCGCGACCGCCGTCGGTTGGCCCGCAACCGCCGTCAGTTTCCCCGGGACCGCGACCGCCGTCGGTTGGCCCGCAACCGCCGTCAGTTTCCCCGGGACCGCGACCGCCGTCGGTTGGCCCGCAACCGCCGTCAATTTCCCCGGGACCCCGACCGCCGTCGGTTGGCCCGCAACCGTCGTCAGTTTCCCCGTGACCGCGACCGCCGTCGGTTGGCCCGCAACCGTCGTCAGTTTCCCCGTGACCGCGACCGCCGTCGGTTGGCCCGCAACCGCCGTCATTTTCCCCGGGACGGCGACCGCCGTCGGTTGGCCCGCAACCGTCGTCAGTTTCCCCGGGACCGCGACCGCCGTCGGTTGGCCCGCAACCGCCGTCAGTTTCCCCGTGACCGCGACCGCCGTCGGTTGGCCCGCAACCGTCGTCAGTTTCCCCGGGACCGCGACCGCCGTCGGTTGGCCCGCAACCGTCGTCAGTTTCCCCGGGACCGCGACCGCCGTCGGTTGGCCCGCAACCGCCGTCAGTTTCCCCGGGACCGCGACCGCCGTCGGTTGGCCCGCAACCGTCGTCAGTTTCCCCGTGACCGCGACCGCCGTCCGTTGGCCCGCAACCGTCGTCAGTTTCCCCGTGACCGCGACCGCCGTCGGTTGGCCCGCAACCGCCGTCAGTTTCCCCGGGACCGCGACCGCCGTCGGTTGGCCCGCAACCGCCGTCAATTTCCCCGGGACCGCGACCGCCGTCGGTTGGCCCGCAACCGCCGTCAGTTTCCCCGTGACCGTGACCGCGACCGCCGTCGGTTGGCCCGCAACCGTCGTCAGTTTCCCCGTGACCGCGACCGCCGTCGGTTTCCCCGGGACCGCGACCGCCGTCGGTTGGCCCGCAACCGCCGTCAATTTCCCCGGGACCGCGACCGCCGTCGGTTGGCCCGCAACCGCCGTCAGTTTCCCCGTGACCGCGACCGCCGTCGGTTGGCCCGCAACCGTCGTCAGTTTCCCCGTGACCGCGACCGCCGTCGGTTGGCCCGCAACCGCCGTCAGTTTCCCCGGGACCGCGACCGCCGTCGGTTGGCCCGCAACCGTCGTCAGTTTCCCCGTGACCGCGACCGCCGTCGGTTTCCCTGGGACCGCGACCGCCGTCGGTTGGCCCGCAACCGCCGTCAGTTTCCCCGGGACCGCGACCGCCGTCGTTTGGCCCGCAAACGCCGTCAGTTTCCCCGGGACCGCAACCGCCGTCGGTTGGCCCCCGACCGCCGTTGGTCGCCTCGTCGCTGACAGACGGTGGGCTCCCCCACGACGGTCCCTCGCCCCCTTCCCCCGCCCTCCGCCCGGCCGCAGGTCTTCGCCAAGGCCCTGGACGAGGCCAATGCCAAGTTCTTGGACTCGGACAAGTCGCCGTCGCGGAAGACCGGGCAGCTCGACAACCGCGGCAGCCACTTCTACTTGGCGCTCTACTGGGCCCAGGCCCTGGCCTCGCAGACGGACGACCCCGCCCTCCGCGCCCAGTTCGAGCCCGTGGCCCGGCAGCTCGTGGCCAACGAGGGCCGCATTGTGGCCGAGCTGAACGCCGCGCAGGGCCGGGCCGTGGACATCGGGGGGTACTACCGCCCGGACGCTGCCAAGGCGGCCGCCGCCATGCGCCCGAGCCCCACCCTCAACGGCATCCTCAAGCAGCTGGCGTGAGGCGTCGATGGGCCGCCGGCGGTCGACTTGGCCCGGCATCAGCTGCTTCATGAGATCCCTGCCCTCCTCGCCAGGGCTCCTTTTAACAAGTCAGCACCACCGGGGGGGGGGGGGAGGGGGGCACCATCCCCTGGACCCCCCCCCCCCCAGACCACTATGCCCCCCCAGACCACTATGCCCCCCCAGACCACTATGCCCCCCACAGTACGGTGCCCCCCCCACATCAGTGCGCCCCCCACAACCCTCCGGATCGTTTTGGGATACTGCGATTGAGCATTGTGCCTGCCACACGGAGCATTCACCGCCGAGGCTCCAACGCACGTGCACCGACGCAGCCGCAAGCCCAAGTGATGAGTAACAGAGGTTGTAGTGACGTCCTGACGCGATCCCTCTGCTCCAAGTCTCATATCTCATTCACTGTACGCCGGATTGCCACCGGCCTCTCCATTTCTCTATATATGCATCTTTCGATTGTTATGTTAGGGTTGCGCACCAGCCCCAAACGTGCATGTCAAAGCAAAGGGCAGGGTCTATATTGGTCATGACTGTCACGTCCAATTGGGTGGCCGGCAGCCTGCACCCACCTTGCCCCAAGCACTCCCACTGTGGGATGCAGCAGGGCTGCTTCTACTGTGGTACAGCCTGGTGCAAGGGCCTACCGTGTGTGCTCGCGACCATTCCGAGCCGAGGCCAGTGTGATGATGAGGCCTGAGACACTCCCCGGTCATCCGCTTCGGGCCCTGGTTGCAGTGATGTGCTGTGCTATGAGGATGGTTGGGTCTCGCTCCTTTTGTGCTCCAGCACAAAGTCATCCCTGAATTAGCAATGCAGTATGGTGCATACAGCTGTATGAAATAGGAGGAGGCGGTGGTGGTGTCTGTCCGGACGGTACCATCCTGCTTCAGCTTGTGGGATGTCAGTGAGACGTCGCGCCACAACTGAAAAGGTCTGTCTGCTCCCTCTTCCTCTGTGAGGCACAGCACCTGGTGATGTTTGGCCTAGAAATTGCACAGAAGCAGAATGTATGTTGCAGTACACTCCACCCAAGGGTACAACTGAAAGATTCAATGGTCGGTTATACAGCGGCTGTGGATTGGCAGCATTGAAGCCCTCAAAGCCAGGGTGTCATACACATATTCATTGACAAATTCCAGCCCTAGCAGTTGACATGGGATTCCTGGTCCAATTTCATGCACGCCGTATCAAGGGGTAGAAGGCCCCCACACATGCAAGGAGGAAGGAGGAAGGTTAGAAGATGCAGTTTTGTATGCGGTGGCTGGACACCAATCCAGAAAGCCTGATTTGGCGTCGACGTTTATCTCTCCAAAAGTTCACACTGTCAAAAGATTTTATCACTATCCTCCAGTGCACCAGGAGATAAACACTGGGGGGTAGGCAACGGAAGTCCCATCACACCTTTCCATCTGAGTAGCGCTTCAAGCTCAATAGTTCTTTGCGTGTCCTCTGCCGCTATTTCTCCCAATTGGAGTCGACACTTGCTTTCAAGGTGGAAGACATCTGTTGCATTTCCTTTCGGCACTTCTTGTTGGCTTTTGCGTGCAGCACCTTTTGACATGTGCATGTGGCTTCGGTGGAGTGCAACTCCACATAGCAATTCCCCCCGCCCCCCCTTGTATAAGCTACGCCCTTGTCCAAGCTACAGCGGGTGTAGGGACTGTATTAATTTGGTACCTAATTTGATTCGGTTTAAATGTAGTGCGGCCAGACTGGGGGGCAGGCTCTTGCATGCCGCAGTTTTTGTCACTATCACTGTCACTATGCCACAACAATATTTTGTTCGACGTTTCACAGCACCGTGACGTGCTTGTGTCAGTTTGTCTGTCCACTGAACAGTGTCGGTTACCCACAACACAACGGTCGCCTGCAGGCGAGATGCTGCAGCCTTTTGCCACCAAGATTTGCTCTCTTGGGCCCCCTCAATGAATGCATCAGTCATGGGAGTTTTCCAATCCTAGCAACAATCATTTAATCAAACGAAATCACTTTCGAAGGGAGGTTGTTAGATCAAGCGCAGGTGCGAGCGTTGTATACCCCCCCCCCCTTTGGGGGTCGTGCGCGTAGCATACCCCAATGTATGGTTTCTGACGTCTAACCCTTTGTAACATCATCATTTTGGGACTATCCCCCAATGATTTTTTGGTTTTTGACACCCGTACCCCCCCGCACCTGGGTACCCCCTTTTTTTGGCGGGGGGGGGTCAAAACATCTTTGCGTATTGTGGCCGCTGTGTGTGTATTTGGACACGGGTCCTGAAGAATTCTTTTCTTGTATATGGACCCCCTAACCCATGGCGAGGGTCCCGGGTCCCAACTCCAGGTACCCCCCCCCCCCCTACGGCCCCTTGCTGTTGCGGATTTAGCCGTTTTCTCACCGGATAGCGTGTTTAGTGGCACTTGCAAGTTTTTTGAAGTTCGATTTTTCATGAAACCCTTCCGTTGCCCCTAGGAACGGATGGGTGATCATTTGGCCACAATACCCCTAGTCCTGGACGAGTTCCTGTACCGCCTTTACGGCCAGCCGGGGGGGCCAGCCGGGCCACGGGGACTCCCTCTTCCCGGACCAGCCGCGTCCGCGGCCCCGCAACCCCTACCCCTGGGACGACTTTGTCGGCCCCCTGCCGGGGGACACCATCCGCCACCAGCCACGGCTCCGGCCGGGGATCCCGCCGGGCTGGCGGTGGCCCCAGGACTTCTTCCAAGACTTGGTCCGGTGGGCCCGGGCGCTGGCCTGGATGCCGGGGCCGGCGGAAGTCTCCTGGGCTGAGCTGGCCCTGGATTATGAGGTGTTTGTGGGGCGGGCGCTCCCAGCCTTCCCGGACCACCGGCTGCGGGGGACGCGCCTGCCGCTGCGGGGGCGAGCCCAAGTCCTGCGCAAGGCAGTAGGCCTGGCGGAGCGCCACCTTGCGGCGGGCACCGCTGCTGAGCCGCTCACTCCTGCCCCTGGGGGGCCGCGTGTGCGCGGGGCTTTCGGCCCGCTTGTTCTTCGCGGCGCGCCACGAGGTGATGTTGCAGCTTATGCACCAGGCAACGCATTGCCGGGACTCGTGGGTCCGGCGCCTGCGGGCGCCCGCCCGCATGCGGCCGCCGCTGGGCGACCGTTTTCTTTTGGACTACTTCCCACGCCCCCTCGAGCCCCCCTACTCTCGTACGTTAGGAGGCCCCCACGGGCGCCGCCCGGAAGCGTCCCGCTCGTAGCCCCGCAGCGCAGCCGCCCACCGGGGGCGGGCAGTGGCACGCAGGGCGCGCTCTGCTTGGAGCATGGGGTGCCGTCGGGCGCTAGGTGCAGAAGCTCTGGCTGGGGCATCAGCCACTGCTCCCGGGCCACGAGGGACACACCGACCCCGCGGTGGGCCCACGCTGTCCGAGGGACCTTCTCCCGGGTCGCGCCGGGATGTCAGGTATTCGTCCCTAAGTACTGGCGCGCGGGAGCGGCCGCGTTGTCCTCGTGGCAGGGGCGGGCCCGCCCGGCCACCCAGGCCCTCCCGGACTTGGGCCCCCGGGCGACGCACTGGGCGCGGCCCCTCCCAGAATGATGGGCACCCGCCTCTCCTCGGCATTGGGGCCAGATGGCCCCAGGCCCCCGAAGCGCTAGGCGCTCGACCTCCTGGCTGACCGGGGGGGGGGCTCGGTAGATGAGAGGCCACCGCTATCGGGTGGGGGGGACGCTGAGTCTTTCTGCCCCTCAGCAGCGGCCGGAGGAGACGGCGGCACTGGGCCGATGCCCGCGCGCACCTCCGTCCCCACCGCCTCCACGGGGGCGCAACCCGCACCGCGGGACCCATCCCCCCCCTGCCCCCCCTAGAAGAAGAGCAGCCCCCCCCACCGGGCTTCGCTCCCTGACATTTTCAGCCGCAATTCGGCGGCCCTGAGTAGCCGCGCTTTACCACGGCGTCGATCCCCGCCCAGGGGTCGGAGGCGGCCTCAGCCGAAGGCCACCAGGTCAGTAGCGGACATGCTCCGCGTACGCTCCCCCCCCCCTCACGCTGCGGCTGGGGCCGCAAGGGGGAGCTCCTTTGACCCAGTGGCGGACGCGCCCTCAGCGCCTTCGCCATCCGAGTCCACACTGCCGCAGCGGCAGCAGCACGGCAGTGCCAGCACGGAAGAGACCTAGTCCCCTCCTGCTCGTCCCTCCTGGCCGCCGTGCGGACACAAGCGGGGGGCTTGTAGGGGAGGCCGCGGGCGCCTGAACTCGACTTGGCCCACCTCCCCGCCCCTCTGCCTCTATACATAGGGCAGCGGATGCTAATAGACGAATGCCCTCTTTATGTCTTTTTCACCCTATTTGGGTGTTGGGGGGGGGGGGGGCTCCCAAGATGGCTAGGGCACAACCTGCGTATGCAGTTTTCCAGCCTCGGCGGCTCAAAAATGGAAATTTCCGAACCTGATTTTTTTGATGGTCGACTATACGTTTTGGGGAATTCGCGGATACACAATGTCCCCAATTTCAAAAAAAAAAAAAAAAGACCCGGGGAACCAAAAGCAATAGCTTGACCTAATCAAATCTCCAAAATATGAAAAATAGTCCCTCTGATTTTTTTACACAATTGGCATGGGTCCCTAAAGGCCACGGTCCCATAATATGAACGAATGGTTGCCTATAGGTTTTGAGGAATTCTGGACTACACAATGTCCCCAATTCAAAAAAAAAAAAAAAAAAAAAAGAACCGGGGAACCAAAAGCAATAGCTTAACATAATCAAATCTCCAAAATGTGAAAAATCGTCCCTGTGATTTTTTTACACAACTGGCATGGGTTCCCAAAGGCCACGGTCCTATAATATGAACCAATGGTCGACGATACGTTTTGAGGAATTCGCGGATACACAATGTCCCCAATTGAAAAAAAAAAAAAACAAAAAGAACCGGGGAACCAAAAGAAATAGCTTGACCTAATCAAATCTTGAAAATATGAAAAATCGTTGCCCTGATTTTTTTACACAACTGGCATGGGTCCCTAAAGGCCACGGTCCCATAATATGAACCCATGGTCGACTATACGTTTTGAGGAATTCGCGAATAGACAATGTCCCCAATTCAAAAAAAAAAACAAAAAGAACCGGGGAACCAAAAGCAATAGCTTGACCCAATCAAATCTCCAAAATATGGAAAATCATCCGTCTGATTTTTTTACACAACTGCCATGGGTCCCTAAAGGCCACGGTCCCATAAGATGAACCAATGGTCGACTATACGTTTTGAGGAATTCGCGAATACACAATGTCCCCATTTAAAAAAAAAAAAAAAAAAAGAACCGGGGAACCAAAAGCAATAGCTTGACCTAATCAAATCTCCAAAATGTGAAAAATTGTCCCTCTGATTTTTTTTACACAACTGGCATGCGTCCCTAAAGGCCACGGTCCCATAATATGAACCAATGGTCGACTATACGTTTTGAGGAACTCGCGGATACACAATGTCCCCAATTTCAAAAAAAAAAAAATAATAAAAAGAACCGGGGAACCAAAAGCAATAGCTTGACCTAATCAAATCTCCAAAGTATGAAAGGTCGTCCCTCTGATTTTTTTACACAATTGGCATGGGTCCCTAAAGGCCACGGTCCCATAAGATGAACCAATGGTCGACTATACGTTTTGAGAAATTCGGGAATACACAATGTCCCAAATTCAAAAAAAAAAAAAATAAAGAACCGGGGAACCAAAAGCAATAGCTTGACCTAATCAAATCTCCAAAATATGAAAAATCGTCCCTCTGATTTTTTTACACAACTGGCATGCGTCCCTAAAGGCCACGGTCCCATAAGATAAACCAATGGTCGACTATACGTTTTTGGGAATTCGCGAATACACAATATCCCCAATTCAAAAAAAAAACAAAAAGAACCGGGGAACCAAAAGCAATAGCTTGACCTAATCAAATCTCCAAAATATGAAAAATCGTCCCTCTGATTTTTTTACACAATTGGCATGGGTCCCTAAAGGCCACGGTCCGATAATCTGAACCAATGGTCGACTATACGTTTTGAGGAATTCGCGGAGACACAATGTCCGCAATTTCAAAAAAAAAAAAAAAAAAAAAGAACCGGGGAACCAAAAGCAATAGCTTGACCTAATCAAATCTCCAAAGTATGAAAGCTCGTCCCTCTGATTTTTTTACACAATTGGCATGGGTCCCTAAAGGCCACGGTCCCATAAGATGAACCAATGGTCGACTATACGTTTTGAGAAATTCGGGAATACACAATGTCCCAAATTCAAAAAAAAAAAATAAAGAACCGGGGAACCAAAAGCAATAGCTTGACCTAATCAAATCTCCAAAATATGAAAAATCGTCCCTCTGATTTTTTTACACAACTGGCATGGGTCCCTAAAGGCCACGGTCCCATAAGATAAACCAATGGTCGACTATACGTTTTTGGGAATTCGCGAATACACAATATCCCCAATTCAAAAAAAAAAAAACAAAAAGAACCGGGGAACCAAAAGCAATAGCTTGACCTAATCAAATCTCCAAAATATGAAAAATCGTCCCTCTGATTTTTTTACACAACTGGCATGGGTCCCTAAAGGCCACGGTCCCATAATCTGAACCAATGGTCGACTATACGTTTTGAGGAATTCGCGGATACACAATGTCCCCAATTTCAAAAAAAAAAAAAAAGAACCGGGGAACCAAAAGCAATAGCTTGACCTAATCAAATCTCCAAAATATGAAAAATCGTCCCTCTGATTTTTTTACACAACTGGCATGGGTCCCCCAAGGCCACGGTCCCATAATATGTACCAATGGTCAACTATACGTCTTGAGGAATTCGGGGATACACAATGTCCCCAATTCAAAAAAAAAAAAAAGAACCGGGGAACCAAAAGCAATAGCTTGACCTGATCACATCTCCAAAATATGAGAAAATCGTCCCTCTGATTTTTTTAAACAACTGGCATGGGTACCTAAAGGCCACGGTCCCATAATATGAACCAATGGTCGACTATGCGGAATGCCCTGACGTAGTCGAGGAAACTCGCTTTCTTTCAAGCTCAACATTCTCCATAGATACACTGGCTCATGGAATATGCAATCCAAACGTTGGCCCAACACACGCATGAGCCCCAACGAGTCATCCTGTACAGCCTTCATCAAACTATGATAATACTCATCCTCATCGAACAGCTCATCCCATTCTGATTAATTTTTCTGACTGGGCATGGCATCCATTGGAGATTGATTTTGTGTGTACATTGTGTGTCAGCGCGCTCTGTGTGTGTCATTTGTGTGTCAGCGTGCTGTCTGTGTATTCATTGTGTGTCAGCTGTCTGTGTGTTGTTTGTGTGTCAGCGCGCTGTCTGTGTGTTGTTTGTGTGTCAGCGCTCTCTTTGTGTCCGCTCTGTGTGTCATTTGTGTGTCAGCGTGCTGTCTGCCACTTCGGCATGGCCGTTTGCCTATGTGGCGTAGCAGTGCACAATATCTGCCTGTGACTTTGCAAAGCAGAAGAGCGAGAACAGGCCCCCCACAACATGCACCTTACTGCCAATTTATGGCGCTATGCCAATGACACTTTTGGCCGCATGTTTGTTGACCTGCTTTTCTTCTTCATGTCTCAGTGATGACCCAAAGGGTGTTGTGCATGTTTGGGCCGTGACGAACAACAGGGATTCAAAGGGCAGCGCCAATGGCCGATAACAATGCAATTCTCATGGGCGCAACCGTTCACTTGAAGTTCTTCGCATGCTGGCATGACTGTGCAATGCCGTGTCAATTGTACCAAGCCAGCCTTCCACCCAGGGTCTTTGCCACCCTGCCTTCTTCCTTCCCCTTGCTTTGTGCCCCGTCTGTCTCAAAGTGCCAGCTTTGTGGAGCAATGCTGCTCTGGCAAACGATTGTCACAAACAGAGGTTGACCAGTCTGCTGCCTCTGGTCCCCTGGGTCCTGCACGTGTACAGTTTGGGCATGAGTCGCCTGTCCCAGGCCTGGTCTGGATTACCCGTTTGCTCGCAGCACAGAATCATTATGCACAACCTGCAACCTGTTGTTGGGCCACTCGTGTAAAGAGACACCATTTATTGCCATACACTGCCATGTTGGTTTCATCACTGAAAGTTACCACCAGTCTCCTGCCATGTGTATCCCCAGTGATGTCCCTCCATCCCTGGGATGAAAGGGGGGCAGAACTGGGCCATTTGTGCAATTTCTTGATTTCAAATACGTTTTGATCAGTTGGTTGCCATTTTATCACTGCAGCTATGCTGCCCGTCCTGTTGCATTGCAGCTGGACAGACATTGTGGCACTGTGGCATGGATTGGTGCATCGGTGGATCATTTTGGCATTGCACTGTTTCTGAGGTGTTTTAATGTTCTGAGAGAAGGAGGGGGATGGGAGAGAGAGAGAGAGAGAGAGAGAGAGAGAAACATCGAGTATTGGTTACCGCAAGCACACTACAGGCCAGTATGGCAGAGTCAATGTTTGAGAACCCCAGACAAGGCTCAAAGCTGGGGTGTCACTGCTCTGGGGGAGATGGGTTTGATGGGCGCCACAGAGCCATTGTTTTCTGAAGCATGGTTGTGATTGTTTTGCAATAAAGCTCAGGATGTGGCTCAGCTGTGCAAGGTTACTTTGAGGTTAGAGTGGTTCCAATATTTTTTTCAAAAATTTTGTCCAAAATTTTTTTCCAAAATCTTTTCCAAAATTTTTTTCCGAAATTTTTGCCAAAATTTTTTCCATAATTTTTCCAATATTTTTTTCAAAAATTTTTGCCAAAATTTTTTCCAAAATTTTTTCCAAAAATTTTTTCAAAAATTTTTCTCAAAATTTTTTCCAAAATTTTTTCCAAAATTTTTTTCCAAAATTTTTTTTAAAAAATTTTTCCAAAATTATTTCCAAAAATTTTTTCCAAAACTTTTCCAATATTTTTTTCAAAAATTTTTTCCAAAATTTTTCCAATATTTTTTCCAAAAATTTTTGCCAAAATTTTTTCCAAAATTTTTTCCAAAATTTTTTCCAAAAATTTTCCAATATTTTTTTCAAAAATTTCTTCCAAAATTTTTTTCCAAAATTTGTTGCGAAATTTTTTTCCAGATTTTTCCAATATTTTTTTCAAAATTTTTTGCAACAATTTTTTCCGAAATTTTTTCCAAAATTTTTTTCAAAATTTTTTCTCAAAATTTTTTCCAAAATTTTTTCCAAAAATTTTTTCAAAAATTTTTCTCAAAATATTTCCAAAATTTTTTCCAAAAATTTTTTCCAAAATTTTTTTTAAAAATTTTTTCCAAAATTATTTCCAAAATTTTCCTCCAAAATTTTTTCCAAAATTTTTTCTCAAATTTTTTTCAAAAATTTTTTCCAAAATTTTTCCAATATTTTTTTCAAAAATTTTTTCCAAAATTTTTCCAATATTTTTTTCAAAAATTTTTGCCAAAATTTTTTCCAAAATTTTTTCCAAAATTTTTTCGAAAATTATTTCCAAATTTTTTTTCCAAAATTTTTTCGAAAATTTTTTTCAAAAATTTTTCCAAAATTTTTGCAATATTTTTTTCAAAAATTTTTGCCAAAATCTTCTCCAAAATTGCGACACACGGCTTCTACAATGGTATCTTTGGTCCCCGGGCTTGGTAGCCGCAAATTCGCGACCAAGGTTGTGTACTTGTCCCTTGCGTCTTTGGGCTTGGTAGCCGCAAATGCGCGGCTACATGCTTCTTTCACTTTCTATGTGCGTAACCCTAACCTTGTGCGTTTATTCCAAAAATTTTTTCAAAAATTTTTTCTAAAATTTTGCCAATATTTTTCTCAAAAGTTTTTGCCAAAATCTTTTCCAAAATTGCGACACACGGCTTCTACAATGGTATCTTTGGTCCCCGGGCTTGGTAGGCCGCAAATTCGCGGCTACATGCTTCTTTCACTTTCTATGTGCGTAACCCTAACCTTGTGCGTTTATTCCAAAATTTTGTTCAAAAATTTTTTCCAAAATTTTTCCAATATTTTTTTCAAAAATTTTTGCCAAAATTGTTTCCAAAATTGCGACACACGGCTTCTACAATGGTATCTTTGGTCCCTGGGCTTGGTAGCCGCAAATTCGCGAGTCAGGTTGTGTACTTGTCCCTTGCGTCTTTGGGCTTGGTAGCCGCAAATGCGCGGCTACATGCTTCTTTCACTTTCTATGTGCGTAACCCTAACCTTGTGCGTTTATTCCAAAAAAATTTTCAAAAATTTTTTCTAAAATTTTGCCAATATTTTTTTCAAAAATTCTTGCCAAAATCTTTTCCAAAATTGCGACACACGGCTTCTACAATGGTATCTTTGGTCCCCGGGCTTGGTAGCCGCAAATTCGCGACTCAGGTTGTGTACCTGTCCCTTGCGTGTTTGGGCTTGGTAGCCGCCAATTCGCGGCTACATGCTTCTTTCACTTTCTATGTGCGTAACCCTAACCTTGTGCGTTTTTTCCAAAATTTTTTTCAAAAATTTTTCCCAAATTTTTTTGCAAAATTTTTTCCAAAATTTTTCCAATATTTTTTTCAAAAATTTTTGCCAAAATTTTTTCCAAAATTTTTTCCAAAATTTTTTTTAAAAATTTTTTCCAAAATTTTTTCCAAAATTTTTTCCAAAAATTTGTTTCCAAAATTTTTTTCAAAAATTTATCCAAAATTTTTCCAATATTTTTTTCCAAAATTTTTGCCAAAATCTTTTCCAAAATTGCGACACACGGCTTCTACAATGGTATCTTTGGTCCCCGGGCTTGGTAGCCGCAAATTCGCGAGTAAGGTTGTGTACTTGTCCCTTGCGTCTTTGGGCTTGGTAGCCGCAAATTCGCGGCTACATGCTTCTTTAACTTTCTATGTGCGTAACCCTAACCTTGTGCGTTGTTTCCAAAATTTTGTTCAAAAATTTTTTCCAAAATTTTTCGAATATTTTTTTCAAAAATTTTTGCCAAAATTGTTTCCAAAATTGCGACACACGGCTTCTACAATGGTATCTTTGGTCCCTGGGCTTGGTAGCCGCAAATTCGCGACTCAGGTTGTGTACTTGTCCCTTGCGTCTTTGGGCTTGGTAGCCGCAAATGCGCGGCTACATGCTTCTTTCACTTTCTATGTGCGTAACCCTAACCTTGTGCGTTTATTCCAAAATTTTTTTCAAAAATTTTTTCTAAAATTTTGCCAATATTTTTTTCAAAAATTTTTGCCAAAATCTTTTCCAAAATTGCGACACACGGCTTCTACAATGGTATCTTTGGTCCCCGGCTTGGTAGCCGCAAATTCGCGACTCAGGTTGTGTACTTGTCCCTTGCGTCTTTGGGCTTGGTAGCCGCAAATTCGTTTCCAAAATTTTTTTCCAAAATTTTTTTCAAAAATTTGTCCAAAATTCCTTTCCGGCGCGGCGGCGCTTCCCGGGGGGGGGGGGGGGGGGGGCGGGCCTTGAAAAGCGCGCGGCGCGGCGCGGCGGCGCGTCCTGGGAGGGGGGGGGGGGGCGTCCGGCTCTTGAAAAAGCGCGCGGCGCGGCGGCGCGTCCGGGGGGGGGGGGGTCCGGATCTTGAAAAGCGCGCGGCGCGGCGCGGCGGCGCGTCCCGGGGGGGGGGGGGGAGGGGGGGGGCGTCCGGCTCTTGAAAAAGCGCGCGGCGCGGCGGCGCGTCCGGGGGGGGGGGGGGGGGAGGGGGGGGGGGTCCCGGATCTTGAAAAGCGCGCGGCGCGGCGGCGCGTCCGGGGGGGGGGGGGGGGGGGGGGGGGTCGTCCGGCTCTTCAAAAAGCGCGGCGCGCGGCGGCGCGTCCGGGGGGGGGTGAGGGTCCGGATCTTGAAAAAGCGCGCGGCGCGGCGGCGCGTCCGGGGGGGGGGGGGGTCCCGGATCTTGAAAAGCGCGCGGAGCGGCGGCGCGTCTGGGGGGGGAGGGGGGGGTCCCGGATCTTGAAAAGCGCGCGGCGCGGCGGCGCGTCCGGGGGGGGGGGGGGGGGGTCCGGATCTTGAAAAGCGCGCGGCGCGGCGCGGCGGCGCGTCCCGGGGGGGGGGGCGGGGGCGTCCGGCTCTTGAAAGAGCGCGCGGCGCTGCGGCGCGTCCGGGGGGGGGGGGGGGGGGGGGCGTCCGGCTCTTCAAAAAGCGCGCGGGGGGGGCCGGGAGTCCGGATCCTCGAAAAGCGCGCGGCGCGGCGGCGCGTCCGGGGGGGGGGGGGGGGTCCCGGATCTTGAAAAGCGCGCGGCGCGGCGGCGCGTCCGGGGGGGGGGTCCGGATCTTGAAAAAGCGCGCGGCGCGGCGGCGCGTCCGGGGGGGGGGGGGGGGGGGGTCCGGTTCTTGAAAAAGCGCGCGGCGCGGCGGCGAGTCCGGGG
>OZ038385.1:44250730-44280585 GCA_964036045.1 Eutreptiella sp. 'Long Island Sound 2002'
CCACCCCCCCCCCCCCCCCCCCCCGGGACGCGCCGCCCCCGCCGCGCCGCCGCGCTTTTCAAGATCCGGACCCCCCCCCCCCCCGCCGGACGCGCCGCCGCGCCGCGCGCTTTTTCAAGATCCGGACCCCCCCCCCCCCCCCCCGGACGCGCCGCCGCGCCGCGCGCTTTTTCAATAGCCGGACGCCCCCCCCCCCCTCCCGGGACGCGCGCCGCGCCGCGCGCTTTTTCAAGATCCGGACCCCCCCCCCCCCTGCCCCCGACGCGCCGCCGCGCCGCGCGGTTTTTCAAGAGCCGGACGCCCCCCCCGCCCCCCCCCCCCCCCCGCCCCCCGGGACGCGCCGCCGCGCCGCGCCGCGCGCTTTTCAAGATCCGGAACCCCCCCCCCCCCCCCCGGACGCGCCGCCGCGCCGCGCGCTTTTTCAAGATCCGGACCCCCCCCCCCCCCCCCCCGGACGCGCCGCCGCGCCGCGCGCTTTTTCAAGAGCCTGACCCCCCCCCCCCCCGGGACGCGCCGCCTTGCCGCGCTGCGCGCTTTTTCAAGATCCGGACCCCCCCGCCCCCCCCCCGGACGCGCCGACGCGCCGCCGCGCCGCGCGCTTTTTCAAGAGCCGGACGCCCCCCCCCCCCCTCCCTGGGACGCGCCGCCGCGCCGCGCCGCGCGCTTTTCAAGATCCGGACCCCCCCCCCCCCCCCCCCTGGGACGCGTCGCCGCGCCGCGCGCTTTTCAAGATCCGGACCCCGGACCCCGGAAGAAAATTTTGGACAAAATTTTTCAAAACAATTTTGGAAAAAATTTTGGAAAAAATTTTGGCAAAAATTTTTCAAAAAAAATTTTGGAAAAAATTTTGGAAAAAATTTTTGGCAAAAATTTTTGAAAAAAATATTGGAAAAATTTGGAAAAAATTTTGGCAAAAATTTCGGAAAAAAATTTTGGAAAAAATTTTGGAAAAAAATTTGAGAAAATATTTTGGAAAAAAATTTTGGAAATAATGTTGGAAAAAATTTTTACAAAAAATTTTGGAAAAAAATTTTGGAAAAAAATTTTGGACAAAATTTTTGACAAAAATTTTTGAAAAAAATTTTGCCAAAAATTTTGGAAAAAATTTGGCAAACATTTTTGAAAAAAATATTGGAAAAATTTTGGGAAAATTTTTGCAAAAAATTTTTGAAAAAATATTGGAAAAATTTTGGAAAAAATTTTGGAAAAAATTTTGGCACTAATTTTTGAAAAAATTTTGGAAAAATTTTGGAAAAAATTTTGGCAAAAATTTTTGAAAAAAAATTTGGAAAAAATTTTGGAAAAAAATTTTGGACAAAATTTTTGAAAAAAGTTTGGAAAAAAATTTTGGAAAAAATTTTCGAAAAAATTTTGGCAAAAATTTTTGAAGAAAATATTGGAAAAATTTTTGAAAAAAATTTTGGAAAAAAATTTTGGACAAAATTTTGGAAAAAATTTCGGCAAACATTTTTGAAAAAAATATTGGAAAAATTTGGAAAAAATTTGGAAAAAATTTTGGCAAAAATTTCGGAAAAAATTTTGGAAAAAATTTTGGAAAAAAATTTTGGACAAAATTTTTGAAAAAAATTTTGGAAAAATTTTGGAAAAGTTTTCGAAAAAAAAATTGGAAATAATTTCGAAAAAAATTTTCGAAAAAATTTTGGAACAAAAATTTGGAAATAATTTTGGAAAAATTTTTAACAAAAATTTTGGAAAAAAATTTTGGAAAAAATTTTGGAAAAAATTTTGGAAAAAATTTTTGAAAAAAATTTTTGAAAAAATTTTGCAAAAAATTTTGGCAAAAAATTTTGAAAAAAATATTGAAAAATCTGAGGAAAAATTTTGCAAAAAATTTTGGAAAAAAATTTTGGAAAAAATTTTTGAAAAAAAATTCCGGAAAATTTTGGAAAAAATTTTGGAAAAAATTTTGGAAAAAATTTTGGCAAAAGTTTTTGACAAAAATATTGGAAAAATTTTGGAAAAAATTTTTGAAAAAAATATTGGAAAATTTTTGGAAAAAATTTTTGAAAAAAATTGAGAAAAAATTTTGGAAAAAAATTTTGGAAATAATTTTGGAAAAAATTTTTGACAAAAATTTTTGAAAAAAATTTTGCCAAAAATTTTGGAAAAAATTTTGGCAAACACTTTTTGGAAAAAATATTGGAAAAATTTTGGAAAAATTTTTGCAAAAATTTTTGAAAAAAATATTGGAAAAATTTGGAAAAAATTTTGGAAAAAATTTTGGCACTAATTTTTGAAAAAATTTTGGAAAAATTTTGGAAAAAATTTTGGCAAAAATTTCGGAAAAAAATTTTGGAAAAAATTTTGGAAAAAATTTTGGACAAAATTTTGAAAAAAGTTTGGAAAAAAATTTTGGAAAAAATTTTGGAAAAAATTTGAGCAAAAATTTTTGAAAAAAATATTGGAAAAATTTTGGAAAAATTTTTGCAAAAAATTTTGGACAAAATTTTGGAAAAAATTTTGGCAAACATTTTTGAAAAAAATATTGGAAAAATTTTGGAAAAATTTTTGCAAAAAATTTTGGAAAAAAATTTGGTAAAAATTTTGGAAAAAATTTTGGAAAAATTTCTGATAAAAGTTTTGGAAAAAAATTTTGGAAAAAATTTTGGCAAAAATATTTAAAAAAAAACTATTGGAAAA
This sequence comes from Eutreptiella sp. 'Long Island Sound 2002', assembly GCA_964036045.1. Taxonomy (NCBI): domain Eukaryota; phylum Euglenozoa; class Euglenophyceae; order Eutreptiales; family Eutreptiaceae; genus Eutreptiella; species Eutreptiella sp. 'Long Island Sound 2002'. Next base: position 44,253,392 of record OZ038385.1, read on the forward strand.
GTTTTGAAAAAAATTTTGCAAAAAAATTTTGGAAAAATTTTGAAAAAATTTTTGGAAAAAACGCACAAGGTTAGGGTTACGCACATAGAAAGTGAAAGGAAGCATGTAGCCGCGAATTTGCGGCTACCAAGCCCAAGACGCAAGGGACAAGTACACAACCTGACCCGCGAATTTGCGGCTACCCAGCCCGGGACCAAAGATACCATTGTAGAAGCCGTGTGTCGCATTTTGGAAAAGATTTTGGCAAAAATTTTTGAAAAAAATATTGGCAAAATTTTAGAAAAAAATTTTGAAAAAAGTTTTGGAATAAACGCACAAGGTTAGGGTTACGCACATAGAAAGTGAAAGAAGCATGTAGCCGCGAATTTGCGGCTACCAAGCCCGGGGACCAAAGATACCATTGTAGAAGCCGTGTGTCACAATTTTGGAAACAATTTTGGCAAAAATTTTTGAAAAAAATATTGGAAAAATTTTGGAAAAAATTTTTGAAAAAAATATTGGAAAAATTTTGGAAAAAATTTTTGAAAAAATTTTTGGAAAAAACGCACAAGGTTAGGGTTACGCACATAGAAAGTTAAAGAAGCATGTAGCCGCGAATTTGCGGCTACCAAGCCCAAAGGCGCAAGGGACAAGTACACAACCTTAGTCGCGAATTTGCGGCTACCAAGCCCGGGGACCAAAGATACCATTGTAGAAGCCGTGTGTCGCAACCCCCCCCCCCCCCCGCCGGACGCGCCGCTGCGCCGCGCGCTTTTCAAGATCCGGACCCCCCCCCCCCCCCCCCGGACGCGCCGCCGCGCCGCGCGCTTTTTCAAGATCCGGGAACCCCCCCCCCCCCCCCCGGACGCGCCGCCGCGCCGCGCCGCGCGCTTTTCAAGAGCCGGACCCCCCCCCCCCCCGGACGGGCCGCCGCGCCGCGCGCTTTTTTCAAGAGCCGGACGCCCCCCCCCCCCCCGACGCGCGCCGCGCCGCGCGCTTTTTCAAGATCCGGACCCCCCCCCCCCCCTCCCCCCCCCCGACGCGCCGCCGCGCCGCGCGGTTTTTCAAGAGCCGGACGCCCCCCCCCCCCCCCCCCCCGGACGCGCCGCCGCGCCGCGCGCTCTTTCAAGAGCCGGACCCCCCCCCCCCCCACCCCCCCGGACGCGCCGCCGCGCCGCGCGCTTTTTCAAGAGCCAGACGCCCCACCCGCCCCCCCCCCCCCCCCCAGCCCCCCGGGACGCGCCGCCGCGCCGCGCCGCGCGCTTTTCAAGATCCGGACCCCCCCCCCCCCCCCCCGGACGCGCCGCCGCGCCGCGCGCTTTTTCAAGATCCGGACCCCCCCCCCCCCCCCCCCCCCCGGACGCGCCGCCGCACCGCGCGCTTTTTCAAGAGCCTGACCCCCCCCCCCCCCGGGACGCGCCGCCTTGCGCGCTGCACGCTTTTTCAAGATCCGGACCCCCCCGCCCCCCCCCCCGGACGCGCCGACGCGCCGCCGCGCCGCGCGCTTTTTTCAAGAGCCGGACGCCCCCCCCCCTCCGGGACGCGCCGCCGCGCCGCGCCGCGCGCTTTTCAAGATCCGGACCCCCCCCCCCCCCCCCCCTGGGACGCGTCGCCGCGCCGCGCGCTTTTCAAGATCCGGACCCCGGACCCCGGAAGAAAATTTTGGACCAAATTTTTGAAAACAATTTTGGAAAAAATTTTGGAAAAAATTTTGGCAAAAATTTTTGAAAAAAATTTTGGAAAAAATTTTGGAAAAATTTTTGGCAAAAATTTATGAATAAATATTGGAAAAATTTTGGAAAAAATTTTGGCAAAAATTTCGGAAAAAAATTTTGGAAAAAATTTTGGAAAAAAAATTTGAGAAAAAATTTTGGAAAAAAATTTTGGAAATAATTTTGGAAAAAATTTTTACCAAAAATTTTGGAAAAAAATTTGGACAAAATTTTTGACAAAAATTTTTGAAAAAAATTTTTGCCAAAAATTTTGGAAAAAAATATTGGAAAAATTTTTGGAAAAATTTTTGCAAAAAATTTTTGAAAAAAATATTGGAAAAATTTTGGAAAAAATTTTGGCAAACATTTTGAAAAAAATATTGGAAAAATTTTGGAAAAATTTTTGCAAAAAATTTTGGAAAAAAATTTTGGTAAAAATTTTGGAAAAAATTTTGGAAAAAATTTCTGATAAAAGTTTGGAAAAAAATTTTGGAAAAAATTTTTGGCAAAAATATTTAAAAAAAAACTATTGGAAAAGTTTTGGAAAAAATTTTGCAAAAAAATTTTGGAAAAATTTTTGAAAAAATTTTGGAAAAAACGCACAAGGTTAGGGTTACGCACATAGAAAGTGAAAGAAGCATGTAGCCGCGAATTTGCGGCTACCAAGCCCAAAGACGCAAGGGACAAGTACACACCCTGACCCGCGAATTTGCGGCTACCAAGCCCGGGACCAAAGATACCATTGTAGAAGCCGTGTGTCGCAATTTTGGAAAAGATTTTGGCAAAAATTTTTGAAAAAAATATTGGCAAAATTTTAGAAAAAATTTTGAAAAAAGTTTTGAATAAATGCACAAGGTTAGGGTTACGCACATAGAAAGTGAAAGAAGCATGTAGCCGCGAATTTGCGGCTACCAAGCCCGGGGACCAAAGATACCATTGTAGAAGCCGTGTGTCACAATTTTGGAAACAATTTTGGCAAAAATTTTTGAAAAAAATATTGGAAAATTTGGAAAAAATTTTTGAAAAAAATATTGGAAAAATTTTGGAAAAAATTTTTGAAAAATTTTTTGGAAAAAACGCACAAGGTTAGGGTTACGCACATAGAAAGTTAAAGAAGCATGTAGCCGCGAATTTGCGGCTACCAAGCCCAAAGGCGCAAGGGACAAGTACACAACCTTAGTCGCGAATTTGCGGCTACCAAGCCCGGGGACCAAAGATACCATTGTAGAAGCCGTGTGTCGCAACCCCCCCCCCCCCCGCCGGGACGCGCCGCCCCGCCGCGCGCTTTTTCAAGATCCGGGAACCCCCCCCCCCCCCCGGACGCGCCGCCGCGCCGCGCCGCGCGCTTTTCAAGAGCCGGACCCCCCCCCCCCCCCCCGGACGGGCCGCCGCGCCGCGCGCTTTTTCAAGAGCCGGACGCCCCCCCCCCCCCCCCCCCCGACGCGCGCCGCGCCGCGCGCTTTTTCAAGATCCGGACCCCCCCCCCCCCCCCGACGCGCCACCGCGCCGCGCGCTTTTTCAAGAGCCGGACGCCCCCCCCCCCCCCCCCCCCGGACGCGCCGCCGCGCCGCGCACTCTTTCAAGAGCCGGACCCCCCCCCCCCCCACCCCCCCGGACGCGCCGCCGCGCGCGCGCTTTTTCAAGAGCCAGACGCCCCCCCCCGCCTCCCCCCCCCCCCCAGCCCCCCGGGACGCGCCGCCGCGCCGCGCCGCGCGCTTTTCAAGATCCGGACCCCCCCCCCCCCCCCCCCCCCGGACGCGCCGCCGCGCCGCGCGCTTTTTCAAGAGCCTGACCCCACCCCCACCCCGGGACGCGCCGCCTTGCCGCGCTGCGCGCTTTTTCAAGATCCGGACCCCCCCCCCCCCCCCGGACGCGCCGCCGCGCCGCGCGCTTTTTCAAGAGCCGGACGCCCCCCCCCCCTCCCGGGACGCGCCGCCGCGCCGCGCCGCGCGCTTTTCAAGATCCGAACCCCCCCCCCCCCCCCTCGGACGCGTCGCCGCGCCGCGCGCTTTTCAAGATCCGGACCCCGGACCCCGGAAGAAAATTTTGGACAAAATTTTTGAAAACAATTTTGGAAAAAATTTTGGAAAAATTTTGGCAAAAATTTTTGAAAAAAATTTTGGAAAAAATTTTGGAAAAATTTTTGGCAAAAATTTTTGAAAAAAATATTGGAAAAATTTTGGAAAAAATTTTGGCAAAAATTTCGGAAAAAAATTTTGGAAAAAATTTTGGAAAAAAATTTTGGACAAAAATTTTGGACAAAATTTTTGTAAAAAAGTTTGGAAAATTTTTGGCAAAATTTTTTGAAAAAAATATTGGAAAAATTTTGGAAAAAATTTTGCAAAAAAATTTGGGAAAAATTTTTGAAAAAAATTTTGGAAAAAACGGACAAGGTTAGGGTGAAAGTGCTGCCCTGGGTCGTTGTGGGTGCCTGAGGGCTCGGGGCCGGCAAGACCAGTGGGGCAGGCACGCGAGGAGTCTCCCTGGATGCTGTTATTGGGGGTAGAACCGGACACTCGGACACCAACGGAGGCGAGAGCAGCGACAACAGAAGCAAGATCCATGCTGATTGTGGTCCGGCAGAAAATCCCAGTCTATGAAGAAAATTGAGGGGAATTATTCTAAATACATCTGAGTGTCCAAAACTGTCTGAATGAATTTAAATAATCCATTTATGTAAAATTGTCTGGCCGATCAGGCCCGCGAGCGCGCGTCAACGGCAAATGGCGATTCCAGCTAAAATAGCGGAATGCGGCGGATGTACGGGAAATGGACCGCGGAATCAAATCCGGCATATCAGAAATATATAGGAAATATCCTGTGACTGAGCTGCGAGGCGGCAATTCCGCCGAAGCAAAGAAAATGACCAAAATGTAGCCAATCTGGGCAGAATGTCTGAAAATCTGAGCAGATGGGGCTAGCCGCACTTACACTCCCCCTCCAAAAACACACTGGGGTGTGTCGCTACGTCAACGAAGAACGTAGTGCGGGTAAGTCCCAGAAAAACATAGAAATGTAGCCTCGATGGGGCGAAATCTGCTTGATCTGACCTGATTTGGGCTGAATTGACACTGAATCAGGCTGGATGAACCTGAAATGAGACGGAATGAGAAGTGACGAACAGTCCTCCGTGCAGTAAAACATTAGGTCAAGGGCTAAAAAGCATGTAAACGTATCGAGAATCGATACCAAACCATGCATTGGTTGAGAATGAGGTAGATTATTGGTGGATTGAGTGGGGGGATCAAGAATTGGAGTGACATCTCAGCGCTCTGGCACAGTTTCGCTGTCGCGGGCACGCTACGGTGTCCTCGCCGAACTCTACATCGTGTTCTCCCGCTTTTCTCGTTCTGAAAAGTACAGCATGTGGCTCAGATTTGGCGCATCTGGTGGATGATCACAAGATTCAGCAAAAATGAGAATGAATTTGAGCAGAGATTGAGGGGATTAAGCATTCACAGAGAGGTTAAACAAATACACATGTAGTCTACAGACCCTAAGTGAACCACCGAAGGTAGAGATGTTCTTCTGTTCACTTAGATCTAAACAGATCTTCGAGGAATGATGGGAGATGACAAGGAAATCAATCTAAATTGTCCTAACATGAGTAAATTCCCTGAGATGAAGGTGAAATGAAGCGGAATGTGTACAACTGAAACTACTAACACTTTCGTTTAGACTAAAGTAAATATATATTGTCGTTTATTCAGCTCAATTGTGCTTTCCGGCACGTTGGTTCGCGAGCATCTAACAGATTCTATCAAAATGTGGATCATGTGATGATGCATCATGATGGGACATGCTGGCCCTGGATCCTTGGCATGTAACGCGCCGAAGGTTCACTGAAGGCGCTTTACTGACAGTATATAACTGAGAGACACCGAATTTACAGTGGCGGTGGTGTCAATTGACTTGGACAAGGCCAATCTTTCGATGAAGTCCCACAAGACACTTGGATTCACCATTCTCGACAGTTTCTGGTCGAATGGAGCTCACATTGGCGTGTGCCAAAAATACAACGAAGCTTACGGACTTCAGAGGTTGCTGTTAGAAGTCCCTAGAGCTCCTAGATGAAGATTGTCTGAACAATTGACGTCTGGGTTTCGTACAACAGTGGCAGAATGATGGACAAACCTGAGAAATTCAAGGTAAATTTGAGGATCCTGGATCTGAATCTGGACTTTGGCGTCAGCATCACAGCAAATGAAGGTGAGATCTGAGTTCCTGGCGTCGCCTCTAGGGCAGCCAGTACTACAGGGGTTGCCTGTAGGGGTGAATGTCGCTGGCCAGCGTTTTGATTATGTACATTTGCTTCCATCTGCACGAGTAGCCAAATTCCAAAGATGCACAGACCAACAGAGACAAGATTACCCCGAATCTGCCTGAATTAAGCCTGAGTTTGGTTTTTTCTGAACACGGCAGCACACTCCGTCAGCGTATCTACGCCTTGTCTGCCGAACGGAGACCAAAGAGAAGTTGATTGACGTCAAATTATCAAACATTCGCAGTTCTCCACATCATGACATAAACAGAAAGAATGAACAGTGGATTGAGCAGAATGTGGTAGGATGGCTTCCTCAATTCGGCCAAGCACGAATGCATGTGACCACCAACCTGTCTGGCCTGGCCCTCGTACGGCTTGGGCGCTGCAGATCAGCGGCCGAACTTGAAGCTTGGTCCTCATGTGGCTCCTGGGCTGGCCTGACCGCAGGAGGGGGGATCGACGGATCAGCCCTGGAATGTGGCTGCTGAGGGCCGTAAAAGGCTGGATCTCGATTCACCACAGGTCGTTTTCCGTCGCTCTCCACTTGTCTGTCTGGTTTCGACAAACAATCTGTCAGGAGTACGCCAATTTCGGGGTGCTTCTTGAGGAAGTCAATGAACCCCTTGGTGTATCCATGGACAAAAGATTGGGCTGGTTCCCAGTTGTTGTGACTGGAATCAAAGCCCCTCCACTCACACAGAAATTCCCATTCGCCCTTGGCGTCACGTCTTGCTTCAACAATCCTCTTGAGTTCGTACTTCCCCCCTTCGATGACCCGATCGGACAAGTGTTTTGCAGTCCAAAAAAGGGGTTTAACTCGATCCTTGGGGGAGGGGATCTCTCTCTTGAGGCGATCACCCGAAACGTCAATTTCCCTGCTGACATCCACACGAATCCTCCACCTGTTCTCCCCAAGACGTGCTGTAACAGCAAATGGCCCCTCCCACAAGGGAAGAAGCTTGTCATCTCCGTCCAGGGTGGTTTCGGATTTTCGAAGCCAAACTCGATCATCGACTTCAAAATTGTGGGGGTTTTTTCGACCTTGATTTTGAACCCAAAGCCAGTCAGTTTGATGCTTCTCGATTAATTTCGACACAGATTTATCTGCTCGTTGGACTTCGTCCAAAAACAGCGAAGCATCCTTACAGGGGCGAGGATTATTCAACGGCATGTTCCACCAACACTTCTTTCGTCCAAAGACAATTTCATTTGGAGAAAGGCCATGATACAAAGGCGTGTTGTGGTAACGGCGAAGCAATGCGAAGAGAACTTCCATCCAATGGAAATCCTTTTCACTCGCGAGCTCCTTACGAAGCATATTAATTATTGAGCGGCCGGCTCTTTCGCCAGGCAGCGCTCGATGCGAGTGGATTTCACATCGGAGGTGGTGGATTCCAAGGCGAGCACACAATTCTCTCCACCATTCGGAGGTGTACTCTTTGCCTGAATCCGTGACCACCTCGGATGGGACGTCCCAGCCTCCCATCCAGGTCTGCGCGCACCACTTGGCGGCAGCCTTGCCAGTCATCGACTCAATGTTGCAAGGCAACACTTGAATGTAGCCGGAATGACGGCACTGAATAAGGAGCACACCATTGACCTTTTTATTAGTCCAATGGCACTCTTCGTCATCGAGCTCACCGAGATAGAAAAAATCACTCGTGACTCTGTTAAAGAGACGCTCCGGAATAGGATGAGGCCTCAGATGGCCGTGCTTCTTCGCGCTGGGGGGCGTCGAGACAGCACATTGGGCACATCCGGCTGCTACTTTCATGCAATGAGTGTAGAGCCTCGATCCAAACAACCTATGCTTAATCATCGACCACAGTCGACGGCCATGTGCGTGGGGGGACTCCCATTTGTGCCACCAGTTTAACACTCGGGGGGCTAGGGCGTCTGGCACACACAATTTACCCTCCATCCACAGCTTCCCCCCATCCAACGAGTACTCAGCAAAAATCCCATCCCTGTGAGCATCTTTGGATTTGAGATTTCCAAAGACCTCTTTAAACATGGGATCCTGCAGGTAATCGGACGTCCAGTCACGGATGATCAGGGAATCCTTAGGCAGGGGTGGAGTTTTGGCCGGATCTCGACGCTTAATGCCCTCGATCAACCGAAATCGACTTACTTGTCGGGTATAGTCAAACCGTTTCACACTCCCTGAGGAGGGATCGGTGACTTTTTCCACGACTTTCAGCGTTTTGGTGCAGATCTCGTGAGCATGCGCCGGATCTGTGATGGCCGTGATGTCGTGACACGGCAATGCGTGCTGTTTGACAGCGCACTGCATGCATGCACGTCGAATGAGTTTCTTTTCTTCCTGATCCCATTCGATGATGACATGGCGGTCCTGCTCCGTACCATGGATGTTGGTACTTTGCAGCCCCTCTGAGGCGGGGTAAGCCCATCGGCTCAGAGCATCCGCTACCGTGTTATGTTTTCCAGGCAAATACGACACATGGAGGTCAAACAGAGAGAGAAATTCGTGCCATCTGGCCCGTCGACCAGCTGGGCTCGCGACAGTATCAATGTGTTCAGTGGCCCAATACTCTAGAGATCGATGATCCGTCAGGACCTCGACTCGATTGGTGCCAACCCACGATTGGTACTTTTTTAAAGCACAGATGATGGCGTAAGTCTCTTGCTCACGCGGCGACCATTGCATTTGGCGTGGGGCTAGCTTCCGTGACCAAAATGCAAGAGGGTAATGATCGCCGGTGGCTTCATCAACCTGTTCAAGGACAGCTCCGATCGCGTACCTAGATGCATCGGTTCTAATGTAGAAGGGTCGGTCAAATTGGGGCACATGCAACGTGGCGACTTCGCAGAGGGCTGCCTTCAAGTGATGGAAGGCCTCCTCGCACTCGTCAGTCCACTTGACACGAACCTTTGAACCTGCCTTGCCCGCATCTCTCCCTACCTTCAATAATTCAGTGAGGGGGGCAGCAAATTTGGCATAATTCGGCACAAAAGTGTGGTAAAAATTGCAACAACCCAGGAATCCTCTCAACTCCGTGATCGTCTCAGGGCGCTTCCACTTCTGAATAGCGACGAGCTTCCCTGGACTGGGTCGTCGAGTGCCATTCTCTAGGAGAGAACCACAAAATTCGACTGATTTTAAAAATAATTTTCCCTTCTTTGGCCCACAAATCAGCTGATTGGCGTCAAGAATATCCAAAACTTGGTTCAGCTGCTTCTCATGTAGGGCCACCAGCTCGGCTTCGGTCAGTCCCTCCCCCTCCGTCGCGATGATTATGTCATCTATGTACACACTCACGAAGGCACGAAGCTCAGGATGGGTTGTGAACAGCACATCCTCCATCATTCTTTGAAAAAATGAGGGGGCGTTCTTCAGCCCCATGGGCATGACGGTCCATTGGACTGGGCCACATGGCGTGCACATACAGGTAAGAGGTCTGCTGTCCTTCCTCAACGGCATTTGGTGAAAGCCGTGACGGAGATCCAGCACAGAGAACAAACGACCTCTTGCCCTCTTGGCGATTTCCTCCTCAATGAGGGGCAGGGGGTGTGAATCCGCCTTGGTTTCGGCATTGAGATTGCGAAAATCAACAACCATTCGCCAGCCATCAATGGTGTTCTGGTCTGCAGGCGGTGGCTTCGGGACTGTGAAGGGTGAACAGCACCATTCGCTGGTCATACAACCCTCAAGCCAACCAAATTCCCTGAGATTTCTCTCAATGATTTTTCTGAGAATCTCATGTTTGTGTCCATGATTTTCATAAGGGCGCTGTTTTTTTGCCTTGTACCCTTCACGAAGCTCGATGAAGGCTTCACCGAACTGTCCACGGACAGGGGGGTCCTTGATCAACTTTCCTGAAAGGGTTGTGTCCTTCCGTTCCTCAAAAATCTTTTCTCTTGATCTGGAACACAATTCGGTGTCCACCTGATCGCCAGGAATTACTGTCGAAAAAACTTTGGCGACTTCTTCGGCTTTGGCAGGAAGAATCTTGTTACGGATGTCCCTAAACAGGTCCGTATCCACTGCCTCTTGAATATAGGTGGGTCTTGTGTCAAAATCCCAGAGATTTTCTTCGTGATCCAGCTCCTCGAAAGGATCCATGAAAGCTTCCACAGGGGGTTTTTCATAAAAAACTCTGAATTTGCGGCGCGATTGGAGATTTTTCCTCGCCCGTGCACTGAAGATTCTTTTCGATTTCGACCGCATTGGGGATGAGGGAGTCGAGGCGGATCCATTGGACGTTGAATCACCTTGGGTATCTGACGGACAAAAATCAGAAAAAATAGATTCATCATCAGTACCACGCTCAACCTCAGATTCAGACCCAACACAGGAATCTGTACTAGAATCGGCAGAATTAGAGTCAGAAAGCTTTCCATCCACCAGGAATGCAAGCGAACTCCAGGACCGCTGTGGCAGGGGACCTGTGTCGTCCCTGGCATACAGCTTCATCTTCCTGGGAAGTTCGATGTAATCAACACAAATGTCTTGTAATTCCTGAAACCAAGGCTTGTCGTCCCACAAGGGCACAACCAACATTGCCTGGGTTTTATCTTGCTTGATTTTGTGGATGACCTGCTGGATTAAGTGAAACGGAGGATTAATCCACAACTTCTTGTCCCATTTGTGGGTCCAAGCGTCGCTGAAGTGCTTGTCAAAGCGCTTGTTCATACGGTTAGCAAATGCATCATACTGGGGCCAAAAGGAATGATGTTCATGAAAGTATTCACAAATTGCATCGCGCCATTTGTCGACAACTCTGTAGGATGAAGAGTGCCAGCGCGAAGGGCGTCGTGGCTGGGAGTCCCTACGAAGACATTCTAACTCTTGGGAGTAATCGGCACTCCCATTCACCTCTGCAATGGTGACATCTTCACCAAATTTTGGTGTCACCTTTTGCTTCAAAAATTCTTCTGCACTTTTAAACCCTGCGTGCAAAAAACGAAATTCAGGACGCTCCAAAGGACCTGACTCCAGCAAAAAACAACGACGATGACCTACGGGCGCTACCCTGTTCTTACGAAGCCAAGGATGGCCCAAATAAAGGTCATACTTTATGTCAGCACGGTAGAAGTAGTCATCCTTAAGGACAACTTCTTCCACATTTTGCTCTTCCCAAAGGTCTTGAGCAACCAAATGGGTGGATATATAACAACCGCGTTGCCCACCTGCGAGAGAATGTCCAGAAACTCCCTCGAGGGTAACAGGATGAGGCGACTCAAACACGCAGTCGTCGGGTAAGAATGCATTGGATTGGAGATTTACCTCTGATCCATTATCACACAAACAAGTGGCGAGGTGGAAATTTCCCTTGCAATCAGAGACCCACAGCTTTGTGACAAACTGACGAGCCCTGTGCTTGGACTGTACACCAACCTCGTCCACTACAACAGAAGGATCCGCTGCCGGATCCAGGGGAGAGGAGACAAGCGACCCTACATCAAGTAATGGTCGATCAGGAATTTGGGGATCAAGCCTGAAGTCGCCTGGGGAGGGGCGATTTTCGTGGCTCCCCTAGGCGTTCTGACCTCCAGCGGCTGCGTTAACATTGTGAACACAGCCTGTTTCGTCGATCCATTCATCGTGGAACGGATCATCCGCTGGATTCAGAGCATTTTCGACGTAATCTCGATCCGCATCAGACACCTGGTCTGCACCTGAGACCTGATCCACACGATGGTTTCCCTTTCCACGTCCACGGCCACGGCCGCCGGATGATGGGCCACCACCGTCGCCACGCCCTCTGCCCTTACCAGAGAAAGGGGTTCCTGAAGGATTTCCCTTACCCTTACCCTGTGATCCTGGAGCATTTCCTTTGTTTGTACCGGATTGAGGGGTTTGGCCTGGATTTCGATTTCCGCCTCCGGCGTTGACATTGGGACTTGTCTGGCCGTTTGGCTGTCCACCGGAGCCGGATGGAGTCCGATTCCCTTTGCCTTGGGACCCGCCAGGGCCTCCAGTATTTTTGTTCCCACCGGAGGGAGTCGAATTACCCTTTCCCCCCTTGGCACCATGCACCTGTCTGTCATTCCTGTCTGAATTCTGCGAATTACTGACATTTTCACCAATCACCTTGTGATCGTAAGCAGACCATCGGTGATTAGCAGTGGAATGCGTCTTAGCTCGGTTCGTAGAACCTAGAAGAAGACAGATGCTACAATGATCCTGAACATTCCGGGTGTCATTCACCTTTTTGTTGCCCTTTTGGGCCCCATTTTGGGTGTTTTGCTGGGTATTCCTGTTTCCCCCAAGACCCTCATGGAAATTTTGATTGGCGGCGTCAGCGAGCCTCTCAACCTCTTCCCACAGTTCCTGCGGAGTAAACGAAAACACCCAGTTCCTGGCCTTCAGGCGATGGCCGTGGAAACTTACTCCCCTATTGAGGACTTGGACAAACAAGTCCCGATCCTCGTGTTCATTGAACTTGATTTTCCACGTGTTTTCAGTGAATTTCACCTTGGTAAACGACGTGGGGGAGCACTTTTGAAGTGCCTCCCTGACGGTAAACCGGTTGGCCGAGGCGTCAAAGCCATCGATCTCCGCCCACCAGGTCTTGACCTTTTCTTCGGACTGTCGATTCCGAAGGGTGGCGGCGGTTTCTGAGGGGATCTTGTCAAAAATCAGATTTTTCAGCTCGGCACTGGAAAATTTTTCGCCTGAATGTTCAGATTCTTCTACGAGATTCCAGAAGCGCTGTCTCTTGTCCTGCACCTCGTGCAAGATTAATCGAGAGAACGAAGGAAAATTCTTCAACATCTGGTGGTAATGGTCCTCAGGCAGCCGGGATCCACGTACCTCCAACTGTTCCCACACCTCATCAAAGGTAAGGGGGGAACTTGAATCTTCACGATCACTCCAGGTTCTGAGCCAAGTGTTGGCCGGCGCTCCCTCAAGGCAGTCCAAGAGCGCCATCAGGAACTGATCATCCTGGAGTTTTTGAGTCTTAACCCACAGTTTAAATTCCCGTTGGAACTGAGGCCAACGTCTGGGGTTTCCATTATACTTCGGTTGCTTGGCAACCTGACGAAGTCGCAATGAAGTGGGATTTAGGAGTGAATCCAGCCCAACACCGGCCGTAATGGTAGACACCTTGGCGGCATCATTAGCCACACCAGCTCCGGCGAGGGTCTGGGCGAGCAACATCTGGGCAATTGCATTAGAATCAACAGCAGGAAGGGTAGTACGGGAGGCAGTTCTTTTGGCATTCTGAACCTCAGTCCTAGCCTTCGCCGATCTACTCTGTGATCGAGAGATTGTAACCCTTTCCTTTAGCTTAGTCCTGCTGATCCTTGCGTCGGTGGTCTTAGAGTCCACCGAAGGAGCAATCGAAAAAATTTCTGTCGCCTCCTCCGACGGTTCTGTTGTTTGTTCCACCGATGATGCGCCCTCAGATCGCATGTGGGTCTTGAAAAGATCTTTAATTCCCAGCGTCTGAATGATGAGTTGCATTTGATCTTTGAGCAATTGGAGCTCAGTATCTCGCTGTAATCTGCAAGAGCAGTCGGCAGGACAGTACATACCGTGTCCTGAAGGGCCTGAGCAGGCTGTCGGACCGCTAATCTCAGTGGTTCGCAGCCAGGAGTCCACTTGGGGAGCTCCTTCAGTCCTAATTTCCAGGCTTGCCTGCCTAGCTGCCTCTAAAATTCCTTCCTCAACCGCGGCGGCTAGATCGTCGCGGATGGAAACAGAGGGATGAGGGGCGGAGGGCCCGGCAACCGGTGCCTTGGTCTTCTCCTTCGGGAAGGGGCTTGCCTCCCAGATCTGCAAGAAAATGGCAAAAGATTCATCTTCTTGAGAACACCACCACATCCTGGTATTAATTTCTTCTTGAAAGAGGAAAAAATATTCAAATAAAAAATCAGAGGCGATTCTTTCTTGTCCTATCAGCTTAGACGTGGCTAATAGACACAGGGCCTCAAGCGCCTCAAGGTTACGGGCCACTTCCGAAGACAAATGGTTGTCCCATTGTGCCCATGAGGCTGGTCGATTATAGGTAGGTACCTCACCTGGACCACCCATCTCAATGTCGTCAATGTCGGCGTCGATGGTCTCAAAATGTGGACATTGGTAGGGAGCATTGGTACCTGCCAAGTCCGTAAGCTCCACCGGAGCGTTGCCATTAGCGTAAGCTGGGAGATTCCAGCTGCTTGATGGCCAATTTCGACTGGGATCTTGATTGTAATCTGGGCCTCCACAGCTGCTGATTTGTGTCCTTCTTGGGCAATTTGGGCTTGCGCAAGGCATTCCTCTCAAGGCCTCGTTCGCACAGCACCACGGCAGCGTAATCGTTACGTCTCCGGAGGTTGCGGAGTCTACGGTGCCGTACTGAGGGGCTAGCTGTGGTTGGGACACCAAAGGAACAACATTCAGGTAGCCTCTGCTACCATGAAAGTGCTGCCCTGGGTCGTTGTGGGTGCCGGAGGGCTCGGGGCCGGCAAGACCAGTGGGGCAGGCACGCGAGGAGTCTCCCTGGATGCTGTTATTGGGGGTAGAACCGGACACTCGGACACCAACGGAGGCGAGAGCAGCGACAACAGAAGCAAGATCCATGCTGATTGTGGTCCGGCAGAAAATCCCAGTCTATGAAGAAAATTGAGGGGAATTATTCTAAATACATATGAGTGTCCAAAACTGTCTGAATGAATTTAAATAATCCATTTATGTAAAATTGTCTGGCCGATCAGGCCCGCGAGCGCGCGTCAACGGCAAATGGCGATTCCAGCTAAAATAGCGGAATGCGGCGGATTTACGGGAAATGGACCGCGGAATCAAATCCGGCATATCAGAAATATATAGGAAATATCCTGTGACTGAGCTGCGAGGCGGCAATTCCGCCGAAGCAAAGAAAATGACCAAAATGTAGCCAATCTGGGCAGAATGTCTGAAAATCTGAGCAGATGGGGCTAGCCGCACTTACATAGGGTTACGCACATAGAAAGTGAAAGAAGCATGTAGCCGCGAATTTGCGGCTACCAAGCCCAAAGACGCAAGAGACAAGTACACAACCTGACCCGCGAATTTGCGGCTACCAAGCCCGGGGACCAAAGATACCATTGTAGAGGCCGTGTGTCGCAATTTTGGAAAAGATTTTGGCAAAAATTTTTGAAAAAAATATTGGCAAAATTTTAGAAAAAATTTTTGAAAAAAGTTTTGGAATAAACGCACAAGGTTAGGGTTACGCACATAGAAAGTGAAAGAAGCATGTAGCCGCGCATTTGCGGCTACCAAGCCCAAAGACGCAAGGGACAAGTACACAACCTGAGTCGCGAATTTGCGGCTACCAAGCCCAGGGACCAAAGATACCATTGTAGAAGCCGTGTGTCGCAATTTTGGAAACAATTTTGGCAAAAGGTTTTGAATAAAATATTGGAAAAATTTTGGAAAAAACGCACAAGGTTAGGGTTACGCACATAGAAAGTTAAAGAAGCATGTAGCCGCGAATTTGCGGCTACCAAGCCCAAAGACGCAAGGGACAAGTACACAACCTTAGTCGCGAATTTGCGGCTACCAAGCCCGGGGACCAAAGAAACCATTGTAGAAGCCGTGTGTCGCAACCCCCCCCCCCCGCCGGACGCGCCGCCGCGCCGCGCGCTTTTCAAGATCCGGACCCCCCCCCCCCCCCCGGACGCGCCGCCGCGCCGCGCGCTTTTTCAAGATCCGGACCCCCCCCCCCCCCGGACGCGCCGCGCGCTTTTCAAGAGCCGGACCCCCCCCCCCCCCCCCCCCCCCGGACGCGCCGCCGCGCCGCGCGCTTTTTCAAGAGCCGGACGCCCCCCCCCCCCCCCCCCCCGGACGCGCCGCCGCGCCGCGCGCTTTTTCAAGATCCGGACCCCCCCCCCCCCCCAGACGCGCCGCCGCGCCGCGCCGCGCGCTTTTCAAGAGCCGGACCCCCCCCCCCCCCCCCCCGGACGCGCCGCCGCGCCGCGCGCTTTTTCAAGAGCCGGACGCCCCCCCCATCTCCCGGGACGCGCCGCCGCGCCGCGCCGCGCGCTTTTCAAGATCCGGACCCCCCCCCCCCCCCCCCTGGGACGCGTCGCCGCGCCGCGCGCTTTTCAAGATCCGGACCCCGGACCCCGGAAAAAAAATTTTGGACAAAATTTTTGAACAAAATTTGAGAAAAAAATATTGGAAAAATTTTGGAAAAAATTTTGGCTAAAATTTCGGAAAAAAATTTTGGAAAAAATTTTGGAAAAAAATTTTGGACAAAAATTTGGACAAAATTTTTGAAAAAAAGTTTGGAAAAAAATTTGGAAAAAATTTTGCAAAAAAATTTGGGAAAAATTTTTGAAAAAAATTTTGGAAAAAACGCACAAGGTTAGGGTTACGCACATAGAAAGTGAAAGAAGCATGTAGCCGCGAATTTGCGGCTACCAAGCCCAAAGACGCAAGGGACAAGTACACAACCTTAGTCGCGAATTTGCGGCTACCAAGCCCGGGGACCAAAGATACCATTGTAGAAGCCGTGTGTCGCAACCCCCCCCCCCGCCGGACGCGCCGCCGCGCCGCGCGCTTTTCAAGATCCGGACCCCCCCCCCCCCCCGGACGCGCCGCCGCGCCGCGCGCTTTTTCAAGATCCGGACCCCCCCCCCCCCCGGACGCGCCGCGCGCTTTTCAAGAGCCGGACCCCCCCCCCCCCCCGGACGCGCCGCCGCGCCGCGCGCTTTTTCAAGAGCCGGACGCCCCCCCCCCCCCCGGGACGCGCCGCCGCGCCGCGCCGCGCGCTTTTCAAGATCCGGACCCCCCCCCCCCCCCCCCGGACGCGCCGCCGCGCCGCGCGCTTTTTCAAGAGCCGGACGCCCCCCCCCCCTCCCGGGACGCGCCGCCGCGCCGCGCCGCGCGCTTTTCAAGATCCGGACCCCCCCCCCCCCCCCCTGGGACGCGTCGCCGCGCCGCGCGCTTTTCAAGATCCGGACCCCGGACCCCGGAAAAAAATTTTGGACAAAATTTTTGAAAAAAATTTGAGAAAAAATTTTGGAAAAAATTTTGGCAAAAATTTTTGAAAAAAATATTGGAAAAATTTTGGAAAAAATTTTGGCTAAAATTTCGGAAAAAAATTTTGGAAAAAATTTTGGAAAAAAATTTTGGACAAAAATTTTGGACAAAATTTTTGAAAAAAAGTTTGGAAAAAAATTTGGAAAAAATTTTGCAAAAAAATTTGGGAAAAATTTTTGAAAAAATTTTTGGAAAAAACGCACAAGGTTAGGGTTACGCACATAGAAAGTGAAAGAAGCATGTAGCCGCGAATTTGCGGCTACCAAGCCCAAAGACGCAAGGGACAAGTACACAACCTAACCCGCGAATTTGCGGCTACCAAGCCCGGGGACCAAAGATACCATTGTAGAAGCCGTGTGTCGCAATTTAAGAAAAGATTTTGGCAAAAATTTTTGAAAAAAATATTGGCAAAATTTTAGAAAAAATTTTTGAAAAAAGTTTTGGAATAAACGCACAAGGTTAGGGTTACGCACATAGAAAGTGAAAGAAGCATGTAGCCGCGCATTTGCGGCTACCAAGCCCAAAGACGCAAGGGACAAGTACACAACCTGAGTCGCGAATTTGCGGCTACCAAGCCCAGGGACCAAAGATACCATTGTAGAAGCCGTGTGTCGCAACCCCCCCCCCCCGCCGGACGCGCCGCCGCGCCGCGCGCTTTTCAAGATCCGGACCCCCCCCCCCCCCGGATCGCCGCCGCGCCGCGCGCTTTTTGAAGAGCCGGACGCCCCCCCCCCCCCCCCCGGGACGCGCCGCCGCGCCGCGCCGCGCGCTTTTCAAGATCCGGACCCCCCCCCCCCCACCCCGGACGCGCCGCCGTGCCACGCGCTTTTTGAAGAGCCGGACGCCCCCCCCCCCCCCCCCGGACGCGCCGCCGCGCCGCGCGCTTTTTCAAGAGCCGGACGCCTCCCCCGCCCCCCCCCCCCCCCCCCCGGGACGCGCCGCCGCGCCGCGCCGCGCGCTTTTCAAGATCCGGACCCCCCCCCCCCCCCCACCCCCGGACGCGCCGCCGCGCCGCACGCTTTTTCAAGAGCCCGACGCCCCCCCCCCCCCCCCCCCCCGGGACGCGCCGCCCCACCGCGCCGCGCGCTTTTCAAGATCCGGACCCCCCCCCCCCCCCCCCGGACGCGCCGCCGCGCCGCGCGCTTTTTCAAGATCCGGACCCCCCCCCCCCCCCCCGGACGCGCCGCCGCGCCGCGCGCTTTTTCAAGATCCGGACCCCCCCCCCACCCTCCCCCCTCCCGGGACGCGCCGCCGCGCCGCGCCGCGCGCTTTTCAAGATCCGGACCCCCCCCCCCCCCTGGGACGCGTCGCCGCGCCGCGCGCTTTTCAAGATCCGGACCCCGGACCCCGGAAAAAAATTTTGGACAAAATTTTTGAAAAAAATTTCCGAAAAAAATTTTGGAAACAATTTTGGAAAAAATTTTGGCAAAAATTTTTGAAAAAAATATTGGAAAAATTTTGGAAAATTTTTTGCAAAAAATTTAGGAAAAAAATTTTGGACAAAATTTTTGAAAAAAATTTTGGAAAAAAATGTTGGAAAAAAATTCTGGAAAAAACCTTAACAAAAATTTTTGAAAAAAATATTGGAAAAATTTTGGAAAAATTTTTCGCAAAAAAATTTTGAAAAAAATATTGGAAAAATTTTGGAAAAAATTTGAGAAAAAATTTTGGAAAAAATTTTGGCAAAAAGTTTTGAAAAAAATATTGGAAAAATT
The DNA here is from genome assembly GCA_964036045.1 of Eutreptiella sp. 'Long Island Sound 2002'. NCBI lineage: Eukaryota > Euglenozoa > Euglenophyceae > Eutreptiales > Eutreptiaceae > Eutreptiella > Eutreptiella sp. 'Long Island Sound 2002'. The sequence continues at coordinate 44,272,037 of OZ038385.1, forward strand.
TTGGAAAAAATTTTGGCAAAAATTTTGGAAAAAAATTTTGGAAAAAATTTTGGGAAAAAATTTCGGAAAGAATTTGGGAAAAATTTTTGAAAATTTTTTTGGAAAAAACGCACAAGGTTAGGGTTACGCACATAGAAAGTGAAAGAAGCATGTAGCCGCGAATTTGCGGCTACCAAGCCCAAAGACGCAAGGGACAAGTACACAACCTAACCCGCGAATTTGCGGCTACCAAGCCCGGGGACCAAGAATACCATTGTAGAAGCCGTTTGTCGCAATTTAAGAAAAGATTTTGGCAAAAATTTTTGAAAAAAATATTGAAAAAAGTTTTGGAATAAACGCACAAGGTTAGGGTTACGCACATAGAAAGTGAAAGAAGCATGTAGCCGCGCATTTGCGGCTACCAAGCCCAAAGACGCAAGGGACAAGTACACAACCTGAGTCGCGAATTTGCGGCTACCAAGCACAGGGACCAAAGATACCATTGTAGAAGCCGTGTGTCGCAATTTTGGAATCAATTTTGGCAAAAATTTTTGAAAAAAATTTTGGAAAAAACGCACAAGGTTAGGGTTATGCACATAGAAAGTTAAAGAAGCATGTAGCCGCGAATTTGCGGCTACCAAGCCCAAAGACGCAAGGGACAAGTACACAACCTTAGTCGCGAATTTGCGGCTACCAAGCCCGGGGACCAAAGATACCATTGTAGAAGCCGTGTGTAGCAACCCCCCCCCCCCGCCGGACGCGCCGCCGCGCCGCGCGCGTTTCAAGATCCGGACCCCTCCCCCCTCCCCCCCGGACGCGCCGCCGCGCCGCGCGCTTTTTCAAGAGCCGGACGCCCCCCCCCCCCCCCCGGGACGCGCCGCCGCGCCGCGCCGCGCGCTTTTCAAGATCCGGACCCCCCCCCCCCCCCCGGACTTGCCGCCGCGCCGCGCGCTTTTTCAAGAGCCGGACGCCCCCCCCCCCCCCGGACGCGCCGCCGCGCCGCGCGCTTTTTCAAGATCCGGACCCCCCCCCCCCCCCCGGACGCGCCGCCGCGCCACGCGCTTTTTCAAGATCCGGACCCCCCCCCCCCCCCCCCGGACGCGCCGCCGCGCCGCACGCTTTTTCAAGAGCCGGACGCCCCCCCCCCCCCCCCCCCAGGACGCGCCGCCCCACCGCGCCGCGCGCTTTTCAAGATCCGGACCCTCCCCCCCCCCCCCCCCCCCCCGGACGCGCCGCCGCGCCGCGCGCTTTTTCAAGATCCGGACCCCCCCCCCCCCCCCCCGGACGCGCCGCCGCGCCGCGCGCTTTTTCAAGAGCCGGACGCCCCCCCCCCCTCCCGGGACGCGCCGCCGCGCCGCGCCGCGCGCTTTTCAAGATCCGGACCCCCACCCCCCCCCCCTGGGACGCGTCGCCGCGCCGCGCGCTTTTCAAGATCCGAGCCCCGGACCCCGGAAAAAAATTTTGGACAAAATTTTTGAAAAAAGTTTTGGAATAAACGCACAAGGTTAGGGTTACGCACATAGAAAGTGAAAGAAGCATGTAGCCGCGCATTTGCGGCTACCAAGCCCAAAGACGCAAGGGACAAGTACACAACCTGAGTCGCGAATTTGCGGCTACCAAGCCCAGGGACCAAAGATACCATTGTAGAAGCCGTGTGTCGCAACCCCCCCCCCCCCCGCCGGACGCGCCGCCGCGCCGCGCGCTTTTCAAGATCCGGACCCCCCCCCCCCGGATCGCCGCCGCGCCGCGCGCTTTTTGAAGAGCCGGACGCCCCCCCCCCCCCCGGGACGCGCCGCCGCGCCGCGCCGCGCGCTTTTCAAGATGCGGACCCCCCCCCCCCACCCCGGACGCGCCGCCGTGCCACGCGCTTTTTGAAGAGCCGGACGCCCCCCCCCCCCCCCCCCCCCGGACGCGCCGCCGCGCCGCGCGCTTTTTCAAGAGCCGGATGCCTCCCCCGCCCCCCCCCCCCCCCCCGGGACGCGCCGCCGCGCCGCGCCGCGCGCTTTTCAAGATCCGGACCCCCCCCCCCCCCCCACCCCCGGACGCGCCGCCGCGCCGCACGCTTTTTCAAGAGCCCGACGCCCCCCCCCCCCCCCCCCCGGGACGCGCCGCCCCACCGCGCCGCGCGCTTTTCAAGATCCGGACCCCCCCCCCCCCCCCCCCGGACGCGCCGCCGCGCCGCGCGCTTTTTCAAGATCCGGACCCCCCCCCCCCCCCCCCGGACGCGCCGCCGCGCCGCGCGCTTTTTCAAGATCCGGACCCCCCCCCCACCCTCCCCCCTCCCGGGACGCGCCGCCGCGCCGCGCCACGCGCTTTTCAAGATCCGGACCCCCCCCCCCCCCCCCTGGGACGCGTCGCCGCGCCGCGCGCTTTTCAAGATCCGGACGCCGGACCCCGGAAAAAAATTTTGGACAAAATTTTTGAAAAAAATTTCCGAAAAAAATTTTGGAAACAATTTTGGAAAAAATTTTGGCAAAAATTTTTGAAAAAAATATTGGAAAAATTTTGGAAAATTTTTTGCAAAAAATTTAGGAAAAAAATTTTGGACAAAATTTTTGAAAAAAATTTTGGAAAAAAATGTTGGAAAAAAATTCTGGAAAAAACCTTAACAAAAATTTTTGAAAAAAATATTGGAAAAATTTTGGAAAATTTTTCGCAAAAAAATTTTGAAAAAAATATTGGAAAAATTTTGGAAAAAATTTGAGAAAAAATTTTTGAAAAAATTTTGGCAAAAAGTTTTGAAAAAAATATTGGAAAAATTTTGGAAAAAATTTTGGCAAAAATTTTGGAAAAAAATTTTGGAAAAAATTTTGGGAAAAAATTTCGGAAAGAATTTGGGAAAAATTTTTGAAAATTTTTTTGGAAAAAACGCACAAGGTTAGGGTTACGCACATAGAAAGTGAAAGAAGCATGTAGCCGCGAATTTGCGGCTACCAAGCCCAAAGACGCAAGGGACAAGTACACAACCTAACCCGCGAATTTGCGGCTACCAAGCCCGGGGACCAAAGATACCATTGTAGAAGCCGTTTGTCGCAATTTAAGAAAAGATTTTGGCAAAAATTTTTGAAAAAAATATTGGCAAAATTTTAGAAAAAATTTTTGAAAAAACTTTTGGAATAAACGCACAAGGTTAGGGTTACGCACATAGAAAGTGAAAGAAGCATGTAGCCGCGCATTTGCGGCTACCAAGCCCAAAGACGCAAGGGACAAGTACACAACCTGAGTCGCGAATTTGCGGCTACCAAGCACAGGGACCAAAGATACCATTGTAGAAGCCGTGTGTCGCAATTTTGGAATCAATTTTGGCAAAAATTTTTGAAAAAAATTTTGGAAAAAACGCACAAGGTTAGGGTTATGCACATAGAAAGTTAAAGAAGCATGTAGCCGCGAATTTGCGGCTACCAAGCCCAAAGACGCAAGGGACAAGTACACAACCTTAGTCGCGAATTTGCGGCTACCAAGCCCGGGGACCAAAGATACCATTGTAGAAGCCGTGTGTAGCAACCCCCCCCCCCCGCCGGACGCGCCGCCGCGCCGCGCGCGTTTCAAGATCCGGACCCCTCCCCCCTCCCCCCCGGACGCGCCGCCGCGCCGCGCGCTTTTTCAAGAGCCGGACGCCCCCCCCCCCCCGGGACGCGCCGCCGCGCCGCGCCGCGCGCTTTTCAAGATCCGGACCCCCCCCCCCCCCCCCGGACTCGCCGCCGCGCCGCGCGCTTTTTCAAGAGCCGGACGCCCCCCCCCCCCCCCCCCCGGACGCGCCGCCGCGCCGCGCGCTTTTTCAAGATCCGGACCCCCCCCCCCCCCCCCCCCCGGACGCGCCGCCGCGCCACGCGCTTTTTGAAGAGCCGGACGCCCCCCCCCCCCCCCCCCCCGGACGCGCCGCCGCGCCGCGCGCTTTTCAAGATCCGGACCCCCCCCCCCCCCCCCCCGGACGCGCCGCCGCGCCGCACGCTTTTTCAAGAGCCGGACGCCCCCCCCCCCCCCCCCCCCCCCCCAGGACGCGCCGTGCCACCGCGCCTCGCGCTTTTCAAGATCCGGACCCTCCCCCCCCCCCCCCCCCCCCCCCCGGACGCGCCGCCGCGCCGCGCGCTTTTTCAAGATCCGGACCCCCCCCCCCCCCCCCCGGACGCGCCGCCGCGCCGCGCGCTTTTTCAAGAGCCGGACGCCCCCCCCCCCTCCCGGGACGCGCCGCCGCGCCGCGCCGCGCGCTTTTCAAGATCCGGACCCCCACCCCCCCCCCCTGGGACGCGTCGCCGCGCCGCGCGCTTTTCAAGATCCGAGCCCCGGACCCCGGAAAAAAATTTTGGACAAAATTTTTGAAAAAAATTTTGAGAGAAAAATTTTGGAAACAATTTTGGAAAAAATTTTGGCAAAAATTTTTGAAAAAAATATTGGAAAAATTTTGGAAAATTTTTTGCAAAAAATTTTGGAAAAAAATTTTGGACAAAATTTTTGAAAAAAATTTTGGAAAAAAATGTTGGAAAAAAATTCTGGAAAAAATTTTGGCAAAAATTTTTGAAAAAAATATTGGAAAAATTTTCGCAAAAAATTTTTGAAAAAAATATTGGAAAAATTTTGGAAAAAATTTGAGAAAAAATTTTGGAAAAAATTTTGGCAAAAATTTGTAAAAAAAATATTGGAAAAATTTTGGAAAAAATTTTGGCAAAAATTTTGGAGAAAAATTTTGGAAAAAATTTTGGAAAAAAATCTCGGAAAAAATTTGGGAAAAATTTTTGAAAAATGTTTTGGAAAAAACGCACAAGGATAGGGTTACGCACATAGAAAGTGAAAGAAGCATGTAGCCGCGAATTTGCGGCTACCAAGCCCAAAGACGCAAGGGACAAGGGACCTAACCCGCGAATTTGCGGCTACCAAGCCCGGGGACCAAAGATACCATTGTAGAAGCCGTGTGTCGCAATTTAAGAAAAGATTTTGGCAAAAATTTTTGAAAAAAATATTGGCAAAATTTTAGAAAAAAATTTTGAAAAAAGTTTTGGAATAAACGCACAAGGTTAGGGTTACGCACATAGAAAGTAAAAGAAGCATGTAGCCGCGCATTTGCGGCTACCAAGCCCAAAGACGCAAGGGACAAGTACACAACCTGAGTCGCGAATTTGCGGCTACCAAGCCCAGGGACCAAAGATACCATTGTAGAAGCCGTGTGTCGCAATTCTGGAAACAATTTTGGCAAAAATTTTTGAAAAAAATATTGGAAAAATTTTGGAAAAAAATTTTGAAAAAAATTTTGGAAAAAACGCACAAGGTTAGGGTTACGCACATAGAAAGTTAAAGAAGCATGTAGCCGCGAATTTGCGGCTACCAAGCCCAAAGACGCAAGGGACAAGTACACAACCTTAGTCGCGAATTTGCGGCTACCAAGCCCGGGGACCAAAGATACCATTGTAGAAGCCGTGTGTCGCAACCCCCCCCCCCCCTGCCGGACGCGCCGCCGCGCCGCGCGCTTTTCAAGATCCGGACCCCCCCCCCCCCCCGGACGCGCCGCCGCGCCGCGCGCTCCTTCAAGAGCCGGACGCCCCCCCCCCCCCCGGGACGCGCCGCCGCGCCGCGCCGCGCGCTTTTCAAGATCCGGACCCCCCCCCCCCCGGACTCGCCGCCGCGCCGCGCGCTTTTTCAAGAGCCGGACGCCCCCCCCCCCCCCCCGGACGCGCCGCCGCGCCGCGCGCTTTTCAAGATCCGGACCCCCCCCCCCCCCCCGGACGCGCCGCCGCGCCGCGCGCTTTTTCAAGAGCCGGACACCTCCCCCGCCCCCCCCCCCCCCCCCCCCGGGACGCGCCGCCGCGCCGCGCCGCGCGCTTTTCAAGATCCGGACCCCCCCCCCCCCCCCCCCCGGACGCGCCGCCGCGCCGCGCGCTTTTTCAAGATCCGGACCCCCCCCCCCCCCCCCCCCCCGGACGCGCCGCCGCGCCGCGCGCTCTTTCAAGAGCCGGACCCCCCCCCCCGGACGCGCCGCCGCGCCGCGCGCTTTTTCAAGCGCCGGACGCCTCCCCCGCCCCCCCCCCCCCCCCCGGGACGCGCCGCCGCGCCGCGCCGCGCGCTTTTCAAGATCTGGACCCCCCCCCCCCCCCGGACGCGCCGCCGCGCCGCGCACTTTTCCAAGATCCGGACCCCCCCCCCCCCCCCCGGACGCGCCGCCGCGCTGCGCGCTTTTTCAAGAGCCGGACCCCCCCCCCCCCCCCGGACGCGCCGCCGCGCCGCGCGCTTTTTCAAGATCCGGACCCCCCCCCCCCCCCGGACGCGCCGCCGCGCCGCGCGCTTTTTCAAGAGCCGGACGCCCCCCCCCCCTCCCGGGACGCGCCGCCGCGCCGCGCCGCGCGCTTTTCAAGATCCGGACCCCCCCCCCCCCTGGGACGCGTCGCCGCGCCGCGCGCTTTTCAAGATCCGGACCCCGGACCCCGGAAAAAAATTTTGGACAAAATTTTTGAAAAAAATTTTGGAAAAAAATTTTGGAAACAATTATGGAAAAAAATGTTGGAAAAAAATTCTGGAAAAAATTTTGGCAAAAATTTTTCAAAAAAATATTGGAAAAATTTTGGAAAAACTTTCGCAAAAAATTTTTGAAAAAAATATTTGAAACATTTTGGAAAAAATTTGAGAACAAATATTGGAAAAATTTTGGAAAAAATTTTGGCAAAAATTTTGGAAAAAAATTTTGGAAAAAATTTTGGAAAAAAATTTTGGAAAAAATTTTTGAAAAAATTTTTGAAAAAAATATTGGAGGAATTTTGGAAAAAAGTTTGCAAAAAAATTTGGGAAAAATTTTTGGAAAAAATTTTGGAATAAACGCACAAGGTTAGGGTTACGCACATAGAAAGTGAAAAAAGCACGTAGCCGCGCATTTGCGGCTACCAAGCCCAAAGACGCAAGGGACAAGTACACAACCTGAGTCGCGAATTTGCGGCTACCAAGCCCAGGGTGCAAAGATACCATTGTAGAAGCCGTGTGTCGCAATTTTGGAAACAATTTTCGCAAAAATTTTTGAAAAGAATATTGGAAAAATTTTGGAAAAAATGTTTGAAAAAATTTTTGGAAAAAACGCACAAGGTTAGGGTTACGCACATAGAAAGTTAAAGAAGCATGTAGCCGCGAATTTGCGGCTACCAAGCCCAAAGACGCAAGGGACAAGTACACAACCTTAGTCGCGAATTTGCGGCTACCAAGCCCGGGGACCAAAGATACCATTGTAGAAGCCGTGTGTCGCAACCCCCCCCCCCCCGCCGGACGCGCCGCCGCGCCGCGCGCTTTTCAAGATCCGGACCCCCCCCCCCCCCCGGACTCGCCGCCGCGCCGCGCGCTTTTTCAAGAGCCGGACGGCCCCCCCCCTCCTCCCGGGACGCGCCGCCGCGCCGCGCCGCGCGCTTTTCAAGATCCGGACCCCCCCCCCCCCTGGGACGCGTCGGCGCGCCGCGCGCTTTTCAAGATCCGGACCCCGGACCCCGGAAAAAAATTTTGGACAAAATTTTTGAAAATAATTTTGGAAAAAAATTTTGGAAACAATTTTGGAAAAAATTTTGGGAAAAATTTTTCAAAAAAATATTAGAAAAATTTTGGAAAAATTTTCGCAAAAAATTTTGATAAAAAATTTTGGACAAAATTTTTGAAAAAAATTTGGGAAAAAAATGTTGGAAAAAAATTCTGGAAAAAAGTTTGGCAAAAATTTTCCCAAAAAAATATTGGAAAAATTTTGGAAAAATTTTGGCAAAAAATTTTTGAAAAAAATATTGGAAAAATTTTGGAAAAAATTTGAGAAAAAATTTTGGAAAAAATTTTGGCAAAAATTTTTGAAAAAAATATTGGAAAAAATTTTTGAAAAAATTTTTGAAAAAAATATTGGGAAAATTTTGGAAAAAAGTTTGCAGAAAAATTTGGGAAAAATTTTTGAAAAAATTTTTGGAATAAACGCACAAGGTTAGGGTTACGCACATAGAAAGTGAAAAAAGCACGTAGCCGCGCATTTGCGGCTACCAAGCCCAAAGACGCAAGGGACAAGTACACAACCTGAGTCGCGAATTTGCGGCTGTCAAGCCCGGGGACCAAAGATACCATTGTAGAAGCCGTGTGTCGCAATTTAAGAAAAGATTTTGGCAAAAATTTTTGAAAAAAATATTGGAAAAATTTTGGAAAAAATTTTTGAAAAAAATTTTGGAAAAAACGCACAAAGTTAGGGTTACGCACATAGAAAGTTAAAGAAGCATGTAGCCGCGAATTTGCGGCTACCAAGCCCAAAGACGCAAGGGACAAGTACACAACCTTAGTCGCGAATTTGCGGCTACCAAGCCCGGGGACCAAAGATACCATTGTAGAAGCCGTGTGTCGCAATTTTGGAAACAATTTTGGCAAAAAATTTTGAAAAAAATATTGGAAAAATTTTGGAAAAAATTTTTGAAAAAATTTTGGAAAAAACGCACAAGGTTAGGGTTACGCACATAGAAAGTTAAAGAAGCATGTAGCCGCGAATTTGCGGCTACCAAGCCCAAAGACGCAAGGGACAAGTACACAACCTTAGTCGCGAATTTGCGGCTACCAAGCCCGGGGACCAAAGATACCATTGT